>OZ025301.1:266191134-266791134 GCA_964019185.1 Maratus speculifer
TTCTTATAGTTCACAGTTTGTTAATATATATCCACAACTAGAAATTTAAAAAAAGTACATAAACACTGAAATTTGAAGAGGATAAATACAAGTTCGCCAGTAGAATAAATTGATACAGAAAACTCTATTTTTTAAAAATTTTGGATAACACAAGTTTAGAAACTCACGTCTATTTTTTTTTTTTTTTTTTTTTTTTTTTTTTTTTCCAAGGTTAAAGTTGTATATCTATAAATTACTGTTTTTTATCATTGGGCTAGGACTATTAATGTTTAATACATGGCATACGTAATATATGACTCGTTATGATCATTTTAAAAAATGATGTTTATTAATTTAAATATAGAATTTATTTATAAGTCTTTAAAATTTTAGTCTGAAAATATCATTTTCCAACTAGTCGTAATTTGTTAAATTACAATTTTGTTAATAATTAAGAATGGACTTTTACATTGTGAATTACTATATGAATATTGAGCAAGCTCAGAATTTTTATTTATAAAATTGCTAAAACAGTGTACAATGGAATAAAATATAAGTTTAAAATCTACATACCATTTTGTATGGCGTTTAAACATTAGAAATATTGATAAAATTATCCCATTTAAAATGAACGAAGAAAACCAAGGTTTAGGATGTCTCTGTCAAATCTAAGCCTAGCCAATTTATAATCCTTGAAAAGAAATACGTTAAGGCGCAAGACTAGTCACAGAGAAAGACCCGGGTGATAATGTAAAGTCTACGGGGGCGTTCTTTTCAAATATTTCGTCCAAATTTTAATATTTTTACATGATTTTTTTGCAAAAGATAGCTGAGGACGATCCACAACCGGGCTAGTTTTTACTTTTTCCGTTTTGTCAGACTTTTTTTAAAAAAAAAATTACTTTAGCTTTCAAAACTGGTTTAAACCGGTTCTGAAATTGAAACTATCCTAATATAAAAAGAATGTAACCAAAATCGAAAAAGTAATAAAAAGAATATTGCCCGTTAAACTGATGGCATTGAGCTCGCAGGCTACGCATACTAATTGTACATTACAGCCTTGTATTTTCGTTAATTCCGTTCGAAAAAAAAAATTAAGAAGGGGAAACAGCTCTCCCCTTTCTCCTTTTTCATACTTAATCATTGAACCTCCTAAACTATCAAGTACATGCTTTATCATATTAAAAAATCTATATCTAAAATTCAGAGCAAATCGGATAATTCTTAATAAAAACCCATTTAGCATTTATATAATTTAAGAGGAGTTATTCCCCTCTTTTATACTTAACCATTAAACTTCCAAAACTATTCAGAGATTTGAACGAAATCTGACAATTCTGATTGAAAAATCCATTTATACAAGTTAAGGGGAGGGGCATTAGAACTCCCGTTCCCCCTGTTTATACTTATTCAATGAACACCTAATAATAGCCACGGTATCGCCTCATCAGAATGATCCTATATCTAAATTTTGAACGAAAACTGTTAATTCTGCATGAAAATCTCGTTTATATCAACTAAGGGGAGGGGCATGAGCCCCCCGTTCCCCCTCTTATACTTATCGAATGAACTCCAAAAACTAATCAGGGAAGCGCCTTATTAGGATATACCTATATACGAAATTTCAAGTGGATCCGATATTTTTATCATGAGTTATCGCGTTACGAACGTACATACAGAACGGACGGGCACATAAGCTCTCAGGCTATGATAGCCTGTGAGCTAAAAACTAGCCCGGTTGTGGATCGTCCTCAGCTATCCTATGCCAAAAAAAAAAAGCCATGTAATAAAAATATTAAAATTTGAGCGAGATATTTGAAAAGAATGCTCCAGACTTTACATTATCATCCGGGTCTTTTTCTGTGCCTAGTGTGGGGCCTTAAACAGTCCATAATTATTTCAGCATCGATAATTTATCAATAATTAAGAGTGGACTTTGTGATTTGCTATATGAATATTGAGACAAGCTCAGAATTTAATTTAGGGATAATTTTATCATTGTTTCTAATGTTTAAAAGTCATACAAAATGGTATGTAGACTTTAAACTATTATATTGTATCCCATTGTACAATGTTTTGCAAATTTATAAATAACAAGTTGGAAATTGCACGTAAAGCGTAGCAAATGAGGTGCGTTCGTATGATAACGAAGTTTTAAAAATATTCAGTTTTTGCTATTATAGTCGACAGTACTTCGGATATAGTATAATGGTTGAAATCTTGTTTGTGTTCCCGTAAATATACAGGAAGTAATTTTTATTACACCTCAGCAACGTATATCATATTCATAAAATGTGAAATAGTTTAATACAATTAAAACACGCCCCCAAACAATGTTTTCCCATATAGCATTATGTAGTGGAATACTTTTATCTGGCCCTATAGTTTAATAATAAATATTTTTTGCAACACAGATTGCACAAAATGTATATTTTAATATATATACTTCATAGGTTCATGTATTCTATTATATTGGAATGAGTGTAACACCATTAAAATGCATTTGAAACATTTCCCCCCATTGGCCCTTAATGTAATGGAATACATTTGATTGCCCCTGTAATTCATCTATCCACCCGATTTTCATAAAATTTGAAATGACTCCTCATAATTATGTTAGTACTTATGTATTTTAAGTTTCAAACGATTCGGTTGGGTAGTTTTTAGCACTTTACAACAAAGTTGATTAGCACTTTCCAACAAAGTTGAAAAGTGCTTATGCATTCGGTTTGTCTGTCCGTCTGGCCGCGCTCTAACTCCCGTAAATATACTCGGATTGCTATGAAATTTTTATACGTTATTGAGGTTTACCCTTGCACGAACACTATTGAAAATGAAGTATCTATCATGATTAATTTATCTACAGAGAGAATCAAAAGTTTCCCATTACATTACGGCCTATGGGGAAAAATCGTTTTAAAGGAATTTTAAAGATGTTATACCCTGTCAAACATATTAAAATATGCATTCTGTAAAATATAAGGTGAAAATGTAGCTATTATTCATTTACAGGGCCACACAAAAGAATTCCATTAGATAATGGTAAAAGGGGGAATTGTGTGTGACATATTTTAAATATATTAAGCTTTTTCATGTATAATAAAATTGATGATATATGTCACTGAAGCGTAATATAAATTATACGCTACTGTCTTGAATAATATGAAGTACGTAGCATTTACAGGGCCACACAAAAGATTTCAAATAGTATATTTTTTCCGAAGTACCGTATATGTGTCCGATGATGGCTGATGGAGGGATGAAATACATTTTTATTATGATATTCGCGTTTATATTTCGCTAAATAAATGCACATTATATGGTGTGTATAAATGTTATAGTTGATATACAGGGCTACCCAAAAGAGCTCGCCAACGTTACTGAATATGAGCGTAAATTATTTAAACGTGGTTCTTAAATAAGCAATGCATTTTTACGCTGAGCTGCATTCAATTTACTGAGAAATGTTTGCAGAATATAAAGGAATATACAGGGCCACACAAAGAATTCGGTACATGGACGCCTATGAATGATGATTTATGAGAATGTGATTTCAGTTGTTTTAAAAATGTTTTAGTTTACAATAAATTTTAGCCTAATGCTGACGTGTAATAAAGGTACAATGTAAACTACAGGGCTAAACAAAAGTATTCAAGTATGTTTCCATCTAATAGTATGAATTGCTGAAAAAGAAATTTCAAGCTACTGGGTATTTTCTTGCTAAGCTAAATTTTCCCATTATATGAACAGACATATGAAATACAGGGCTGTTCAAAAGTACTGGAATACATATTTGGGTACATTTGGCTATACACTATTATTTCCCTAAATAACAAAGTTTTGTTAAAGATTTCATTAAGTGTTGGAAAGTGCTTCATAATCTATGCTTAACGCATGATTTTTCTTACTTATTTTTATAAAGATATTGCTAATATTAATGGTAATTACAATCTTTTTGCCAAAGGTATTTATGTATTGATTAAGCTTTTTCGGTTATTAAGTCTGGCTAAACATGAAAAAGAATTTCCTTAATTTATGATTTTGATGTGAATTAATAACGCACCTTTATGAGCAAGTTTCATTGCATAATTTAAGAAAAATACATTTCATTCTTTATAATGAATATTGGTACTTACGTATTAACGCTACCGCGGCAGAAGTTGTGCTAATGCGCCAATAAAGAGCTTGTTGCTCTTGTTGCTCGCATACACGCGCAGTTATTTTTTGAATTCCTTGTTCTTTGCTGATTTTTGACGCCATTTTTTAGTGCTTTTTGTGCTTTTTTGATGTTTTTTTTCTCTTATTTTTTCGCGCCATTTTTTGTGCGCGTCTGAACAATTAGATTGCTCTTTATTGGCTCATCAATGTAACTTCTGCTGCGGTGGGGTTAACATTTAAGCACCTAAATATTTAATCATACATTATTGTTTATTAACTTGACCTTTGATGCTTTTTGTATTTTAATCATTTTAAAAATTATATAAATTTTTATTAGTTTATTACTTATTTTAATATTTTATTATATTATAAGCATTCACTATAGTTCAGATTCTACTGTTAATTATATTCAAATGACTGTTTAAAAATTGTAAACAAAGCAATGACCAGAAATCCGCAAAATTCTAAAGTCCTCACAACCCCTCGTCCCAAGCTGTGCGGATTTGAGGGAAGTCTACTGTATTCTATCCTATTGTACACTGTTTAGCAAATTTATAAATAAAAATTCTGAGCTTGTCTCAATATTCATACAATTTTGTTATTTTTTTAAAATAAATTGTTGAAACAAAATAACCTGGTTGTTTATTTTGTACAGGGAGATTCTGGCGGCCCGCTCGTTTCGAAGCTGAAAGACAATTCTTACGTGCAGTTGGGAGTCGTTTCATTTGGCTACGGATGTGCTCAGGCAGGATTCCCAGGCGTGTACTCGAGAGTGTCGCAGTACACCAAATGGATTTACGACAACACCGATCTCGGCAAAGCCTGAAATTGCATTCTTGGATTGGAGAATACTTAATCGGTTGACTTTCACAGTGAATTTGGCAGCTATTGAAAGTATTATTTTAATGCAATGTATTTATGTGCTTGGATTTTTTAATAGATGACGTGGCAAATAAATTTGTGTGAAAAAAAATAGCAATGCTTCTTTATTCAATCCCAAGCAAACTCATATTTTCAAGGCAGACCCGTTCCTAAGGGGGCGCAAATATTTTGAGCCCCCCCCCCCTGTAAAAGATTCCAAGGTCACTCAATGAATTTCTGTTCCGAAAATTCAAATGAAATTCTGTTCAAAAATCTAATTTAGTTTTGAGGACCTTTTTATAGTTTTGCAGAATTACTAAATTATATCTAGAACTAGCTGACCCGCCCGGCGCGCGGCGTTGCCCGGGTGCATGATAATAATATCAAACGAACCTGAAATTTGTGATTTTATCTCTAATTCGAAATACGTGGCCACTGACTGTGAGAAAAATCGGTTTAAAAAAATAAACAACTGAATTTAGAGTAACAAATATTTAAAACGACTTCAATCGAAAACAGAGGAGGAAATATGTGTTCAACAATTGCGCAATTTTCGCGTTAAAATGCTGATTTTATCCGTAAATATCACTGTTCAGTCACGTAACTTTTTTTTTCGCCTCGAAATCCTAAGTGTAACATTTTGATTTTCAAACAAATTATATCTCTCCTAGATCCGACTATACCTTAATTAAAATCGATAATCAATGATTAGGTAAAAGGTTAATATATAGTAACGTAGTTTCAGATCCATAGAACAAAATTAAGTACATTTCAATTAAAACGTGTGTAATATTCAACCTGTGGATAAAATCCTAACCCTAACCTAATTGTAATGTAATCGCAACCTATCTGTAACCTAACTGCAACTTAACCTGAGCCAAACTTAAATATATCATAAATGTAACCTAGTCATCACCTTATCATAACTTATCAATTTTCTGACCGTAACCTAACTACAATTTACCTTAAACCAACTGTAACTTAATCATAACCTAACTATAACGTAACCGGAATTTAAATATAACGTTAGACTAACCGAAATATAATTGCAACCTATCTATAACCCAAATGTAACCTAACTGTTACCTAACCGTAGCCAAATTCTAAATTAATTAAAATTAACACTAACTATTAACTAACAATTCTAACCGCGTACATGTTACAAAGTACTTTAGTTCCACTTTTCACCACTACGGGGCGCAGTATATTTTGTACGAAAATCTGATATGGATCACCGCCACCTGCGGTCGGATATAATAAGCTTGCAATGCACGATTTGCAGAGTGGTTTAGTTTCACTTGCCATCACCCGAATAGGCATTTTTTCGTAAACAAACCTAAATCCGATCGATAATCCGATTTTCATTCTTTCCGTAGATATATTACCCAACAGGATGGGGATACAAATAGCAATTTATGAAATTTGTTGAAATTTCTATTCAGAAATAATGATAACCACCACGCAATTAAGAGTCCAATATTAAAAATTAGAATCTCCTACACTGCTGCTGCATGCTCTGTAAAATATGTTAGTTCTATTTTTCATCTCCAGGAGCTCACTAATTCCTTCATAAACCTATATCCGAAGGAAACTCCAGTATTAAGCGAATTCGTACATATATTAGTCGAGAGGGTGGTAAAATCCAATAAGAATTTAAGAAATTTGATGAAATTATTGTTCGGAAATAACTCCTACTTATAAATTAAGGATGAAATATAGTCTGTGCAAATATCCTACACAGATTCCCACTACCTGCAGCACTGCGTGGCAGGTGTGCGTTAAACTCGGAACAATTTTTAGTATTTAAAAGCGAAAAAAAAAAGAACAATGAAAAAATGTGTTTAAAAATAAAAAGTCATGCATCAAGTAAAGATTATGAAACACTATCCAACACATTCAGAATAATGTAAAAAACTGCACCTTTTAAAAATTTAAGATATTGCGTCTCATTTCACCATGTGAAAATACATTAAGCATTTCAAAACCAAATTTCAGCTGTTTCCATCTGCATTCGGAAAATGATCCGAAAATTTTAGAAGCCCTGTATATGATACACATCGATAGGTACATGTTAACACCATGCATTCCAAAATTTAATTCATTTAAGAGATACACATATTTCAATTGAAAATTCCCCTTCAGCAATATCCTCTAATGAGGAGAATGGTAGGCAAATACTTTTGTGCTGCCCTGTATATGATGTATAGAATTTATATGTAAAGTGTAATGTGGAAAAAAAGTATTTACATTTAAAAGCGTATACCGAATTTTAAAACGTACTCTCCAGCAATTATTAAGCAAAGACAGTATTGTAACCATTGCTTTTGTGTGTCCCTGTAAATTTATTTTAAAATGCTGTAAATGCTCTGTTTTAACGTAACTGTAGTTAAATTAATTGATTTATATTAGTTTGAATACATTAGAAATAGCGGAATGCCATTAAAGTAGGCTCCAAACGATTTTTACCCATATATCATAATGTAATCGAACTCTTTTGAATGTCCCTGTAAATGAATCATTAGTCATACATACTTTATAAGCAATACCAAACATGCTTTGGTGACCCTAAATTATAATCCTTATCAATTGCATGAAAATCCGACTATAAATATAGTAGGATTTTCATGCAATTGATATAAATCTTATTTAGGGTCACCAAACGCTGGAGTTAGAGCGTGGACAGACGGACCGACAAACCAAATGCATAAGCACTTTTCAATTTTCTTGGAAAGTGCTAAAAAGACAGATATTTCTTAACCCATAACTACTGTGAGCGGTCTGTCAGACCGCTGCATATTTTCCCGCATTCATTTCCTCCCCTCAAAATAGATAATGATCCTCACCCTTTCTTCTACCTACCTGAAACGGACCCCCAAGGTCACATTCCGCTTGTCATTCAGCTAGCTACTTTTTTTTTACTCTTTCTTTGGGGGAGCGGTCTGACATACCGCTCACAATAGTTGTGAAACTGTTTTTGTCCGAGAAGGATGTTTTTATTTTGCGGATAATTTTATGCTTTTTTATGATATTATGGAAAAAATGGAATGTAATTTTTTGAGAAAACGTCCTGTGTTCCTCACACAAAATGAAATTGAGGTGCTTGTAAAAAATTGGTCAGATATAGAAAAACATGTAGAAGATGCCCCCCAAGTAAAAAAAGGAAAACAATCTATCAGTGTATTGATTGTAAAGATCCAAACTGCCTTCAATGTACGAAAATGTTATGCAATGGCTGTAACTCGACATTTTCTGCTGTGTAGTAAGGTACTGTTTTTTTTTTTATTATTATTCCTATAATGATGTATAAATTCTCATGTATTTAGCTCCATATAAAAACAATATGTAGGTATGTAAACTTTGCGTTTTCTATTTCTATGACGATAAATTTTTTTTGGAATATAATCTAATTTTTATTTTTTAACTATACTTTTATTAGATATTCATACATTTTTCACAAAGAAAGTACATTTTTATACAACAGTTAATAGATGAGTTTAAAATTACATATTTATTTTCTTCGATTTTCACAATGATTCGCTTCCCCTTACTATTCTCATATAACAGGATACCTGTCTTCAGTCTTCAAAAATCAACTTAAAGTTTCGAAAGATGATTTATAAATCAATTAAGTAGATATGTATTGGTAAGCGAACAATTTTTTACCACTTAGTTGATATTTTATTTATATTTCGATTTAGCGGTCTGAGAGACCGCTCACAGCAGTTATGGAACAATTTTTGTCACAGTAGTTAAGGGTTAAACTACGATAGTTTACTATAATCACTATGTAAAAATACTCGATAACCGCTTCCAAGTCGCCAATGCTCCTTTATCTTTAGAAACATCCGAAAACAATTTATTTTCCATTTACAGTTTATTTAATATATAAAGCATTTCAAAACCGAATTTCAGCTGTTCCCATTTACATTAGGAAAATTATCCGATTTTTTTAGGAACCTTGTATATGATATAGAGATTTGTAATGCAATATGCATTTCAAAATTTAATTCATTTAAGTGGTACATATATTTCTGAAAATTAGCCTTCAGCAGTTTCCTCTAATAAAGAAAATGGTATGCGACTATTTTTGTGCAGCCCTGTATATCAAATATAGATTTTATATACAAAGAGTATTATGCAAAAAACTAATTAAATTTAAAAGTACATACCAAATTTTAAAACGTACTCTCCAGCAATTATTACGCAAATACAGTACTGTAGCTGATTTCTTTTGTGTGTCCCTGTAAATCAACAAAAATGGCTATGGTTTGTGTGTTTAATTTAATCGTAGTGAAAGCAGGTCATTTATAGCCGTTTCAATACATTTTAAAAAGCGAGATATCATTAAAATACTCGTCAAACATTTTTTCCGTATATACGGTAATGTAATCGATTTCTTTTGAGTGTCTCTGTAAATGAACCAATATTCGTACATATTTCATATGCAATACCAAACATGCTTTAGTGATCCTAAATAAGCTTTATCAATTAAGTATATTTACGGGATTTACAGTCTGGACAGACGGACAGACAAACCGAATGCATAAGTGCTTTTCAACTTTGTGATAAAAAACACTTCTGAGATTAATATATATATATATATACACTATATTGCCATTGATTATGGGACACTTGCGATTTTAGACATTTTACTAAATATCTAGAAAAATACATGAGGAATATCATTTCGAAACTCTTAGTGTATAAATATAAAAGTATACGCCATACATCGCCGTGAATATTTTTTACCGAAACTCCATAGGGGACCGTCAACAAATTAAAAAAGAATGAATATCTTTTGAATAACCCTGTCAAAACTAATGTAGCAAAAGCGCTCAAACTCTAGATTATGATTGAATGCCTTATTGTAATACGCCTTGTTCATTTTTATGAAAATAGCATGCATACTCGCAGAGTAATTAAGGTTTTTATAAAAATGGTTCCAAATTTTTCCAAGTTTTTTCCTTATAATTTTCAGCGTTCTTAATATAAAATAATATTTTTTTCAGAAAATATGACAAACAACATTGCACACAGTACCTTGTAATCAGAATTAAAAAATAATGAAAATTTTGTACAAAATGAGTAGGTTTCCTAAATAATTTTTTACTGCGCATGCGTCAACGATATCAAAATTTCATTTGCATATTATGTTAGTTAAATGTATAGAGCAACTTTTGTGAAAGTCACAAAATCATAACTTGAAAATTCTGAAAATAATCGTCAATTGAATTAGTTGAAAATCCGTTATTCTCAAAATGAAGCAAAAACAAGAGGGGTTGTATCCATATATTCATTGATTAGTGTCAATATAGAATACTCAATACGGGATGTACTACTACATTTGGATAAAATCCCTCATTTTTTTGCTTCATTTTGGAAACAACGGATTTTGTCCTTTTTCTATAGACGATTACTTTCAGAATTTTCAAGCTATGATTTTGAGACTTTTACAAAAGTTGCTCTATACATTTAGCTAACATAATATGCAAATAAAATTTTGATATCTTTGACGCATGCGCAGTAAAAAATTATTTAATAAACCTACTCATTTTTCATACAATTTTTATTATTTTTTAATTCTGATTACAGGGTACTGTGTGCAATGTTGTTTGTCATATTTTCTGAAAAAAATATTATTTTATATTAAGAACGCTGAAAATTATAAGGAAAAAACTTGGAAAAATTTGGGACCATTTTTATAAAAACCTTAATTACTCTGCGAGTATGCATGCTATTTGCATAAAAATGAACACAGTGTATTACAATAAGGCATTCAATCATAATCTAGAGTTTGAGCGCTTTTGCTACATTAGTTTTGACAGGGTTATTCAAAAGATATTCATTCTTTTTTAATTTGTTGACGGTCCCCTATGGAGTTTCGGTAAAATATCTTCACGGCGATGTATGGCGTATACAATTATATTTATACACTAAGAGTTTCGAGATGATTCCTCATGTATTTTTCTAGATATTTAGTAAAATGTCTAAAATCGTAAGTGTCCAATAATCAATGGCAATATAGTGTATATATATATATATACCGGGTGTCCTGAAAAGGACTGAACGATTTTAAAAATCAATAACTTGCAAACTTTTACAGATATTTAAAAAATTCTTGCACGAGAGTCATCTAAAAGGTCAAAAGTTTTTTTCCTGCGATTCTGGATTTTAGTTCGAATTACAAACAATAGATGGCGCTGAGAGAGCTAGGTGCTGTATTGAGACGGATATTGACGTCACTTGGCACTGAAGCAAAATAAGGAGGTTAAAGCTATGGAGTGGATCTTATTCAAAAATGAACTTTTGCTTTTACCGTCTGATTTTGAATGCAATCCATATAATTTTGGTTTTGCTGGCGTCAGCGCCATAATAGAGAAAAATATTATTTTCATTGTTACGACTCCTTTGAAATCGAAATGCGTGAAACAACAACGTTCGAATTACTGACTTTTATTTATTTATTTATTTATTTATTTTATTTTATTTTTTTTTTTTTTTTTACATTCCAAGAATGTAAGTACTTTTGAGAACAGGATATCTTATTTATCTATTTATTTATCTGGGTATCTTTTTAACCTTTTTTATGTCACCTAGTCATGTCCTGTATTGTATTTTAAGTATGTGGGATTAACAGTTAATTCACAGGTTCACCCAAAAGATTGCACCACATCATAGTCACTTAGGGAAAATCACTTGCAGTGTATATTAATGAAATACACTATTTCAAATGTATTGAAACTGATATAAATCACTGAATTTCAGTATAAGATGATTATGATAGAATAGAGTATTTGGTATTTATAGCATTTAACGTTCATTTACAGGGGCACACAAAAAGAAACCGGTTACTGTACTGTCTTTAAGTAATAACTGCTGGAAATGCGTTTTCAATTTCGGCATGCGCTTTTAAATTTAGCTGTTTTTTAGATACATTAGTAATTATATAAATGCATATCACCTATACTCGTCTCTGGTGCGTCCGTCCGTCTGTCTGTCTGCATGTAACAGTGCAAAAATTACTCTGTCGAATCGTTTGTAATTTTAAATACATATTTATTGAAGAATTTTATCCAGTTATTTCAAATTTTATGAATATCGGATGTGTATTTCCAATACAGGGACAGTCAAAAGTATTCTTTTACAGTACGGGCGACGGGGGAAAAGTTTCAAGTGCTTTTTGGTGATATTACACCCATCCGAACATAATGAAGTTAACATGCATTTATAAATTAAATTGAAATACAAATGATGAATATGCTGCACAAAGAATTTTTATTATTCATTTACACGGCCACACAAAATAATTATGTAACATAACGGTATAGAAGGGAACATACTTTGCGGCATATTTTAATTTTGTTACACATATAATAAAATTGTTATAAGTTACTTAGGTTTACTACGAATTTCTTACTGTGTAATAGAAAATATGAAATATTTACAGGGACACACAAAAAATTTCGAAAACTATGCTGCATCAAAAATGTTGTACGCTATCGATAATTGCTTGAAGTTTTAAGTTTTGATATGATTTTTTTAAAGTTTCACTACATTTTTGCATGTTACGCTGTGTATATAATTAGTGCAAATCATATACAGGGCTACACAAAAGAATTCGCACTCCCTACTAAGTGTGTAAGTAAATATATTAAAAGTGGTTTGTAAATGAGTTATGCATTTTTTATCTTGAACAGCTTTAAGTATATTACGATATGTTCAAAGAATAGAAATGAAATGATATACAGAGGCACTCAAAAATTGGATTAATAGCCGGTTCTGGATGGTAAACTCTGGAAGTGTGTGATTTCATTAGTTTAAAGCATGTTTCGGTTTTAAATAGATTTTAGCTAGATAAATGGCGTGTATTTAAAGTTCAAATATGCTTCCGTCTATTTAAATAAATTGCTAAATGTCAAATTTCAACTTAACATGTGTTTTTGACGCTTTCCAACATAGTTAAAAATGTTCATGATTTCTTTTTAGTTAGCCGTCTGCCTGTCTGTCTTTCCAAACTCTAACTTGCGTTGAAATAATTGAATTGGTCTGTAAGTGATCTATCTTAATAAGATTTATTATGCCGTGTTGGGTATTGTAAACAAACTATGCATAATTCATGATTCATTTATACAGACACTCAGAACTATGTTATTACATTATGTTCTTTGAGAATAATTATATATGTAGCTCCTATATTCGTCATCTGGAATGTTCTTTTATCTGTCCGCACATAATAGCGCAAAAACTACCCAACAGAATGCTTTGAATTATAATATATATACTCGTTGCAGAATTTTCGCTACTCATTTAAAGTTTTATGAAAAGCGAATCAAAGCTTAAAAGGATATTAATAAATGTTTTCTTCATTCTATTAAAACCTATTCTGCGTGACTAATTCAATGATATCCAATGATAGGTGATGATTCTAGATTGTCATTATGATTATGGCTCATTTAAGGTGGAGGTAGTATTATGCCTATTACCATGAATTTAATATGCATAATCGTAATAAATTTTGTATTTGAGTATTTTTACAAAAGAGTGCAACAGCTATTGCACCAAATTTTCAATGTTTATTCTATGAATATTCTTTGTTCTAAAGAATAAACCATTTCCGCAATTTTTTTACAACGTACATAAAACTCTACTAAAGAACTTCTTTAAAAGAACTAGCATTTCTTAGAATATAACAAATTTTTTTAAATAACAAAATTGATTAATTTTTAACAACAACAACAAAAAAAACTACTAAATCGTTTCACTTTATTTTAAAATATGATGCACAAAGTATTCTTTAAATTAGATGAAAAAAGGTAATTTAATCTGAGAAAATACGGCTTTCTTAAATGTAAAATCGTCTGCAAAACTCGTATGCTGCTCGTTAAATTCATTTCCAGTTTCCAATCGCTGCTATTATATAAAAGGATTTATTATTTCCATGACAACAACACATTTCACTGAAATTATACCGACTGAGTCCAAAATCGGGCTTCATGTCGAGTGCACAGGTCAAATGTATGTTGTTCAATAAGAACAAATAAACAAAAGTTCAAAATCGGGCCCTAAGAGCAAGACTGCATTGTCAAACGAGACCCACTCCACAGCCTTAAACTCCTTATTTTGCTTCAGTACCAACTGACGTCAATATCCATCTCAACACCGCACCTAGCGCTCTCAGCGCCATCTATTGTTTGTAATTCGAACTAAAATCCAGAATCGCAGGAAAAAAACCTTTGACCTTTCAGATGATTCTCGTGCAAGAATTTTTTAAAAATCTGTAAAAGTTTGCAAGTTATTGATTTTTAAAATCGTTCAGTCCTTTTCAGGACACCCGGTATATATATATCATTAATATTTTCGAAAATGATAATTTAAATTATATTTAAAATGTTTTCAATATCTTATTTAATTTCAATATGAAATTTAATTATTTCTAATTTCCCAATTTCTTTATTTTAAAAGCGAACATTTATTTTAATAAATAATAATAGAACAAAGACAATTTTAAAAATTTGCTATTTCTTCTTAAAATATGCTTTAGTTGTAAATCATTTCTTTCAATTCATCTTATAATACAAAATCCCATGGAGGATTGAAATAGGTGGAGGTGAAGTAAGGATCAAAAAGGTTTGCAATATTAATCCATTTATCGCTCAAATTTTAATGTTCCAAACAAAAGGACGTGGAAGGAATTTTGTATTATAATACGAATTGAAAGAAATGAATTACAACTGAAGCATATTTTAAGAAGAAATAGCAAAATTTTTGAATGGTCTTTGCTCGATTATTATTTATTAAAATAAATGTTCGCTTTTAAAATAAAAGAAATTGGAAAATTAGCAATAATTAAATGTCAAATTGAAATTAAATAAGTATTGAAAACATTTGATGTGAACTAAAAATTGTATAACTAAAAGTTTCCTAATTTAATACAATTTTAAATACTTTATAACGTAGATGAAAAATGTTTATGACTTAATAATTGCATGTAAATAAATATTTAAAATATAATGATGAAAACATTCTTTTAAAATCATGTATGAAAACTTAATTAATAAATATTAATCTAATGTATAGATTTCTGACTGCAGACGATTTTAAGATATTAACAGAAAAATGTTATATTTTCAAGCAAAACTTTAAAATAATATTCTATATTGATATTTAAAACACATATGATAAAATAATTAATAAATTCTTACCGGTGAAGCGATAGATTAGTTCTTTTTAAAAAATAATGGCAAAAATATACGGGTTTAAACCTGTTTCAATTGATACGCGTGTCAAAGCACGTGGTTTTATTTGGACTTAATGTTACTTAATGTAGGGTTACATTTTAGCATCACCCCCAGAGATAATACTTCCCCTCCACCTATCTCATTCCTCCATGACAAAATTCCTTCCATGTCCTTTTGTTTGGAATATTAAAATTTGAGCAATAAATGGTTTTACATTCAAACCTTTTTTCAGACTTACTTCACCTCCACCTACCTTATTCCTCTATGGTCATCGTCTTGAAACATCAAATACTCCAATGTCATTGTTACACCGGCTTATCTGATTACTTCTGCGAAAATTTTTACTCAACCAACCAACCGTAAAAGAATGAAAGAGAAAAAAAATGGGAAAAAGATGATTTTTTATGAGAGTGACCTCTCGATTTTAATTAATTACTCAGTTAATAATTGGAATTTCGAAATTCTGAGCGTCAGGTGCATCAGGAGAGATATTGGGCTACTCTCAGAAAAATTTGGAGCTTCGTACGTACCGCAGTTTTCGCTAACTATCGCAGACACACACACACACACACACACACACACAGACAGAGCGATTTGTTATTTTATTAATACTAGCAGTTACCCGTGACTTCGTTCACATAACTTTTAAAGAAGAGATAATTGATCAATCAAGCAAAAAATTTCGATGATGAAAAGCATGTGTAATTAACTTTTTTTCGCGAATTTATGGTAAAAAAACTTTTGATAATCCCTATTTGCTAATTTGTTTGCTGGTCAAAATTTTCCTTTCAGCGATTAATACTAATAGATAGAAACATTCTTGAATTCTTTTGTTCAGCCCTGTAGTTTTCCAAGTGCCTTTAATACACGAAAGTATCTTTCTAAAATTTATTTCAAACCAAAATATTTCTTATTACTACCTAAATTACATTTTCAGAAATTATCATCCGAAGACAACCTTGTATCCAGTTCTTTGCGGGACCCTGTTTATCATTTTATATATATACTACAAACATTTCTTAGTTTACTAAATGCAGTTCAAAATAAAAATGCATATTTTATTTAAAAACCACCTTTAAGTAAATTACGCTCATGTTCAGTAACCTTTCCGAGATCTTTTGTGTAATCCTGTATATCTAAATTTAACTATTTATACTATTACCATTTATACTCTCCATTTAATATGCATACATTTAGCGAAACTTAAAAGCACATATCATAATTCAAAATGCATTTCATCCATGCAACAGTCATCATCCATGATATACAGTACTTCGGATAGAATATATAATATTTGAAATCTTTTGTGTGTCCCTGTAAATGCTATGCACTTCGTATTATGCATGAAGTAACTTACATTAAGCCTCAACAACGTATATCAATTTGATCATACATGAAATCGTTTACCATAATTAAAATATGTCGGAAACTGTTCCTCCCTTTATTCCTATGCAATGGAATTCATCTGTCTGACCCTGTAAATGAATAGTAAGTGCCCTTTTCACTACATACTTTACGAAATACATATTTTAGTGCACTTTGTAAATGCATATAAATTTGAATATGTTCTACAGGCTGTAACATCGTTAAATTTAATTAAAACGGTTTTTCCTCATAATGCCGTAATATAAGGAAATTTTTTGACTATCCCTGTAAATAAACTAATCATGGTAGAAACTTTATTTTCAATAGGTATTCGTGCTAGGTAAACGTTAAGAACGTCCAAAAATTTCATGGAAATCGGAGTATATTTACGAAAGTTAGAAAGCGACCAGACAGACAGACAAACCGAAAGCATAATAACTTTTCAACTTTATTCGAAAGTGTTAAAAAATCGAGCCAAAAATATATTAATCAGTGATTTTATTTTCCACCTTTTCCCCACAAAAAATTTCTTCCATTGATAATTATGAGTTTTGAATAAAAATATTCATTTGTATGTAACTTATAACTTATTAATTAGTATAAGTAAAAAATATTTCTAATTCATTTTAAATATGACGTCATTATTTATCTCGCTCCATTAGCTACTGATATTCATACCCCTTGTATTTTTAACGACTGCTATAAAGTACCTGTTTTATTTCAACTATGACGTCACATTTTCATGACTGAATCATTTTATTAAAAATATCATTCTTTTTCATTCTTTTTACTTTTAATTTATGTCACCATATTTTACACAAAGATTCCCATTAACTAAACAAATATCCTTGTTAAATGTATTATAAAAAATAGACCTTTTATTTTTATTTTAAACATGACGTCATATTTATTTTCTTTTAAATTATTTTATTATAGTTTTTCGCGTGGAAGTTTTCTATTAAAAATTCATTGCCGCTGAAAATTTATTATTCCAATTTTTTATTTTCTTGGCAACAGGAAAAGAAAATGGTTAAATTTTATCTGAAAAATGCCTATTGATTTTGTGTGAAAAATAATTAAATTTTGAATTATTAAGGAAAATATTTGAATAAAATAAATAAAAATTACCCTATTATTTAATCCGGACTTCTAACTTTACGTCTGCAAAATTTCAAAGCAATCGGTTCAGTAGTTACGGTGTGAAAGCGGAACAAACAAACAAACAAACAAACTCACTTTCCGATTTATAATATTAGTAAGGATGAGCTTGACATTAAAGTGAATCTAATTAACTTCTTGAACTCGTATAATAGTACTCGTTCAGTATCGTCAAGTTTTGGAATAGAAAATTTCCACATTTTGTGTAGTTTGGAAAACCTTGTCTGTCAAATCACAGTCTGAACATACACTGTAAAAAATTTGGAACTTTTACTGCATCGTCACTCCACCTTTTTTATAAAAAAAAAACAATTAATTTACTGTATTATGGATCATTTTCATTGGTCAAAATAGATATATTTTATAAATCTATGGAGTGACGATACAGCAAAAGTTTTAATTTTTTAACAGTATAGAATGTTGTCACTCTCATATGGAGACAGAAAAGTTCCTGTTATCAGATTCGAAAACAATATACACACTTTTAAAAAATTGACCATTTGCTGCATCGTCACTCCACCGCTTTTATAGAAAACGATTACTTCCCCCTAATTATGGAGCATTCTCATGAGTCAAAAGAGAGATATTCTCTAAAAGCGGGGGAGCGACGATGCAGCAAAAGGGTCAAATTGTTTACAGTGCAAGTAGCAGCGCTCATTTCCGATGTCGCTATTGATTAATTAGATGACTGCAGATTATTTATTAAATCACTAGCTGACCCGCCCGGCGTTGCCCGGGTCCGTATTAAAAATATTAAACGAACTTGATATTTGTATGATTTTATCATTAATTGGAAGCATGCAGAAATGCATTGTCTGAAATACGTCGCAGCTGACTTTGTGAAAAATCGGTTTTAAAAACAACAACTAATATTAAGCTCTAAAAATACTTAAAATGAGCAATGAGAAACACGGGAGGGAACATGTATCCAACGATTGCGTTAGTTTCGTGTTAAAGTGTTGATATTTACCCGTAAAAATCACTGTTAAATCACGTAACTAATTATTTTTTTCGCATAGAAATCCCAAGTGAAATATTTTGAATTTCAAACTAATTATATCACTCTTAAATCCGACTATACCGTGAATGAAATCGATACGCGATGATAAAAGATTGGTATATAGTATTATAATTTCAGAGCCATTTAACAAAAGAGTATATTTTTAATCAAAGCATGCGTAATGTTGACTCCATGGACAAATTCCTAACCGTAAACTTTTGTATCATAACCATAATCTGTCTGTAATCTAACTGCGACTTAACATTACCCTACCGTAACTAGGGATTACAATCCCGGGATCCCGCATCCCGGGATTCCGGGATCCAGGCGTATTTTTAATCCCGAAAATCCCGGGATTTATCAGAAAAAATCCCGGGACTTTCGGGATTCTCTGGTTTTTTAGTGGAATAATATTCAGCTGAAATTTAAAAAATATATTTATAAACTTTCGCTTTTGGGGAAGAAAAAATCATTTTTCATGAAGTTTATATATGATTGAAAAAGAATATATACCTCAAATATTTTTTACATATATTTCTAAGCGATGAAATCTTTTACAGCTGAAATCTTTTGACTTGCAAACAGATGTAATCCACACAGATATTAGTAAGGAAAAATGAAATCGTTTGTTTATTTTGATTTTGTTGCGTGTGTAGAAATTATCTTCAATTATAATCGGCGTTTCTTTTAATTTCCGAAGACGAACAAGGCTTTTTATACTCTGATGAATATATCAATGAACTTATTAAAAAAGTTCGAAAATTAGTAATTTATAACAGATGTAACTTTTCTATTTTTCATTTTTGGGTGAAAAAAGTCCGGGCCAGGATTCGAACTAGGGATGTATTGGCTGAAGTCGCCAATGCTCTACCAACTGAGCCATCCCGGACACGAACACTGGAGGACTATTTCACCCAATTAACCCGGCTCGGAATCTTGCACCGGACTTTTTTCACCCAAAAATGGAAAAATTACATCTGTTATAATTAATTTACCGATTGAATAATTGTGTTTAAAAATTAATCTAATTAGTAATTTATTTTAAACGATCTGCAACAAGGAATGAAGTTCTATCTAAGTATGTTAAATCTGAAAAAGGGAAGGAACTTTCCATTCTTTTAGATTGCAAGACTAGATGGAATAGCCTAGTAATTATGCTGGAACGATTTTATTTCTTGAAAAATAGCATACAACTAGCATTAATCGATTTAGAGTATGAGATATGAACTAACGATTCCGATTTTCTACTTATAAACGAAATTGTTGAAGTCCTCAAACCGATACAAATTACAGTAGAAGTAGTAGAATCTGTTGTAAGGGTTCTAATTTGTTAACCGCAGACGCAACCTTAAAAATTCTTTTAAACGAATTGTTGGAGACAAAATCAAAACTTGCTTACAAAATGACAGACGTGCTAAAACTACACATTAGAGAAGGACGAAGTATGGAATTATCAGGTGTTTTAAATTACTTGCATAATCCTAAACGAGATGACCTGAGTACAGAAACTAGTAGTATGTTTTCGATATCCTAAAACAAAACTGTTATTAAGAAGCAAGTGAAAGCAATAATTGGAAGGGTAAAGAGTCTTGACAATGACAATTCTGAAGATACAGAAATAACACATATTGAGCCCACTGCGAAACGGCAAACGGATAACCGAACATATAAGGAAAAATTACAAGAAATAGAAAAAAGCATGCGAACTGTCGAGCCTGAAACACAAAAACAAAAGGATTTATAAACACAAATTAGAAATGAGATGTCTCTTTTTGAAAACGAAGGAGTATACAGTCATCATTTAGAATTAGCATATCAATATTTGCTGACAGTTGCTTCCGCGAGTGTAGAATAGAATGAGCATTTTTAGCAACAGAATTTATTGCAAACAAACTTAGAAGTGAACTTGGAAAGGATACTTTAGATGTTTTGATATTTCTTAGATCGTATTTTCAAAGAAAAACCGATTAATTTTAAAAAACACTGAGCTATTGAAACTAATCTTCTTTTTTATCTTGGTATGCAATAATTTTTTATGTTATGCAACGTTTTCAAATTTTAACAACGATCACATATAATTAGAAATTTAAATAATATATCTATTTAATTTTTATTGTTATGTGTGTGCATGTGTCAAGTACTTTTATTTTTTCATTTTTGCAAGCAAAATAAAAAGCATTATGTAGGGGAAAATCTTGTGTTTTCGATATCCTAAATTTGTAATCTTTAATTATTTGGTTATGAGAATAATTCAAAATTTAATTAGTGATATTATTTATCTTTTCATATTGTAAACATTTAACCATTCAAAGACTTTTTTTTAACATCAAATGAAAGAAATTATTTGGAAAATAAAACATAAACATTTTTTTTTCTTACATTGTCAAACATTAACAACATATTTGTTTTAATTTCCAATTGTTGTAATTTATCCTATACTTTTTTATTATTAAAGTAATAAATTTTGAATTTGGTATATTTTCATAAGTTAGGCTGTATTTTTGCTTTAATTATATTTTTTTACCAAATTGTGAAATTTAGCTATTGTAAAAGTTGGTTATATTAGAGAAATTCTAATTTTCGTGATACCGGGATTATCCCGGGATCCCGGGATTAAATCTAAACAATCCCGAAATCCCGGGATCGGAAATTAGTCTCGGAATTGTAATCCCTAACCGTAACTTAAATATAACATAAATGTAACCTAGCCATCACTTTGAAATATCAATATAGAAGCATCATTTAAGATTTTGCTTGAAAAGTTAACACTCTTTCGTTAATGCCTTAAAATCGTCTGCACTCTGAAATCTAGATTTTAGACTAATATTTAAGTTTTCGCGCAGGATTTTAAAAGAATGTTTTCATAAATATATTTTATATATTGACACAGAGTTATTAATATGTTGTTAAATTAAAAACATTTTTTTCATCTACGTTATAAAGTATTAAAAAGTTCTGAAAAAAAAGAAAACTTTTACTAATACAATTTTTAGTTCAAATCAAATGTTTTCAATATTTTATTTTATTTTATTTTGACATTTAATTATTTCGAATTTATCAATTTCAATTATTTTAAAAGCAAACATTTTTTAAAAATAAATAATATAATAGAAAAAAGACCATTTTAAAAAATTACTATTTCTTCGTAAAATACGCTTCAGCTGTAATTCATTTCTTTCAATTCGTCTTATTAATACAAAATCTCTTCCACATGCTTTTGTTTGGGACATTAAAATTTGAGCGATAAATGGTTTAATATTGCAACCCTTTTTTCGGTTTACTTCACCACCACCTATCTTTTTCCTCCATGGTTTACAACCGCTGTGATAAAAAATCATGATTTTAAAAAGCCAGTTTGCCAGTCTATGAATTTTAAAGGTCTGTTCCAGCTTTTTTAATTATTTATGCGAAAATTTTATGCAACCAACCAACCATAACTAAATGAAGGGAAAAAAAGAAGAAAAAAGGCGATTTTTTATGAGAGTGATCTTTGGAATTTAATTAATTACTCAGTTAATAAATAGAATTTCGAAATTCTGAAGCTCAGGTGCATCAGGAGAGATATTGGGCTACTCTCATAAAAATTTTGAGCTTCGTACGTCCCATAGATTTTGCTAGCCATCGCAGACACACACACACACACACACACAGACAGAGCGATTTGTTATTTTATTAGTATAGAAGATAAGTGTTTCAACACTTCCTCGTCCTAGATGTACATATAAAACTAACATGATGTTTAATTTTGAACCAGCTATGCACTCAAAATTTTCATCATCCTACGATTTTCTTAGCGTAAAATGAAGTTATTACAAAGTTTAATAAGAAATGTAGTACCTACAATGTGAATATGCATTATCTTTCTGCATCAGAGAGAGAGAGAGAAATATGAGCCCCCCCCCCCCCCCCCCCTATGGTTCACTTCTAGCTACTGCCCTGTTTCAAGGGTGTTCTCAACTGCTCCGCTCAACAAGAGCAAAACTTTTTGACACATTTACAAATTCATTCTTTAACAGAAAGATACAGTTGGCAAAAAAAGTATTTGTACACTCTAAAATTTTTAATTTTTAACTAAATAAAAACAGATATTTTGTCAAAAATGGTTTTAATACAGTCTGTTTATCGTGCGTTTTAAATTACACAACAGAAAATTTCGATAAAGATGTAAAATAATTTTCTAATAGGAAAAGTTTAAAAATTTCTTGCAAAAAAAGTATTTGTACATTTCTCCATCCTGATATGTACTGTGTTTTATAGTGTTTATGGTTCAAAGGACTACTTTTACAGAAGCTGATAATAATTTTTGAGTTCATATTATATTTTTCTGACATTTAATCTAATTTGCTCTTGAAATAATTGAGTATAGAACCTAATACTAGAGAGGCACCTCTAGATATATGAAATCCTATGATTGAGCATAATAAAAATTTAAATTCGCAACAAGAATTTGTAAAAGCTATTAAATTACTATTTACAACTATTGGATGTATAGTGAGAAACTATGAATAAATTAAAAGCATCGAAATTCAATGAAAAGCAGGACTTCTTAGCAAACTAACAATGAGGGAAAAAAGGAGTGTTGTTAAAAAAGCTTTAAAAAATCCTATGCGTTCGGTTCAAAAATTTGCTGGAGACCTTGCGACATCTTCTCGCATCAGAGTAATACCTCAAACAATAAAAAATATTCTTCTCAATGCAGATTTAAAAGGAAGAACCTCAAGGAAAAATCCATTCATCAGCGAAACAAATAGGCGAAAACGCATAGTATTCGCTTTCGCATACAGAAGTAAATCATTGGATTTTTGAAAAACCGTAATTTTTTCTGATGAGGGAGAATTCGAAATTTTCTTACCATCAAGCATTCGAAAAAATTGGCGTAAAAATAAAACTGTTCTAGATCCAAAATGTATACTTCAAACTATCAAGCATGTTGGGGGGAATATTATAATTTTGGGGTGCATAGCTTCTAATGGAGCAGGACATTTAAAATTTATTGACAATGGAAAGACAGGTTTAACATACATTGATGTGTCGCGCCATAATTTATTAAACTGTGCCAAGAAATTATGCATAGAGGAAGCTTTTCACTTTCTGCAGGATAAAGACCAAAGCATACTGCTGTAATCATCAGCACATGCTTACGACAATACTCCAAGACGACTGGTAATTCTTCTAAAATCTCTAGACTTGAATCCAATAGAAAATTTGCAGATGCTATTGGATGCAAAAATCTGAAAAAAAAATATGTATTGGTAAAAAACAGTTTTAAAGAAGCTCTTATTGTGTCATGGAATAACATTAACCAGACCGATACAAAAAAGTTGATGGAATCCATGTCACAACATCTAGAAGTAGTCATAAACGCTAAATGAATTCGCACAAAATATTAATTTGTATCATTTTACTAAATTTTCATTAATTATATTACGTTAATATAGTGTACAAATACTTTTTTTGCATTATATTTTTGTATATTTGTTTATTATAATGTAAAAAATCGATTCGTTTAATTTTGTTTTTGCTTCTATAATATTATAATGCGTTAAATTAATGTATTACAGTATTTTTTGCTTAAATCTTTTGTTTAATTTCATTATAATTTAAAAAAATGAAGTGTACAAATACTTTTTTTGCCAACTGTATAAAATTGGAATGCCTAACTATGGAAGCAATTTCGAATCGAACTTAATTTTCCATTTTATGATAATTAAATTACCTATCCAGTTCTAAGCTATTTCGATCACGTCACCACCCATTTTTCTCCTGCTTTTCGACCGGTTTTTCTGTTTCGTCCGAAAATGTGTTCAAAAACGTCAACTTTGAAGGCTTGTTATAAAAGATCTATTGTGTTTTTTTTAAAAAACAGAAAATTGAGTGCAATTAGACAGTTTCTGAATAACAACACTTGCTATTTCCATGACTATTTCCATGCTATTTCCGAACAAAAATAAATTAAAGCATATGTCACAAAGTTGCCCTTTTTAATTTAAGAACATCCTTAAATAGATTTAATTTTGCAAAACCGGATATTTCTCCTAGGCCGAGAGGCGGTAGCATAGATAATCCCCTCATCGAGTTCACAGATGAAAATCTAGGATAAGTTAAATCTCGATTCGCACAGTTATAACGCAATCGGTCTGCCAAATCATTGGTGGAAAACACCTAAAACCAAATTTTAACGGTTACCTTTAAACCTTTATCTACCGAATTATGAATTATGCGTGTTTAAATGCACTCCACATTATAAAAATGTGGGCTGGTATTCGATTAGTCTGAAAAATCAGCTTACGTGTAACAGACTACACTGGGAGGGGCCATTCTTTTTTCGGGGATGGTCAGCTTTCCCGACCTGTTTTAAGTTGCAAACAGACTATCCTTCTAACTGTTATCAGTGGCGACTTTTAGTTGGCACGCAGTGCTTTTGATCTTTAACTTTGAATGGAAAGGAAATGATGTACTGCAAATGAGGAACCTTTCGGTGAAACGTAAATAAAGGTACGCATATTTAAACTGCTTACTAATCCCCCACCTCCCCGTTTTTTAGGATTCTTTGTTTATTTTGTTTTGTTTAATTTAAAAATTCATGCAATTCATCACGTTAAACACTAAAATTAACGACGTTATCGTTTATATGACGTTTTTCGGTAGTCCCTTCGGCGTCGTATAAACGATGCTCCACTGTACTTACAATATAAATGTAGAAATATTTCCGAATTGAAAAATCCCCATTCCCTCTCCCTCAGCCCCAAGAAAGCTGAAAAGATACAAAGGCAAAAGAAATCATCCTTTTAAAAATATTTTTTGTTTTGTGTAACCAATAATGCTTTTGGAACAAAATAATGTAACTGCAACTCATTCGAGACAGTATTACAACTAAATGACGTATTAAAAGAATTTTATAATAAGTAATTTTAATAGTGCTTATATGTACTGTCGGTAGATAAAGGATTAAAATAAATAAAAATGGAGCTAAAAATTGTCTTCAACGAGGAACAAACATCAGCGAAAATGAAAATTTAGTTAATTAAATTTTAAAATTCATTGAGAAGCAATATCTCCCCCTGTAGAATTCTACGATGTAAAAGAATGCTTAACCCTTTGAGCTCTTGGGGTGTAAATTTCTTCAAAATTCCAAATGTCACATTGGCACCAGTATTTTGCAAAGAAAACAAGTTGTAAATTGCACGTGAACGTAGCAAATGAGGTGCGTTCGTTCGATAACGAAGTTTTAAAAATATTCAGATCATGCTGATATAGTAGAGCGTACTTCGGATACAGTATAGTAGTCGAAATCTTTGTGTGTCTGTAAATATACAGGAAGTAATTTTTATTACACCTCAGAAACCTATATCTTATTCATAAAATGTGAAATAATTGAATATAATTAAAACACGCCCCAAACAATGTTTCCCCGTATAGCATTATGCAGGGGAATACTTTTGTGTGGCCCTGTAATTTAATAATAAAAATTCTTTGCATCACAGATTGTACAGAATGCATATTTTAGTATATATTTCATAGATTCATGCCAATTCTATTATGTTCGAATGAATGTAACATCATAAAAATGCATTTGAATCTTTTTTCCCATTGACCGTAATGTAATGGAATACCTTTGATTGTCCCTGTAAATGATCTATGCATCCGACTTTCATAACATTTGAAATGACTCGATAAAATTACGTAATAATTGTATGTTTTAACTTTCAAACGATTAAAATGCATTTGAAATTTTTTTCCCATTGACCGTAATGTAACGGAATCCTTTTGATTGTCCCTGTAATTGATCTATGCATCCGATTTTCATAACATTTGAAATGACTCGACAAAATTACGCAATAATTATATGTTTTAAATTTCAAACGATTAAAATGCATTTAAAACTTTTTTCCCTATTGACCGTAATGTAACGGAATCCTTTTGATTGTCCCTGTAATTGATCTATCCATCCGATTTTCATAAAATTTGAAATGACTCGACAAAATTATGTTATAATTATGTATTTTAAATTTCAAACGATTCGGTTGGGTAGTTTTTGCGTTGTTATATGCGGACAGACAGACGGACGGACTGAGCGACAACAATAGGTGCTACGTATTTACATAATTACGAACGCACCTAAAAAGCGGTTAATGATAAATGCGAAAAAAAGCATTAAATATTTTTCAAATAACTTTGGTCGAATTTTCTGGTGCCATTGTGACATTTCGGAATTAAAATTAAGTGGTAGAAAATTCTACCATCAGAGCTAAGGGTTAAATGGAAATAATGCTAATCTATGATTATATAACTATAAACCCAGAACACCTAAAAACCCAATTTTAACTGTTTCCTTTAACCCTTTATCTACCGAATTATGAAATCATGAAAATTTTACATTCTAAAGCATTTTACGTAAATTGTTTAAATTAAATTAAAAGTTTTACATAATCATTTAATAAATTTTTAAAGGATTTAGGAGGATTAATTAAATTGATAACTGAGATTACAGAGAAATTGTTACAATTATATAAAATTTTAAAAACACTAAAAAACGTTTTACATGGACGGTTCTGATTCCATAAAAACCATTCATCTTATTTTAACGTAAAAGATATTAAAAGCTGTAAAAAAAGCGATGCTCAGACGACATTGCATCAGTGGCGAAGCCAGAATTCGGTTCTTGGAGGGGGAGGGGAGTGTTGAGTTTCTGATGAAGGTGTTTGGCGGTTATTTGAATCGCTGGTTAATAGAATCAGTACTAATTAGAATATTCACTGTATAATACTTAAACTGAAAGAGCATGTGTGTGGCAGGAAATCATCCTTCTTTTAGCATAATACGTTTTAGAAAAGTGATATAGTTCATAGCTTGGTTTTTCACTCCATGTTGGGTTCAGCACGGTACGCTGTCCACCCAGGTTCGATTCCTGGCCCCGGCTGGTTTTTCACTCCATGTTGGGATATTGTATTTATGTCTGTCTTAATATATGTATATGTACCTTGGATAATTTTATTTTCCAAAATTTACGAAATCTTTTGTAATCGGATCGGACTGCAGAAACTATAGAAGTTTAACTTTTCTAGATGTGTGGTACACGAAAATTACACCAAGCCCACACTATTGATTGAAAAAGACCTGATGATAATGTTAAGTTTATCGGACATTCTTTTCGAATATCTCGCTACAATTTTAATATTTTAACATGATTATTTTGCATAGGATTAGCTGAGGACGATCTAAAACCGGGCTAGTTTTTACTTTTTCAATTTTGGTTATATATGTTTTATATTATGATAGTTTCAATTTCAGATTTTCAATTTGCCCGTTCTAACAGGTTTCAAAAGTTAAAGTAATAATAATAATAATAATAATAATAATAATAATAAAAAAAAAAAAAAAAAAAATCTGAAATCAAAATGAAAAAAGTAAAAACTAGCCCGGTTGTGGATTGTCCTCAACTATTCTATGAAAAAAAAAATAACAAGTTGAATATAGATACTGCCATTGCAGAATTCAGTTTCGCCTCCGATTAGAAGAAAGAAAGAAAAAAAAAAAAAAAAATCGATAGAGGTTTTTTAGAAGGGCGACCCCGTTTAGAATGCAATGAACTAACTTCATTTTTCTTGTGTTTCTCAATATAATAGCAAACAGAACGGCGTGAAATACCCAGTTGATTAGCAATTTCTTTCTGAGACTTTGGAATTGCGGAATAATTAAGAGATACAATTTGACGTGCTACTTCTTCATTGACTAGATTCATCAAAAACGGATTTTTTCTTTAGTTTAAACGCTTTTTTATAGACTCTGGGAAAAATGAAATGCATTTTAACAATAAAACGAGTGGAATGCCGTCGAATTCGACGAATGAAATGTTTAAAAAACCCGATCGATTTAGCTTAAAAAAAGCAAAAGTAATTACATTATTGAATCAATATATAATAAATATATTTCCAAAATTAATGTCAAGTTTTCCAGTTACAATTTTGTATGCAAATATTTACACAACTTCAGCTAAAATTGTAATCTGAGTGCCGGCGAAATCCAGAAATTTTATTTTATATGCACTACAGAAAAATAGATTTATTTTTTAAAAAAACTAATTTCATTTTTACTATGACATTATTTTCACTAACTGAAGTCATCTGAAAGTAAAATATCAATCTCAGTGTCCATAATGAAAAGAAATATTGAAATGTAATATCGTTATGAGTAAAAATGCGATGTTTTAAATAGTGACGTCATTTTCTCTTCAAATGTTTTTTAAAAGTTACTGTAGTAATATGAAAAAGGCGTCCGTAATAATATTGTAAATCCATTTTATCTGGTTGCTGAATGCCATCATTTTCCTCATTTGAAATATTTCTTACTTTGCTTTAGACATTAATTTTTATCATAAATTATTTTCAGTTATTTTATTTACATTATTAATATTATTTCTCAGTAAATATATTTTTTTATCTCAATTAGTGCATAATTAAATGCAATCATTTTATTGTG
Organism: Maratus speculifer; assembly: GCA_964019185.1. Taxonomy (NCBI): domain Eukaryota; kingdom Metazoa; phylum Arthropoda; class Arachnida; order Araneae; family Salticidae; genus Maratus; species Maratus speculifer. Next base: position 266,220,373 of record OZ025301.1, read on the forward strand.
GTTAAATTTTACGAAAACAATTAACTTTTTTCTTTTAAATGCGAGGACATGTTCACTGATGAAATAAAGTTTCTGACTTGTGGAAAGTAATAATGGAAAACAAATTTTTATTATCGAGAGAAAAGCTAAACTGTGTTGCCACCATTTTGAAGAAATATCGTAAAAAAGCATTTAAAATTAAAAATAAAATATAAAAATGGAAATAAATTAAAAAATAGCTAAAATGGGCACAACTACAAATAAATAGCTTTCATTTAAAAAAAATAATTATCAAAATCGGTTCAGTAGAAAATTCAGGGCAGATGACATGACATTTTTAGCTTGTCTGAAAGAAATAGCATCGGAGGCTAATAATCATGTAAAAATATTAAAATTTGAGCGAGAATTAGAAGAAAACTCCGCCATAGATTTAACATTATTACTAAAGATTGTGTAGTTTTAATCAATTTCTTTTCCTGGCTGCGGATGCACCCAGGAAAAGAAATTGATTAAAACTACAAAACATGTTTTGTTGAGTACATTTTGGTTATTTTAAGCGATTTTTTTAGTTAAAGTAAAAAATCGCTTTTGTTGCTGAAACAAAAAAATATTGCTAACTCTTGTAAAAATGTTAACAAAGTTTCATCCATTTTATTAATCTTACTAAAGTCTTGTATTTAAAATGTGTAATTCCAAAAAAATTTTGTTGTTTTCTCAAAATTTAAATTGGTGTGCAATGGCGATTACTCTCTCACGTAATTTTGTTTAATTGACTTATATGGCTATTGTTGGATTAAAAGAATTGGATAAAAGGATTAACATAATTTTTGGATAATAAAAACTTTTCAAATTGAGACGGATTAATGACGTTATTACGTTATTATGAGTTTCAAATGAAAATTGTAGACGGAAAATTGAAAAATTGTGTATTTAAACAAAATTTCTATTGACCCATACTTAAACGAAAAGATTAGTTGGACCCAGCAAATTTTTATTGATTCAAGAAGACTTTTTTTCAGGTTTTTTTCAGTCAGTAGACTCAGGTCAGTCGGGCTCTTAACTATTATAACAAAGGTGGTTCGATTCCAACAACATATTCACTGTTAATATAGTTATAGTTTTATTCTTGACGGTCTGATGCAATGTTTTCTGAGAGTTTCTTTTTTATAACTTTTTATTTCTTTTTACGTTAAAAATTTGATAATGAAAGATTCTATGAAATTAGAAACGTCCTTTTTAACCACCTAGCGTCCGTATACTAGCCGCGTAAGGTACTCTGAATCGGAATCCTTATTACCACCAGTTACTTTTCATTGTTACTTTTTAACTGACTTCAAAGGAGGAGGTTATGAATTCGACCTGCATGTATTTCTTGTTAACTCATAACTTCTTTAAATATGAACCGATTTTGATAATTTGCTTGTTTTGTTTTTTAATCTTCACATAGATGGCAGCACTAAGCATTTGTATCTTATGACTGTGAACTTCCTGCTATGACATTGAGAAATATTTAATTGCATGTTTACCGAACACCAAACTATACTTTCCACATTTTAAAATTCTTTCTCTATATTTTACGATGACTAAAATAAAGTTACTACATTCTAGAGTAAATAAATAAAAAAAAAAATTAATCTAAGTTTTAAGGAAAATCTACCATACTCTCTTTCATTATCCATTTCAATTTACAGATGGCAGCACTAAATATTTGCTAATAGCCCAAGAGCCGACCGCACAAAACTCTAAATCATCGAGCACAAGAAAAATTCCTTTATTTTATGGATGAGTAGTAATAAGGGAATCTAAACCTTCCATATCTGTTGGAAGCAAAATGGTGCATAAGCCAAAAATTAATACCACTAGTGGTTGACTCGTTGGATTAATATTGTGTTTTCCTGCACCCAGTTTTCCATGTTTTCATACCTTTATTTGTAGGACAAGCACAATGATAAACCTACGAGCCAACCACTGGTGATATTAATTTTTGGCTTATGCACCACTTCGGTTCCAACAGACATGGAAGGTTTAGATTTCCTTATTTCTCCTTTTCCATAAAATAAAGGATTTTTCCTTGTGCTCAAAGACATAATTTTTTTGTACTGTCGGCTCTTGGATTATAAGTCTGTTTACAAAATATTTTGAGAAGAAAAAAAATGCAAACCATACATCACTTTTCTTTATCCCGGGAGAACTCGCTATGAGAATTTCTCTCACGGTCCCCAATTCTTTTCTTTTACTTTACAGCCGCTTAATGTCAAATTTTTTGTTTGGTTTAGTACTTTTATTCAAAAAAGAGGTAAAGTAATCGAAATCACATTTTGAAATTTTATTAAAATGAAAAATAGGCTTAAAAGTAGTCTTAAAAAGGGTACGATGGTGAAAGAAAATCTCATGCGCGAGTTCTCGCGGGTTAAGGGTATTTTTAAATCAAAAAGGGCAACTTTGTGACATATGCTTTAATTTATTTTTCTTCGGAAATGCATGAAAATAGCAGGTGTTGTTATTCAGAATTTCTCCAATTGCACTCATTCTTTTGTTTTTTTAAAAACACAATAGATCTTCCATAACAAGACTTTAAAGTTGACGTTTTTGAGCGCATTTCCCGACGAAAGCAGAAAAACCAGTCGAAAAGCAGGAGAAAAAGGATGATCACGTGATCGAAATAGCTTAGAACTGGATAAGAATATAATTATCATGAAATGGAAAACTAAGCTTGATTCAAAATCGCTTCCATAGTCAGGCATTCCAATTTTTTATCTTTATGTTAAAAAATGAATTTGTAAATGTGTCAAAACATTTTGCGCTTGTTGAGCAAGGTAGTTGAGAACAAACACCCTTAACATTGAGGTAAGTTTTAAGAGGACAGCAAAACTCTTTTGCAACAAAAGCGATGATGTATAACCTAACTTCATTTAATGTTGATGTTTACATATTAGAGCAAAATATACAACTTGTACTAAAAATATAAGTAAAAAAATAAATGAAATTTTGTTAAATTAAATTATGAAAAGCAAGTCACAATTCATTACAAAATGATACATATTTAAAATTGTATTAGATTGCTTAACTTAATAGAACTTGGTGTAGTCCTATAAAATAACTATAGTAAAACCTCTAAATAATGGACACCTTGGAAACTCGGAAATTGTCCGCTATTCGGAGGCGTCCGCAATTGGGAAAACCTAAGAGATTTAAAAATTGCTAAGTAATGCTTAATGTTCATTAATTAACTTTTATATGTCCGAAAACCTCTATTATATGATTAATCAGAAATGAAAAGAACTTTTTTAAGCTATAAAACTGAAATACAACCTTGCATGCCTTTATCCACTGTTTATTACTTTCTTACAAAAAAAAAAAATCTGTTACAAATATTTGCTTTTGTTTGCTATTACTTGTAATTTCTCTTTCAATGTGAAGTTTTGATTCCGTAGGTAATTTTATTCCTTCTGAACTACATTTTATTATTACAAAAAAACTAACTGCTCTCTGTATTTTGCTGCTTCTTTGAAAATTCTCGATATTGCAGGAAACATCTTCAGTTTCAGCATCTCTTTCATCATCACTAAAAGTCAGCTTATATCGAACATTCTTAAGCAATATAATTGCATACAGAAATAGATTCTACTCTAGTAAGTAAATCATCAATTCATATTAATGAAAATTTTGGAATTTTTTTCATTTATTTTTCTCGTTAAAAAATAATTTTTCATCTTTTATTGCCAAAATTACTGTCCGCTATTCGGAAAGCCCGTTATTCAGAGGTTAAACATAAAAAATTTTAGATTTTGGGAGTGGGGATTAGAAAACTGTCTGCTAAATAGGGGTGTCTGCTATTCGGGAGTGTCCGTTATGGAGGTTTTACTGTATATGGTACACACCTAAAATCATATTATTACATTGTCATTGGATATAAATAGGTTTGCAAAGTGAACCTTGATCAGATATTTGGAAGTGAGTTAAAATTTTGATACAAATTTTGAACTAGGAAAACATACATACAAACATCGCAAGTAAAACTAGTTGTTGGAGGCCACCGTAATACTTACCCATCATTAATATGCAGATGAAAATAAAACAAGTGAAAACTATTTATACAATGCATTGCAATTCCAAAACAAAATTTAAATATTGTTAATATGCATAGTAATGCTCTATTAAAGAACTGCTGATGTACCAATTTCAACAAATTATATGAAACACCAAACTACTCAAGTAATACCGAACTGCGTAAAAGAAACATCCTTATAACTCCAAACATAATAATTCTATTAACTAACAATTTACTGAGTCGGATTATGCGTCTCATTTCCAATTAAAATATATCTCTGAATTGAAATTTGAATGAAATACAGGGTCATGAAAAATCGGAAAAATGCAGAAAACAGGATTGCATATATCTCGGCAACTAATTATCCGATCGACTTCGTTCTTTATACAAAATTTGTGTCATTTTATTGCTTTTTACATCCATTCCTTAAAATAAAAAAATTCGAAAATTTTTATATACCTTTCATCAGGGCCGAAACTAGGGGGGCAGAGGGGGCATGTGCCCCGGGCACCAACAGAACAGAAGGTGAAGGGGGTGCCAAATTAAGATTTTCTTTGGTGTGTTTGTTATAAAGAAGGCATATATGTGGGGGGTGGAGGGGCGCCAAAATCCATGTTTGCCCCGGGTGCAAAAAAGGCTAGTTTCGGCGCTGCCTTTCATCAGAACAAATTTTTCAAGAGTCCGAAAAAAATAGTTCCTGATAATTGAGGTTACATATATTAAATAGGCTTCGTCCCATCCTTACATACTAAATACATACAAAAATTAAAATCTCTATTTCAATTTGTTAGGGAGATAGAGCGTTTACAGACTGACAGACAGACGGACGGATATTTTTTTTTTCTAAAAATATGTTTTTCGGAATCTCCACCATCTGAAATGTGTAAATCCGTCAAAAAAAATTTTGCGATTTTCAAAACGATTGCAAGACATACCCTATACTATGCATGATGGGTTAGTAATAAAAGATGATTAAATTAACACACCTTTTAAAAATAATATGAAAAGAAATAGCTTCATTTCCTTACGAAATAAAGCATATGTAAAAATACAATTGAGGATGTGAATTTCAAACCTAGCATTATTGCTTTCATTTTCTCTATCAGTCTATACCAATCTGCACAAATGTAACACTACAATCTCCAAATTTATAATGAAAATCAATGGATGCATTTAAAGATTTTTCACAATTTCCGAAAATTGATTTTCTTGATAAAGATAATTTTGAAACACGTCTTCAATTATTTTAACCAATATAGAAGTAAATTAAAATTATACTGTAAAATTTATATAATGGCTGCATCTTCAGTTAAATAGCTTTAAAAATATTTCTTTACCTCATTTAAAACAATTTTGTAATTGGAACTATATATCTGTGACAAATGGTTTAGTAATTATCCATAGGACAACGTTGGAAATGGATGCCCTTTATAATACTTTAAGCACTTAGTGTACGTTCTCTTAAAGCTTAGTCAAACTCATCTGTTTTCACTTGCAGAAAAGTACTTTAAGTCATGATATTCAAAGTTTCATAACTCATTCAATTACAGTGTTAGATGAATAAGACCTTTTTCATATTACTTGTTAGAGTGATGAAAATTTTTTACTAAGTATCACTTATGGGACCGGAAGACTGTATTAAAATTAATTTTTCGTAATTTTTTAAGGGTGTTCTTAAACTGCTCCGCTCAACACGCGCAAAACATTTTGACACATTTACAAATTCATTTTTCAACGGAAAGATATAAAATTCGAATGCCTGACTATGGGAGCAATTTCGAATCTAACTTATTTTTCCATTTTATGATAATTAAATTACCTATCCAGTTCTAAGCTATTTTTTTTGCTTTCATCGGGAAATGTGCTAAAAAATGTCAACTTTGAAGGCCTGTTATGAAAAATCTATTGTGTTCTTTAAAAAAAAAAAAAAAAAGAATGAGTGCAATTAGACAGTTTCTGAAAAACAACACCTGCTATTTTCATGCATTTCCGAACAAAAATAAATTAAAGCATGTAACAAAGTTGTCTTTTTTAATTTAAAAACACCCTTAATTTTTTTTTTTAACCTAAATCGTTTAAAAAACAATTCTTTACCTTTTTTAAAGCATTTTCACAATTGGAACTAGTTGAATCTCATTCAGATAATTCGAATCTTCACTTAATTCGAAATAAACATGAAGTCCCGAAATTTTTAATGGCAGAATAATGTTGAAAATTTTTATTAATTCGAACTCATTTTTTCTTGATTTCGTTTAATTCGAACTAACAAGAATTTCGATTTTTCATTTTGCTTTTCTTTCTCACGGATTTCAGATCATTTGAATAACTTTCTTTCTTTGAATTTTGTGAAAATAGTTCCGAACAAGTATACATATAATGCAATGCAATTGATATCCACTTTCTTAGAGCTCCGCCTGTCCATCAGTGACGCTTTAAATTTTTCTTCCATTGTGTTTGTTTCTAATTTTTTAACCCTCCAAGCGTCTTGCAAATGGGTAAATTTGTAATGTTGTTTTCTCTGCATTTTGTCTTAATTGCTAATAAAATATGATTCTTTCAATATTACATAAAATTTTTTTATTTAGGAATATAAATGTAATCCTTCAGAGTCTTAATCATTCTTCAATGCTTTGAAAATTCATTAAATTTATAGAATTATAATATCTTAAACATTGCTTAGATTGCAGTGAAATCTGGAGCTTAGTGTACGGAATATTACGGGCCAAACGTTTAGAGGGTTAATTTGTTTATGTATTTATCCATTCTAATTTAATATTAAGTCATATTCTAATGATAAATAAATAAATAAAAAAACCACTATAACATTAATTCCTTTATAATAGTACCATATTGAGCATGTTTTCATTTCATATTTTCCATAATTCGAACTTCGAATAATTCGAACATTTCTTGTGGTCCCGACGAGTATGAATTAACGCGAGCTGACTGTATATGACTAACAGTTTAGAAATTAGCCATTGGCCACCATTGAGAGTGGACACACTGCATAGACTTCTACATCTCTGGAGATGTTTCATAATAATTTTAGACTAGTTTTTGTGGTCCCCCGTAATTTTTGATCTCAGGACTGAGGAAGAATACTACACTTCTGAACTTCTACTGCACTTCTGAATCCCCATCTCGGTATACTACCCCCTGCAATGAATTCCCCTCTATCAGACTGATCCCGGGTGATGCTTAATAGCATCGCCGCTTAATTGGATCACTCATTAAATACCCCCGTTAGAACACATAATTTAAATTTCTTCCTTTATAACCCCTCTTTCAATGTCCCGTTCCACTGCACTTTTGAATCCCCTCTTATTAGAATGATCCCGGGCGACGCTTAATAGCATCGCCGGTTTATTGGATCACTCTAAAAATACCCCCGTTACAACACACAATTCAAATGACTTCTTTTATAATTTCCCCTCACTTCCAATGTCCCATTCCACTCCACTTCGCACCATTGGAATCCCTATACCGGCTATATTAGCCCCTGCAACGAGTCCCCCTTTATAAGAATGATCCCGGGTGACGCTTAATAGCATTAATGCTTAATTGGATCACTCTAAAAATACTCCCTTTACAACACGCAATCGAAATTTCTTCCTTTATACCCCCCCCCCTTTCAATGTCCCGTTCCACAGCACTTCTGAATCCCCCTCTGCAATGTTTCTTTCGCTTTAATGAATTCTGGACTACGTGTTTCATGGATTTTAGGGGGAAGATTTCTAATTTTTAACATTTTAAGCGTTAGAGATTGCAGTTTTAAGATTTTCCTGCAATTTCGAGATTTCTGGACAGCGATTTTCAGGATTTCTACGGTTTTTTTCTCTTTTGAAAGTTTTTCGCTTGTTTCATGCAACCTAGAAGTTCCTAGACTGCGAATTTTATGATTTTTCGCACTTTTTAAGTGTTTTTTCGTGTTATGTGCAATTTAGCGTTTCCTGAAATGGGAATTTTAAGGATTTTCGTGATTTTTTTTCTGAGTTTTTAAGAATTTTCCTGCAGTTTAGTGATATCGTGACAGAGATTTTGAGGAAGCTCAATGTTACAATTGGTCAATGCTGTGATGATGATTTCAGCAATGATCACAAAAGAAAAAATGTGGTAGCAGGATTCATACTCATTTCCTAAGAAATAATCCCCTGATGTATTATTTTCCTGGATGTACAATTTTTCCATATTAACAATTAATGACATTTTTTAAACCAATATCATGATACTCCCATCCTCTCAAAATAAAATAAAAACAAAGTAATCTCAAAAATAAAGTTTATACATCACTTAAATAAACAATATGAACAAAAATTTAAATAGAGAATAATTTATGTAAAACAGAGTTGAAGTTGTCATGCCTTGTGGTGCTGTCCTTAAAAACTTGGTAATTTGCTGAAAGAATTTCGTTTCTACTTAATGTTTTTATTACCTCTTTTTAAAGCATTATGATTAATATGAAGACTACAGTGCCAATATCAAATTCATATTAAGTTTTTCTTGAACTGTTCTCAAACTTCACGATGTTAGGAGGTGTGTCTAGTGACAGAATTTATGTTATGAATGTGAAAAATAACACTAGTTACGTCCACTAATAACTATATTGTAATCCTAACAATATATATTCCACATAAAAAATATAAGAAGTTATATTATAAAAAACATTTTGCTTCTAAGACGTTGTAAATTAACAAAAACATTTAAAATATATTAAAACATTTTTATTTACATGTTTCAATTCATTATTAAGAGAGTCATCCTCAGAATGTAAATAGAAAAATAAAAATGACAAATACAATGAACGTGAAAAATGGAATAAAGAATTATTGAAAATAATTCGCCGCGTGATACATTTATTTATTTTTAATAATTCTTTATTCTGTTTTTTACATTCATTGTATTTGTAATTTTTATTTTTCGATTTACATTCCGAGGATGACTCTATTAATAATGAGTTGAAACATATAAATAAAAATGTGTTAATTTATTTTAAATGTTTTTGTTAATTTACAACGTCTTAGAATCAAAATATAAATTCTTATATTTTTTATGTAGAATATATATTATTAGTATTACGATATGAAATTATGTTGACAGATTTTAAAATCATAAAGTATGAGAACAGCAACAATTGCTCCCAAATTCCCAGAGTACACAGTCATTTTGGCAGGTTTTCTCAGGTTCGGGGAATTTTATGTATTATCGCCTGAGATTCTCCTGATTTTTGTAACCAAATGCTTATCCTCCGATTTTCCCAGGAATCCAATATTCCCCCGATGAACATGAACCCTGAGTAGATAGATTGGTTGATGGAAACACTTGGTTATAAACTTGTCCTTTTGTTATTAGGATGAGCAAAGCAAATCCTCTACTAGGCTACACAAATTACATTTTGTCATACACTTTACAAAAAATCTATTCAGTATTTTGACTAACACAAAAATAAATTACACTCCATAGATTTCAAAAGTATATATATATATATATTTTTTACAGAATAACCTTAAAAATTTTATTATTTTAATTAATTTATTTTGCATGTTTTTCCATTGTGGGCGCATCTTTGCAAATAAAATATGAAACAAATATATTTTCAGAATAAAATGTAAATCATAGAATTTGGAATTATAGATAGAATCATAATTAATCAAATATATTTTCATTATTCCTTCAAAATAGCCAAAAAACTTTTTTGTGATTTTTTTTTGTAAAGTGGCAACAAAAAGATTGTAAACAAATAAAATTAATTGTTAAATTTGTCATAAAGTGTTATTCAATTTAAAATTATTTTGTAAAATTTTGTTTCAAAAATATTTTTATTTTTACAAGTAATCATAAAACATTACAAGTAAATTCTAAGTTATTTGGATGAATTTACATTTCTGAAATTAAAATGCACCAAAACATAAAATAACGTTTTTGCTTAATAAAAATGCAAATATAATGTAAAAAATATCATTACTTTCAAATGCTTTATCTTATGAAATACAACTTCGCGAATCCAAAGCATGGCTTTTGCTAGAACATAAACAAGCTTATTATCAAGAAAGAAAAAAGTAATAGTAATTAATGAGGAATTTTAAATACATACAATCCACAAAACAGGTTTTTTTTTTTTTTTCTTTTCTTGATTAGATTTATTATTATTACAATTATTATTATGTAATTCAAAGGAACATGTGTATTGTTGAAAATAAAGAGATCAACTACATAAACTATTTAGTTAAATATAATTTGTTTATTTATACATATTTACAAACATAACTGCTAAACATATTCAGTGTATACTTTCATTTACAACATGGAGTAAAACATCAAAATTAACAGTTGGATCATAATCTTTGTTTAAGAAATCGTCTTCACCTTCAGCAAGTTTGACTATTTCAAACTGTACCCATCTGTAGTCCAAACATTTTCGGGCCCCAGCACAACTCTGGATTAAATTTTGAACGGTAGGATGAGACAGACCGAAGAATTTAGCACCTTGGCCTTCTGTACTGACTACTTCTTTGCCACTAAAAGAGAAAGAAAAAACTGTTTTAAAAACTGAAACGCTTATGAATTATTTCAAAGAAATGTGGCTATACAATTTGAGGTAACCCTCAATGAGTGGAGCACTTGATGCATTTTTACATAAATGTGGCAAATTACTTTTTCCACATCAGTACACCTAGTACTCCCTCAAATCCAGATATGATTTACGGATGTAAACAATGAAATCAGCCAGTTCAAATATAGGGACAAAATTTGACTTTATATTGAGAATACCGAAATCACTGGCGATAAATTTATAAATAATCTAAAAAACTTTGTAAAATCACCATAAAAAGAGAAATTAAACAGGACGCGTTTCGAGCTTCAAAAATACCGCTCGTCATCAGCTAATCCAAACACGTGTCACAAGGGACAGAGTGGAACTAGTTCCACTCTGAGCGGTATTTTTGAAGCTCGAAACGCATCCTGTTTAATTTTCTTTTTTATGGTGATTTTACAAAGTTTTTAAGATTATTTATAAATTTGACTTTATTAGTTTTACATCAATTCCATATGTATTTAAATTTGTATTTTTAGGTAATATTACTGAATTCATGTTTTTCATTGAATGAAGAATGTATTTATTTTTGAAAAAAATCAAGATACTGCTGATATCACTCCTCATCACAATCTTCTTACCAAATATATTTATGTATTTATCAAGCTTTTTTTATTTTATGATTTTGATGTGAATTAGTAGCGTACTTTTATGAGGGAAGTTTCATAAGTGAAGTACAGACATTAATTTTCCAAATAAAAAATAATATGAATGGTTTAGCTAATACCCCTCCCCCTCCCCTATAACACACACACATCTTTAAGAAATTTTGTTATATTGATTTTTTTTTTTTTTTTTTTTCAGAAATACATCTAAAAAAAAAAAAAAAAAAAAAAAAAAAAAAAAAAAAATTGCTGAGTTTATTGCAAAGTGTTGTATACATAGTCCAAAATATTCTATTCAAAATAGAAACTTTCTTTCACTTTGAATTTTCAAAGTCTTAAAAAATTTCAAAAAAGAAAAAAAAAAAAAAGATAGCAAAGATATTTTAAAATCTGAATTTTTTAAAACCATTGGCAAGTATTTACATACTAATTTTTACATGCACTTTTGAGTCATAATTTCAGAAAATAATTATATAAAGGTTATTTTATTTTTTTGTTCATAAATTTTAATTTTTTTGTAAAAATGTTACAACAACAACCTAAAACTAACCACTTGCATGCGCCTTTTCCCAAACAACTTACTAGAAATTCGGATAAGAGCTTGATTTAGATAATTTTATGTATATTTCATCCTAATAAAATTTCAAATTTAAAAAATCATAATGATGACATACATGTTAGTAACAATCTAAATACCAATATTCCAGCTCAGATATTTCTAATGAAATCACGGTAAACAGAGATAAGATTGACAAAAAAGTAAAAAATCTGAAAACTGTGCAAACGACATTTTAGCAATAATACTTATGAATTTTAAGCGGAATAAATATTATAATTGCTATTAATTTATATATTACATACAATTTAGGTTTAAGCAAATTAAAAAGAAACTATTAGAAAGAATTTAGGCAGAAATTATTTACTTACTGCAATGAAAAGTCTATTTTACCAAGATAGAGAACATTAATAAAACCACTGACATGAATATTTTTAAATTGTAATTTTAAAAATCTTTGCTTGAAAGAGTGAATCAAAATAATTGCAACCACATTAATTATATGATAAAAAAGAGTTCTTATTTATTTATTTTTATTTTATTTATTTATTTTTTTTTTTTTTAACAAAAATAAGTTTTTAAGGAATTAAACTGATCATAATTGATTGTTAAATGTGCAGCAAGTCAACTACCAAGAATGAAGATTTAAGGAAAAATAATAAAAAATAAAATTTTTTAAAGTGTTATTTAAAAGACAAATTAGTAATACTATGGAAAACGTATTAAAAAATTAAAAAAATTAAAAGGAATTCAGAAAAAATGGACTATTATATCAAAGTAAAAAAACAAAAGTAAAAAACTAAGAAAAAAATATAAAATTTTCCCAAAAATTAAATTGATGAAATTTCTTTAAAAATTGAAGAAAAGTCTGAAGAATCTCATCACAGAGTAAAACATCATTCCCCACCTTTTTATTTATTTATTTATTTTGTTATTAAAAATCTCAGAATGTTTAAAAATATGTTCTTGAATAGAAACTTAAACAAAAAAAAAAAAAAAAAAATCTTGCAAGTCCTTAGTTACATACATACATATATCCTTTTAACATGTCTTGTTGAAGTCAAGAAAACAATGATGGTCACTGGTTTGTTGATTTCTCTGAATCACAGTATTTGCATTTACAAATATTGTTATGAGCAGGGGTGGGGAAATACATGATTTTGCTCGCCAGTGGCGAGTGGATTTTCTGGCAAGGCGAGTGCATTTTTAGTTTGAGAAATTGTAGGCAATAGAGACATTATCAGAGACATTTTTTCAATATGGATATTTTAACTTTCTAAATTATTACAGTGTAAATATGGTATAGTTCTTATATTAAGCTTGTCTGTAGCATATATTTCTTAATTTTATAGGAAAAAAAGAATTATGAAAATGTATTGTAATACGAGGGTAATTTGATAAGTCCATGACTTTAAAAAAGGTGGCAGTCTGATCACATAATTATTATTATGTTATCAATTTTTCATTACCTGTGGCAACACTCGTGAAAGTTGCAGACGATATTTTAAATACATTGTGTTCTATTGCATTCGAAAGCAAACGATTGTCGAATTAGTTCTGATTATGGAGAAAAAGGAATTTCGTGTGTTGATAAAACATTACTTTTTGTGCGGTAAATCATTAACCGAAACTGAAGAAAAGTTGAGAAAATATTATGGAGACTCCGCTCCCTCACATGGTATGGTTCACAAGTAGTTTACAGAATTTCGCTGTGGCCATACGAACACAACAGATGCAGAGCGTTCTGGCCGTCCAGTTGAGATCACGACTGAAGAAATGATCAATAAAATCCATGATATTGTCTTAGAAGATCGCCGCGTGAAAATTAGTGAAATAGCTAAGAAGGTAAACATTTCAAATGAACGTGTATTCAATATTTTGCATGAACATTTGGGTATGAAAAAGTTATCAGCTAGATGGGTGCCGCGATTACTGACAGTGGATCAAAAGCGGACTCGTGTAACCATTTCAAAACTGTGTTTAGACAAGTTCAAGTGCAATTCAAGCGAATTTTTGCGGCGTTATGTTACAGTTGATGAAACATGGATACATTACTACACACCAGAAACAAAAGAACAGTCTAAACAGTGGACTTCTCCAAATGAACGTGCTCCGAAAAAGGCAAAAACCGTTCGATCGGCCGGGAAGATTATGGCAACAGTTTTCTGGGACTCAAAGGGCATAATCCTTATTGACTATTTGGAAAACGGAAAAACGATCACAGGACAGTACTATGCTGATTTATTAGACCGGTTTAATGCAAAACTAAAAGAAAAGCGGCCCCACTTGTCCAAGAAAAAAGTGCTTTTTCATCACGACAATGCTCCAGCACATTCGTCTGCAATCTCAACGGCTAAACTGGTTGAATTACGATACGAATTGCTCCCCCATCCACCCTACTCACCTGACTTGGCCCCCAGTGATTTTTTCCTTTTCCCAAATTTAAAAAAGTGACTTGGAGGAAAAAAAATTTCTTCAAATTCTGAGATCATTACTGCCACAAATGCTTATTTTGAGGAGTTTGAGAAATCTTATTTTTTGGAAGGATTAAAAAAGTTAGAACATCGTTGGAAAAAGTGTATCATTATGAAAGGAGATTATGTCGAAAAATAAAATGCACTTTGGTATGTATATTGGTTTTTTCATTTCAAAGTCACGGACTTATCAAACTACCCTCGTAATAGTAATTTTGTGTGCGATTTTATCATAACTATTTTCAACTGCATGCAGGCTGGTGAAATAAATCCTTGGCTGGTAAGATTTTTGAAAAATTCCCCACTCCTGCTTATGAGACATTTAATTTTGAATGGTAGCACATCTTATAATAATTAAGCTGCATTTATAGGCAGAACATCCAGTTAATGCAGCATATGTATGCTTATTTTTAAAATGTAGATGTTAAAGTAAATACACATAAAACTGAAAAAGTTAAAAAGACTTCATGTCATTTGCATTTTAATTTATTCAACAAGGCAAAAAGTGTATTTTTAGTGAAAGTAAAACAACACAATAGAATATTTTTTTGTGACTGCTTCATTTTACCATGGGTGGAAGAAATTCATCAAAGTCAAGACTGAAATGTTTTCTGAGCTTTAGAAATAACTAAATGCAAAATTGTTAGAAGATTTTTAAGTCTTGCATTATGGCTAAAAATTGATATCTTATACAATAAAAGAAAGTGATTAAATGTTCTTGATGGTAAAACTGCTATTATTTAATTATAGAATTTTGAGTTAGTCAAAAATCTCTTCAAAACTGAAATCAGTCCTGAGACTGAAGGTCTTGCACCCATGCATTTTACCCACATTCAGCATAAACCTCTAACATCACTCATTTTTTATGCACAGTACACAATCGCACATTTTCTAAAAAATATTTTTAGTCTAATATATAAATGCTTTTATTAATATAACCAAAGTAATTCAGATATTACCATTCAATAAAAAAATGAAACCAGTATTTTTACAATCATCTTATTGAGAACAGTTAAAGTTTGAAGTGAAATAGAAGGCAGATTACCAAAATAATGAAAGGTAAATGGATAAATGGACATTAGAAGGCTTTTTCATTAAACTGCTCATCATGGGTGCATAGTTTAAAGAAAAAAGCAAAAGCATCCAACCAGTTTCTGATATAGGTTGTGATAAAAGCTAAGAAATTCGACCCATCATTAGACTGGGAAGTGATAGCACAAACAAGCATCTCATCAAATTGCAGGCTGAAGTTCTAGAATTAATAATCAAAAATCAATATGTATATTAAATGCAACTGATCTGCCAAGTCCTATCTTGGTGGAAACCACTATCAGACCTGATTTTGGTGGTTGACTCATAGATTTACCATTGTGATTTCCTGCTTCCAGTTCTCCTTGTTTTCAGGCATTTGGGTGCAGGAAACAATGATGAACCAACAAGTCAACCATTAAAATCAGGTCTGATAGTGGTTTCCACCAAAATATAACTTGGCAGAGCAGTTGCATTTTAATCCTGGAATGTCAGCTTCCAATTCGATGAGAAGATTGTCTGCGCAGTTACCTTATGGTACACAACATAATGCTATTTTTGAAAAGAAAGATACAAAGTAATGCACAGTACTTTAAGACTCCTGTCCCTGAAGACACTCGCAAACTAATGTTATTCCTATGGGAAGGCATTTTTCTAATAACTCGTTCAAATTTTGACATTTTTAAATATATATATATATATATATATTTGCAATGGATAGCTGAGGTCCCTGTCAATATCGCTCCTTGATTACTTTTTCAATTTTGGACGCAGATATTATTTTATAAAGTTACTTTCACTTTCAAAACCGGTTTTAAAAGTGAAAGTAACTTTATAGAAAATATCTGCAACCAAAATCGTAAAAGTGGTCAAGAAGCGATCTTCAGAGGGATTTCAGCTATGCAATACAATGCAAAAAAATTTATTTAAAAATTTCATGATGGGAAAGAGTTATTAGAAAAATGCCTCCCCATAGAAATAACATTAGTTTGCGAGTGTCTTTGCTGGCAAGGACAGAGGTCTTCAGTATAATGTATTTTATTAGGTTCTTTTTAAAACAACCATTTCACTCACCACACTGCATTTATAGACTCCAAAAGAGCACTGTGTACTTCATTTGGAGTACTTCCAACAAGAGATCTTTCAGGCTCATCTTCTGGAGTTATCTCAAACTAATGGGAAAAAAAAAAAAAAATTGCTTAAGAGAAAATTGCCCATTTCTTATAATTTAAATATGGGGTAATTATAATATAGGTATCTTGAGTTGGAGCTGTCTCTAGCTTGAAGGAACAAATCGAATAAAACCAAAATCAATGAGATATTTTTCAAGAAGGGAGGAGAAGAATAGGAGAAAACAAACAAACCAATAGGTGTTACAGGTTTTGCCAATGCGAATGCTGTACTAATCATCAATAAAATCAAGAAGTCATTTCGCCTGGCCATCTTTTTCATGATCTAGAATAGTTTTAGCATTAAAGTGTGATCTGGCAAACTGAGGGCATTTCACACAACGCTACAGGCAGAAATGACTGCTTCTTCATTTTGCTGATGATTACAAGGGTATTTGCATTGACAAGACCTATAGAAGCATCTGTTGGCAATTATCGCAACTATTTATTTTTCTGTTTTATTGCTTTTTTCCTTTCATCAAGTAAGTACAGTAAAACTCCGATAGTTCAGATTAATTGGGACCAAACTCAATCTGGATTACTGAAAATCCAAATTATACAGAGAATGAAAAATAAATGAAATAAAACAAAACATATTTACAGAAAATCACCATTATATTAAACATATTGAATATTTACAGAGAGTAAAAATGTCCACTTTGTAATTATAAAGTTTGTGATCTTCTGTTGTGCCAGTTTTGTATACCTTCTGTGGGACACACTGTTATGCATTCGCCTGAGTATAATTAGTTCGTTGGGTGTAGTCTCCACTTGATGTTCAAAATAAATCATTAATTGTTGTAAATGATTTGTTACTTCATTATGGCTAATAACATTTGGTTGATCATTATTGATAATAGTGTTCATTGATAATAGTGTTTTCATCTGAGTCATCTTCATTTTCAACTTCTTTAGTTGTATATAAAGTGATTATTTCATCATCTGTAAGTGAGGCATAAACTTATTTTTCTGCTTCATTCAATTGCTAATGTCGGAGATATTAACATCTTAGCAACCATCAGTTTTTTTTTTTTTAATTTAACATGCTCACAAAATTTGCAGTGCAATTTCTCTTTCATTCTTGCCTATTTTTCCTTCTGTTTCAAGAATGCTTGTTATTCAAAATATCATAATTTGTAGACCATAAATTCTTCTATGACTTTCGGAAAATACTCTCAGCAACCTTGTTTACAGACTTTAAGTAATGCATTGTTGTTTCTTTGAAAGGTAACATCAGAGTTTAAATGAAAAATATTAAGGTGTTCTTCCGAAAATATTTCAGAAAAGACTTTTTATTCAGAGTACGAAAATGAAATGAATTAATGTTACTGAAATTTTCCCGATCGCTTCTCAAACTTAAAAAAGACCAGACTAATCCAGATTATACAAAGATCCGGATTAACAGGGTCCGAATTAGCAGGGTTCTACTGTACACTTATTTTGGTTTCATTTGAGTTTTTCCTTCAACTACAGACAGCTCCAATTAGAGATACTTATATATAACCACCTGGTACATATAAATATTTTAATGTGAAAAGAACAACTCCAAAACAAAACTCAAGGAAACAGATTTTTTAAAATGTTATTGATGTCAATTATTATTAAAGTGTTACGTTAAAAAAAAACAAGTTGGAAACTGCATGTGAATGTAGCAAATGAGGTGCATTCATATGATAACGAAGTTTTAAAAATATTCAGATCTTGCTGATATAGTAGAGCGTACTCCGGATACAGTATTGTAGTCGAAATCTTTACGTTTCTGTAAATACGCAGGAAGTAATTTTTATTACACCTCAGCAATGTATATTTTATTCATAAAACTTGAAATAGTTGAATATAATTAAAACACGTACCAAATCATGTTTCCCTGTATAGCATTATATAGTGGAATACTTTTGTGTGGCCCTGTAATTTAATAATAAAAATTCTTTGCATCACAGATTGTACAGAATGCATATTTTAGTATATATTTCATAGATTCATGCCAATTCTATTATGTTCGAATGAGTGTAACATCATTAAAATGCATTTGAAACTTTTTCCCCATTGACCGTAATGTACTGGAATCCTTTTGACTGTCCCTGTAATTGATCTATGCATCTGATTTTCATAACATTTCAAATGACTCGGCAAAATTAAGCAATAATTATATGCTTTAAATTTCAAATGATTAAAATGCATTTAAAACTTTTTTCCCTATTGACCGTAATGTAACAGAATCCTTTTGAACGTCCCTGTAATTGATCTATCCATCCGATTTTCATAAAATTTGAAATGACTCGACAAAATTATGTTATAATTATGCATTTTAAATTTCAAACGATTTGGTTGGGTAGTTTTTGCGTTGTTATATGTGGAGAGACGGACGGACGGACTTAACGACAACAATAGGTGCTATGTATTTACATAATTACGAACGCACCTAAAAATACTGAAAGAAAATTTTCTAATTCTCAAACTTGGAAAATATACAAATATACTTTTATGTTACAGTAGACTCCCTCAAATCCATAACCCTAATAGGGTTTAGTTCGATGAATGAAACCCCAATACAGATAAATATTTTTTTAAAGACGTTTCATACTCTGCCTTGTATTTTTCAAGGTCAAGGTGAGCAGGTGAAAGAATAACTTTTCCTTGTTTAGTAGGAGGGGGAAGATATGGCTCCTGTGATGAAATAATCACATGCATGTACAAATGTTTCATTTCAATGTTCATTTTTATGGGATCATACACACACTAAAATCATTTTAATGAAAAAGTAAAAGTTGTGTACATTGATAAAAGGTTATCAAATGTAATTAATATCCATTTTGTGAAATAACTCATATGTTAAGGAGCAAAACAAATTGTTTTGCTATTTTTTTTTTAGAAAAAACAAAAAAAAAAAAACCTGATTTATACATAACCTTCCACAAAACTTGAAAATACATATGAAAAGCATGATTTCTTTCCTAAAAAGAAATAGTACTGATGTATTTTACAATCCAGAAACATTGGATTCGTTTTTAAAACATATTTAGCCAAAAATATAATGGAAGATTAAATGGGGTGAAGTTAATGCTGCAAAAGTAAGTGCATGGGTTAAAACACATACAACAGTAATGCTAAATGAACTAGTCGTTGGAGGCCATCGTAATACTTACCCATTATTTATATGCATATGAAAATAAAACATGTGAAAACTATTTATACAATGCATTGCGATTCCAAAACTAAATTTAAATATTCTTAATACACATAGTAACACTCTATTAATGAATTGCTGATGCACCAATTTCAACAAATTATATAAAACGCTAAACTACTCAAGAAGTACCAAACTGCGTAAAAGAAACATCCTTATAACTCCAAAAATATAACTCTATTAACTAACAGTTTACTGCGTCGGATTAAGCATCTCATTTTCAATTATAATATACCTCTGAATTGAAATTTGAATGAAATAAAGGGTCATGAAAAATCGAAGAATGTGGAAAACAGGATTACATATATCTCGGACATAATAATTCGATCAACTTTGTTCTTTATGCAAAATTTGTGTTTTTTTTTATTGCCTTTTACATGCATTCCCTAAAATAAAAAATAAAAAATCGAAAATTTTTATATACCTTTCATCAGAACGAATTTTTCGAGAATCCGGAAAAAATAATTCCGGATAATCGAGGTTGCTGATATTCAATAGGCTTCGTCCCATTCTTACATACTAAGTATATGCAAAATTTCAAGTCTCTATCTCAATTTGTTCATGAGATAGAGCTTTTACAGACAGACAGACTGACAACAATTTTTTTTTCTAAAAATATGTTTTTCGAAATCTCCAGTGTCAAAAACGTGTAAATCCGTCAAAAAAATTTTTCGATTTTCAAAACGATTGCAAGACTTACCCTATACTACGTATGATGGGTAAGTAAAAAGGAAAGTAAAATTGACAATATAGTATAAGAAATACATAATCATACTTAATCAAAATATTAAAGTAATAGAACACCCAGTTAGTATGGCATATGTAAGTTTATTTATAAAATACGCAAAATACAGCACTGACCAGAAAAATAAAAACCAATATACTTACTCTAGGCCCAAAAGGACTGTCAATTATAGTACACTGGTACAGACACTGCATTTTAGGATTCTTAAGACTAGCATATGTTCGAGAACTACAAAATCCAACAGGATAAATACATTGTTCAATATGGTAGCCAAATCTATCAGAAACAATCTATAAAAGAAAAGTTTTAATAAAAAATTACAATTAAATCAATCATAGTTGATATTAATGAATTATAATAATAGATACTATTCAATAGAAACTAAACATTTTAAGTATACATTTTTATTAGGCTGCTAGTAAATTTACTCATGATGATTTCAGTGGTACAGTAGAATTCTGAACAGGTGAGGTTTTGTTTACCGAACCTGAAAATTTTTAGGGGTGCAGAAAACTTTTACTCCCAGCATTTCCCCCAATCCATTTGGAAATTTCCCCAAAATTTTACAACATGTTATAGGCTTACATAAATTCTGTACTAGGCTAGGTATAAATCCCCCCCCCCTCCCCCCCAAAAAAATTATCAATTTATGCACAAGTATATACGGTACATATTATTTTGAGATTGACTTTGTGAAAGTTGCTATATGAATATTTTTATTTGTGGTGAAATTTTTTCTATCTCAAGCAATTATAAAATTAACTGTTAAAATTGAAATCAAATGTATATTTTTCTACAAAATTTAAAAAGATGACTAACATTTTTCCAGATAAGACGTTTTCTGCACCCCTGATAATCTCTACTCAAAGTCAATCCAACTTGACAGAAAGAAAAAATTTTGCCAACTGTAAATCTAACTTGACAAATATACTTTAATCCAAACCGACAGTGAAAGAAAATTAATCATTTATACTTTAATACAATTATGAAAAAGTAATTAACAATTATAGTTCTAATATGCATTTTAGCTTTTTAAATGTTTAGTTTATCTGATGAAAGCTTATCTTATTCATCTCACTTCACTGTCTATCTCTCCATCTGTTTTTAGAAACTGTAGAAACTTGAAATTTTGTTTACTTTCAGCAGGTATTTTCTCTGACATGATAAATCATAAAATTAAAAGTCTTACTGCAAGATATTATTTTAAAACCCACTGTTAAGAAAGAATAAAAAAATCCTAGCAAAAGTGTAGGATTTTATCAAAACACAAAAAATCATATTCTCAATCTCAAGAAAAGGGGACAATAACTGTCAGATATTTCAAAAAATTATCCAAGAGATTGAAGTTTTCTTTTAATGCTGACTTGCCAAGTTCTGAAAGCTAAAAATCAGGAGATATTTTTGTCTATGGAAACTTAAGAGTTTAATCATATAATGTTTTCACATATTTTTAATTTGACTAAATATTATAAACTAGTTGGATGTGTCAATCCCGAAACTTTCTTCTATCTCATAAGTACATTTTAATATATATATATATATATATATATATATATATATATATATATAAAAAAAAAAAACGTGGTGACCCCAAAGTTACCCACTATCGAATTTCCTCGAACATTTGACCTAGCCTAATGAGATTCTGGTATCCGAAAAGCCTAAAACGCAAAATTTAATTAATATTCTGAGAAAAGGAGCTTAGTTGTGCCTCATCTTGGGTAATTTGTACTAAAACCTAATAAGCATCTATTGATGTCAAGACCTAACAGAATCTGAAATTTGATGGAATTTCGTCCATTAGTTCTTGAGATATAATTATAAGAAAAAATTTGCAAAACGTAGCACAGCAACACCATATCTTGGACAATTTATGCCAAAATGTAAAAAAAAAAGTCTAATTATGTTATGATGTAAAAGAATCTGAAGTTTGATGAAATTCTGTGCATCAGTTCTTGAGATATAGCTAGTTTTTTTTTTTTTAAAAACGTGTAAATTATAGCACAGCAGCACGATCAGTTGAAGGATTTATAACAAAACATAATCATCGTGTAATTATGTTATACATCATTTTGTAACAAAATCTGAAGTTTTATGAAATTCTGTGCTTTGGTTGTTGAGATTTGGTTGTTGTTTGCTATCGGAAAAATCGTGCAAAATGCAGCATAGCTGCACCACCTGTTGCAAGGTTAATACCAAAATGTAATCAGCGTCTAATTATGTTATATATTCTAGTGTAACAGAATCTAAAATTTGATGAAGTTCTCTGCATTACTTCTTGAGATATAGCAATCGCAAAAATCGTGCAAAATGTAGCATAGCAGCGCCACCTATAGGGCAGTTCACACCAAAACCTTATCAGCGGCTATGTATCTCAAGGTATCGCGGAATCTGAAGTTTGGTGAAATTCTGTGCATTAGTTTTTGAGATATAGCTATCATGAAAAACATGAAAAACGTGGCATAGCAGCGCCACCTGCTGGCCAATTTACACCAAAACTTAACCAGCGTCTATGTACATCAAGGGGTCACAGAATCTGAAGTTTGGTGAAATTCTGTGCATTAGTTCTTGAGATATAGCAATCTTGAAAATCATGAAAAACGTAGTATAGCAGCGCCACCTGCAGGCCAATTTTCACCAAAAACCAATAGGCACTAATTCATATCAAGGTCTAACTGAATATAAAATTTTATTAAATTTCGAGCATTAGTTCTTGAGATAGAGCGCCCACAAATTTTTTGTCACATACAGACAGACAGACAGACTCACAGACAGACACACAGACTCACAGACAGACGGACAGACTCACAGACAGACATTTTCTAAAAATAGTCAAAACGTGTTCAGGACCTTCTAAAACGTATAAATCCGTCGAAAACCGGAAGTCGAAAATTTTCATGAATCCAATACTTTCTTCTTGTAAAGATAGAAGAAAGTAAAAAGGGGGCGTTTTGTTACTCATAAACTTGTGTAAAAGCTATAGTAAAGATCATAAGTGAGTCTTAATCGAGACAAATTATTGAAAATGCAGCAGATGATCACAGTAACAGTAACAAATCTTAAAGATTTGTCATTTATAATGAATCCGAATGTAGTTTATTGCATAAAATACTACTGATCAATCATACTAAAGAACAATTATGCTTGTACTAGAGTTTTCGTCATTGAATCACAACATATTTTATTGTAAAATGACAGAATATTTTAAAAATGTGAAAAATCAAGAGAAATATGTCAAAAATCAGGAGTATGGAGAAACATCTGAAAATCAGGAGACTTGGCAAGTCTGTTAATGCATCTATATTTTAAATACTATATGAAGAAATCTGAAAAATTGGCACTAAAATATTCTCTTTCAGAATTTCAAAAAATTTTGAACTTGTACCACTAGAATGTGAAATCTATCAATTAAAAATCTCATTTGCTAAATTAACCCTTAAACAGTAACGTGTTTTTCGGCACCTTTAAACGGTAATCATGGGTCACTCGTGCTTAGCGCTGTAAAAAGTGGTTTAAAGTGCTTTAAAAATTCTAAAAAAATTCATGATATTACATCAACTACCCTTAAACAAGAATCAGTCATAATATTGCTGATTTATTAATTTGTTTAAACAATATGTTTAAATAAACAAATAAAAATGTGAAAAATGCACATTTTCTTTAAAAAATCAAAACTTTGGATAGAATTGACATTTTTTGCTGTTTCAAACGGGAAATTGAAGATCAAGAATGGTACTTTCACAAAAAAAATAAAAATAGCCGGTATAAATTTAAAAAATGCTTAAGTTTTGAGCATAAAAATGATGTTTTTTTTAATTATAATTAGGTACAATTTACAACGAAATAGAAATTTTGTTAGTTTTTAATCAATTTTATTTATGAAAATGATGTTAATTATCAAACTTTATTTAATTAAACAAAAAATATAATAATGAAAAATTACAGCAACACTGATATCACCATTTATAAACAATCGGAACAGATTTGATGTCTGTGTTCCTCGCACACAGGTCTGTGACACTTGCTGCAGCAAATAAAGTTTTTTTTTTTGTCCTTCTTTGTGTCACAAAATGCACATTTATGAATTTTTTATGGAAAAAAAAAATCAATTCCTAACCAAACAAATTTTTTCTTACCTTACACTTTTCGTCAACGTAAATGGTAACCCTGGGTCACTCGTGCCTTTTCGAAATTTTGACTGGCTCTTACGTCGGCTGTGAACGCACTAAAACATCGGCGTTTCGCGAGCTAATAGCCTACTAGTGTACTATTTTTTTCAGGGTAGTTTAGTCCCGCTCCCCACTCTCTCCTCTAAGCTAGCAAGGAAAGAAAATTTGATCGAGGCACTAGTGACCCATGGTTACCGCTTAAGGGTTAATTTTCTTTCATCAGCAGACATTATTATTCACTGAAGCACTTTTTCTTTGGTGAAATCACATTTTTAAAACCAAATATATATACAGTAGACTCCCTCAAATCCGCACTCCTAAAACCTGCAACTCTCTAAAATCCGCACATAGTTTACGGATGTAAACAATCAAAATTTCAGTTTAGGTATAGGGACAAAAATTGAATTTTTTAGCTTTGTATCAAATCCATATATATTTTAATTTATAATTTTCATTAATATTACCAAATTCATACTTTTTCATGAAGGAAGAATACATTAATTTCTGAAAAATTCAAGATATTGCTGATATCACTGATAATCACAATTTTCTTACCAAATATATTTATGTATTAATCAAGAATTTTTGGTTATTAATTCTGGCTAAACCTGAAACAAAACTTCCTTATTTTATGATTTTGATGTGAATTAGTAATGAATTTTTATGAAGCATGTTTCATTAAATAATTTAGAAAAAAATGTATTTAATCTTTATAATGAATATATCATAATAATTATTAACTTAACCTTTGCTTTTAATATTTTAATCATCTTAAAAATGAACTAATTTTTTATTATTTTAGTTTATTACCTATTTAAATATTTTATTATTTTGTAAGCATTCATTATAGTTTTGATTGCATTATTAATTACATTCAAATTATTGTTAAAAAGATGTAAACAAAGCAATGATCAGAAATCTGCAAAATTCTAAAATCCGCAAAACCTCTGGTCCCAAGCTGTGCGGATTTGAGGGAGTCTACTGTATATATATAATAATAATAATGGGATATTTTAAAGCATACTTGAAAATTAAATCCAAGGTGGTAATTTTTTTTAGGGGGGGGGGGGGGGTAAACTTACTCTAAAAAAACCCCATCAAATGTATAGTATTATCTGATATTCAACAACTTTTATAATAGTCTTTTAGCCTTTGTGTTTAAGAGTTACACTATCCTATCAAAACACTTTGTGGGTGTACTGAATGTGACAAAGTCAAAATTGTCAAAGTGATAAAATGTGGTGAATCCTTTATAAAATCTTTAATATATTTTAAAAACTTTAAATAACAGGCATCACCAAAGTTGAATACACAGTTATACAGTTCTACTTTATCATTTTATCTCATGTTGCAGAAGTTTTTCTAGATACTAATGAGAAAAACTCAATATTTAATATATTTTTATGTAGAATTCGTTACTGTTGCCAAATTATTTTATAATTTAATTCAAATATAAATTAAAATCACTTCTTTTTTTTTTTTTTTTTTTTTTTTTTTTTATTTAATTGTGCATTGTATTTTACATTTTGACAAAGATAAAGCTTTATTTTTTTAAAAGCTGTTTCATTATCTGTATTTTATACCATATCAAAGTTCATTAATATGTTTACTCGCATCTTAAGTTTATTTAAAAGTAATTTAAAAATATATTCAAATCAATGAGCTTTTAAAAAAAATCCATTGATTAAAATGAAGCTGATTTAAATCAAGGACAGAGGTGCCAAGTTTCAAAAAAAGTTACCACTAATCAAAGTTTAGAAAGCGTGGGGTTAGGTAAACCCAAATTTTCAAAAAAATTATAGTTCATTTTTTTGCGATCTTAGCCATTCACATGTTTTTTATGATTTTTTTTATGAAATTCGCACATTTTTTGCAATCTTGACTAAATTTGCACCTTTTTTTTTCAATCTTTTGTCTAAGTTCTTGCTTTTAGATAAACCTTTGACAATATTTGCCCTTTTTATTCCAACTTTGGATGAAATTTGCATTTTTTTCGTGATCCTTAGGACTAATTTTGTACTTTTCCATGATTTTTTGGACTAATTTCATGCATTTCCACAATTTTATGACAAAGACAAAATTTATGTTTTACCTGTGACTCTTTGAAAAATTTGTGTTTTTTCAGGAAATCTTTTGATGAAATTAGCTTTTTTTTTTTCACAATATTTTTACCCTATGCTCGTAATGCTGTAACCTTTGTTGTGTATCTTTAATAATTATGGATAAATCATAATACTTGGCACCTCTATAATGAACCTTGATTTTATTTAACAAGCTTTTTAACCACTTACGACTGCAGCATTCTACTGACTTTGAATGATGCATGGAGAAATAAAATGGAAATGATTATTCAAAAGTGTGTTTTATTTAAGTGAGATATATTATAATAAGGAAAAAAATAATAAATTTATTTTTAGAAAATTTTAGCTTATCAACAATACAAAATATGACTGACGGATGAAAACTGCTTACTGGATTCATATTTTTCTATTTTTAATAACAGACATAGTATGACTGAGCCTACTTATTTTAATAATTGCCTCATGAAATCAGTTTGAAAAACTAAACTTCTTTGAACTCATATAGAAAAACAAAATAGTTACATAGCATCAACAAAAAGAAACAGGAAAAAAAAAAAAAAAAACTAAATGTGTTAACTCACTAATTGACAGCTAAATAAACAATTACGAAGTATTTCATACCACTCCTAAACTGTGAATTGTTAAAGATCCTAATACAATAGGAAAAATAGGTCTTCCTGCAGCATCAACAGGTATGGATCTTGCTATACGTTTATCGGCAAGCACCTTTCTCTTCTTCGGCCTTGGTTTCGAACCGTCATCTGAAAAGAAAGAAATAAAACAATTTTACAGTAAACCAACTGCAATCAGGGTTGGCAAGTTTTCTCCATAGTGGAAAGAAAAAAACAGCCGGAAGTTGTTGTACACACATAACATTATTAACTTTTTGGAAATTTTGGATCCTCTCCCCCCCCAATAATAAAATTGTTTTCATTTTTTTTTTTTAATTTATTTCTTTTGTTTTGAATGGTAGACAAAACTGACTACATTTATTTTTTGCTAATTTTGTTGATTCAAATGAATTGAAGAGACTCCAATAAAATATCACTTTATTTCAAATAACACTTAAAAGAAATATCAATATTTAAAAATATTTTATAACTTTGTAGCATAATGCATTCAACAGCAGTGAAATCTAGCTGCATTTGCCTCGAATGGCGTGTGTATGTGGGGTGGGGGGGGGGGGCAGACATACAATAAATAACTTCTCCCTATAATCTAATCTTAAGTAAATTAATTTCATCAGTTCCATAAAAATTTAATCAATTATATGTTAAATTAATAATTATATAAGTTTTTCAGCTAAGATCACACATGACACTTGTTTAAAGATTTTCAACCATTGTCTTAAAAGAAGAAAAGAAATTTTATAGAAAATGCAAAAAATCAATTAAATGTTATTCATTTCAATTTAACCAGAATATCGTTTAATTCTTTAAAGTTTCGAAACTAGTAGAAAGGGTCATTTCTCACCGTAGAATGAAACTTGTTTAAATAAAGGGCAATATTTTTAATTTACATAAATTTTATCAACATAACTAATATAATACAGGAATGTTGTGGACACCCTACAGCACGTAAAATACTCACAAAATCAGCAATAGGACGCAGAAAAATAGCTCTTATGCGTCCCACATCTAACTTTCACTCATCTAAAATCCTTACTAATATTATATATCGGAAAGTGAGTTTGTTTGTTTGTTCCGCTTTCATGCCGTAACTACTGAACCAATTGCTTTGAAATTTTGCAGACGTAAAGTTAGAAGTCTGGATTAAATAGAGTACTTTTTATCCCGGAAAAAATTGATATTCCCGAGGGAAAACAAAAATATAGTTTGTTTGATGGATGGATTGGAGATGGCGCTATGTGTCGTTTAAAACAAGATAAAATATTGCAAACGAATATAAACATGTAAATTTAAAAGCTAAATGATACGATAATGAATCCTCGAAAATAAGGAATTCCCGAGGGATGACATACAATTTGTTTTATTGTCTAAACTGTTTTTTTTACATCTACTTATATATTGCAAACGAATATGAACATGTAAATTTAGAAGCTAAATGATACGATAATGAATCTTCGAAAATGAGGAATTCCCGAGGGATGATATACTATTTGTTTTATCGTCTAAAATGTTTTTTTTTTTTTTTTTGCATCTACTTATCCTGAAATAACTATAAGTCAACGAATTACTAATTGGTATAAGTATTAGTTACGTTATTTAGTTCTTGAGGTATGCGATAGATGGTGCTGGGTATTTTTAAAACGTGGTAACGATGTGCAGTAGCTGTATAATAGTTAGGTTAGGTTAGTTTAGTGCTTTTTTTCTATTTAGATATCTAAAGTAGTTATTGTTTTTTCGATAGGTAATTACGTCGCTTTGTTCATCGTTTAGATTGTTAAAGTTTAGTTTGGGAATTTAGTTTAGTTTAGGTTTATAGTTTACTCATATTTTCACAATGCCTCGCAAACGTAAATCTAATTTGTCGAGCACCTCATCTAAAGCTCGGGCAATGAAAATTGCCCGATCTCAAGAATCGTCTCTCCATGCTGAATTAAGAAGGCGCGAACAAGCAGAGCGTCAGGCTGCTTTGAGAGCTGCTGAGCAACCATCTCAGGGCCAGCAAAGGCTTGAGGAGCAAGCCGCTCGCCAAGCTTCTTTGAGGGCTTCTGAGAATGATATTCGTACTCAAGTCCATTTATCACAACAGGCTCAATGTCAGCATGGTCAGCTCTATGTAGCATGTTCTCGGGATTCCAGTGCCCAAAATCTGCATGTTTTTGCTCCACAAGGGAAAACATATAATATAGTGTACCATTCAGTTTTGGTTTAACAACTAATCGTATCCAGCATTACATTGCGCTTCTTACATTGTTCCGTGGAAATGAGAAGTTTTCTTATAGTTGTGCTTTATACCGCAATATAACCGAATTCCACGCGGGCGAAGCTGCGGGCGGAAAGCTAGTTAAATTATAAATGAAAAGAAATAGATAAAAAGAAACCTGTATTTTTCGAGGGTGGCCTCTTCTTGGTTGTGTTCTTTTTCTTTGGAGCTGGTTCAGTTGTATCAACCGGCTTGGTTAAAATATTTACAGGTACCTGGAGTCCAATCAAGGGAGTAGTCTGTGCAGAAACATCCTTTAACGATTGGAAGTTCAGGAGTTTTCTTACAAGAAACCTATTTTTAAAAACATAATTTCTCTTATCAATGGCACTATATACTAATGAGAAATACAGGGTGTCCCAGAACTTTGTTTAAAATCACAATTGCATAGGAAAGTATGGGCAGAAACGTCTTGTTAACCCTTTCACAGACAGTGGTTTGTATATGAAAGTACAAAATTTTTAATACAAAATTAACATTAACACCAGAATTTTAATATGATTTTTCCATTTACAGTACAGCATCGTTTATACGACGATCACTTATACGACGTTTGAATGTGGTCCCAATTCATTCCTATTCATTTTAATGTAAAAATATATCTTTTATACGACGCCC
Source organism: Maratus speculifer (assembly GCA_964019185.1). Classification (NCBI taxonomy): domain Eukaryota; kingdom Metazoa; phylum Arthropoda; class Arachnida; order Araneae; family Salticidae; genus Maratus; species Maratus speculifer. The sequence continues at coordinate 266,250,517 of OZ025301.1, forward strand.
AAAATCATTTATACGTCGATTTTTAGATTTTGTATAGGTTCATTTATTTATTTATTTGTATATTTTACGAACGAGTGAAAGTTGGCAGCTATGAATGACACCAAAGAGCATGTTTAAATACACTCCAGATTATAAAAATGTGGGCTGTTGTTCAATTAGTCTGAAAAATCAGCTTACGTGTAACAGATTACACTGGGAGGGGTCATTCTTTTTTCGAGTATGGTCAGCTTTCCAGAACTGTTTTAAGTTGCAAATAGCCTATCCTTCTAACTGTTATCAGTATTGGCGACTTTTAGTTGGCGACGCGGGATTTTTGACTTTAAATGGAAAGAAAATGATGTACTGCTAATGAAGAACTTTTCGGTGAAACATAAATAAAGGTACATATATTTAAATTGCTTATTGATTCCCCCCCTCCCCCCCGCTTTTTTTATTATTTGTTTATTTTGGTTTGTTTAATTTACAAATTCATGCAAATCATCACGTTAAACATCAAAATTAAGTGAAAACAAAATTAATTCCAGTTTTGGAAATGAAAATCGATTATACGTCGTTATCGTTTATACGACGTTTTTCGGTAGTCCCTTCGGCGTCGTATAAACGATGCTCCACTGTATTTTATATGAAATGTCTGACTTTTCTTCTTTGCAAATACATTTTTCTGCAATTTCTGATGTCAATCTTTTTTTTCCACATTTTATTAATGGATGTGCTTTGTCAGTGAAATTCTCAAAGAAACACAAAGACACAGTTATGACACAATATGGGAAGCAGTGTAGAACGCTTTATGACACAGAAAAAAGTACAAGAAATGATTTAATTTTTAATTAAATTTAAAATTATGTTTCTTTAAAATCAAGTATCTTAGTAGCTATTAGAAAATATGAATGACATCAGAAATCGCGGAAAAATGTATTTGCAAAGACGGAAAGAAATACATTTCTTACATACAATAATTGAAAAAATCATACTAAAATTCTGGTGTCAATGTTTGTTTTGTATTAAAAATTTTGTAGTCTCATAAACATATCATTGTCTGTGAAAGGGTTAACAAGATAGGAAGACGTTTCTGCCCATGCCTTCCTATGTAATTATTCCAAACAATGTTCTCTAGCACCCCTCAAAGTTTGTACACAAAGTTCTGGAACACCCTGTATAATGTCAAAAATAAAGGTTCATTATATGACATCTAAAGTTATATGATTCAAACTCAAAAAAATAATAAATAGAAATTTTTAAATAAATAAATTAGATACACAATTGACAAGAAAGTCTCCTTAAAACACATATTCTAGGGGGGAGGGGGATTCTAATGAACTACTCATACATTATAAAAGATAAGTCAAATTTAGTGGTAAAATCCCAGAAGAAAATCTGTGAAACAAAATAATTTCAAGTATTTTGCACGGAAAAATTAACACTTCATATGATTTGGCAAACACCTTGGTCACCACATTTTGGTTACATTCAGTTATTACAATGACCAAATATTACCAAAGATTTAATTTGCTCAGGACACAAGCTCCTATTCAAATTTAATTCAATTGAGTGCAAATAACAGTAAGCATCTGTAAGAATTAAGGTTCAAAAAGTGACAAAAGATATGAAAATATTTGGTTATCAAATTTTAAAATGTTTTGCAAGTTTTTTTTTTTTTTTTTTTTTTTTTTTTAACAAATGAATGAGCAAATAGCAAATATAAGGGTTTATTTCATTATTATTATTATTATTGAAATTTCCTTAGTATCAAGTTAATTACTTTTTTGTTAATTTATTATTAAAATGTTAAAAAAAAAAAAAAAAAAAAAAAAAAAAAAAAAAAACGATTTATTTAAAAAAAAAAATTTTTTTAATTGATTTTCTATACAATTTTTCCCCTACTGTTAAAATATTGAACAGATATCAGGTATTTAAGGTTTCCACAACAATTGAACCTTTAACTTATAGCATAATTTATGTTTTTACATTAAATTTAATTACAAATAACTAACAAAACCCACAACTTTGCCAGCACAATAGATGAAAAATGCAAGTGATATTTATATGTCTGATTTTTATTAAAAAGAATGATTCTAAAACTTAATTTTAAGCCACTGTTTAACTAAATTTCATTATTACATGTATTATTCTGAAATGAGGCTTAAACGATAAGAAGAGCTAAAGATAATATTAAATAAATGATAACTTAGCAACTTTTATGCTCAATTTATATGTTTCTTTTGGTATTCACTTGAATTATTTAATTTTTTAGAAATAATCTTCATATGCATTTATATCTTCAAATTAATCATGTCAAAATCCAAGTCTGTTTTCTACCATTTCTCGAGGGGTAGTGCCACTGTGATGGTGTAATGGACTTAATTTGCAAATGTTAATTTTGAATTTGATTTCATATTTCCTAATATTACATAGAAACGTAAAGTTGTTCTGCCTACCCCAGGTGGCAGTGACACCCCAAAGAATATAATAGACTATGCAGGATCAGAGAGTGTCACCATTGATTTTAAACCATTACTTTTGTAATCGGTTTATTACTTCCTGAGCTTGCATAAAAATTGTAATCTAGGAATTTTGTTCTGTCCCTTTGCTTCACAATTTTTAGATTTCAAGTTTACTTCCGATTGTTCTTAGAAGATACTTATCTTTATATACAGGGTGTCCGAAAAGTCTGGAAACGGCCGAATAACTCGAGAAATACATATGAGATTGAAAAACGTAAATATACATGTTAAATATTTTTAAATAAGCTACTCTGTGATACCAAATTTGACCTTCGAAACCGACCCCCTGGGGGGTCAGAGGGGGTCCAACTTTGAAATCTTAAATTATAACCCCCATTTTTTATTGCAGATTCGGATTCTACGGACAAAAATACGTAACTTTTGTATTTGATGTTTATTTCAAATCTTCGTTTATCACGGTGTAATCGAGCATATTAAATCGATACATATTCCCGCTTTTCCAACGGGATTTTCCCTAATCGAAACTGATTGGGCAGAATTTTTTACGTCAAATTCCTCGTCTTTTGTGGGAATAGCGTTTCCTGAAAATCACCCGTGGCGATTATTTCAATAGTGCTACACTGTTAAAAATTTGACCCATTTGCTGCAGCTCACTCCACAGCTATTATAGAATATCTCTTTTGTGACCAATGAGAATGCTCCATAACACAGTAAAGTAATCGTTTTCTATAAAAGAGGTGGAGTGACGATGCAGCAAAAGGATCAATTTTTTTACAGTGTACTTTACTGTGTTATGGAACATTCTCATTGGTCATGAAAGAGATAATCTATAAAAGCTGTGGAGTGACGCTACAGCAAATGGATCAAATTTTTAACTGTGTAGCACTACCGAAATAATCGGCACGGGTGATTTTCAGGAAATGCTATTATTGCAAAAGACGAGGAATTTGATGTCATAAATTCTCCCCAATTAGTTTCTATTAGGGGAAATCCCGTTGGAAAAGCCGAAATATGTATCGATTTAATATGCTCAATTACACCGTGATAAACGAGGATTCGAAATGAACATCAAATACAAAAATTATTTTTGTCCGTAGAATCCGAATCTGCAAAAAAAAATGGGGGTTATAATTTAAGATTTCAAAGTTGGACCCCCTCTGACCCTCAGGGGGTCGGTTACGAAGGTCAAATTTGGTATCACTGAGTAGCTTATTTAAAAATATTTAACACGTATATTTACGTTTTTCAATCTCATATGTATTTCTTGAGTTATTCGACCGTTTCCAGACTTTTTGGACACCCTGTATAAAAATCTTCTGTGCGTGTGTATGTAATTGAACTCCTCCTAAACGACTGGACAGATTTTGATGAAATTTTGTGTGTGCGTTCCAGTAGATTCGAGAATGGTTTAGATTCACATTTCGTCAAAATTGATTCAGTATTTTTTTAGTAATTAGGCAAAAACTAATAATTAGTGATTTTTCGCTAATTAAAAGTGCTATATATATTAAAGAAAGACAGGATTTCGTATTCATCATAGCACAAAAAAATCTACCATACCAAAAATCTTGAAAATTGAGGTAAAACTACTTCTTATAACACCGAGTGCTGCTAAAAATGGATTTTCGAAAATTCCACCCATATGATGAGTAAAAAAAGAACGAACTTTTAAAAAATTCCTTAAAAATCGGCTTTTGTAGTTATTTTTCAACTGATAACACATTTTAGTGCATTTTTTCATTCTGAATCAAATGGTACTAAGCAAATTCGTTTAAATCCAGTAGTTCCTGAGATAATTCACATTTTCCTAATTTGGTGATGTCTTCGGCGCAAAAACCTCAAATTTTCAATGCTTATCTTTATATATAAAAATCTTCTGTGCGTGTGTATGTCACTGAACTCCTCCTAAACGACTGGACCGATTTTAATGAAATTTTGTGTGTGTGTTCCAGTGAATTTGAGAATGGTTTAGATTCACATTTCATCGAATTTGATTCAGTACTTTTTTTAGTAATTAGGCAAAAACTAATAGTTAGTGATTTTTCGCTAATTAAAAGTGTTGAATAAATTCGATGAATGGAGTGCGGACGGAATGTTGGAGCGGTCTAAGGCGCCATATTTAAGCTCAGCTTCTTGAAGAAAGAGATCGCGTATTCAAACCCCACTACTGACAAACGTGTATGCTTTACAATAATATTTCCTGTATTATAATTTTGATTAACCGACTTCAGACAATCGTTAACTTTTAACTAAAAAGAGAAAAATAAACTTTTCTATCAAAAATTGAACCGACTTCAAAAACTAATGAAGAGTAAAAAATATTTTCCTTACATAATTGTAATAAGAAATTAAATTAAGAGCATAGTGTTTATTCTGCGTATTACCATATTTACGTACATTGATTTTCTGGAGTCGGTGCCAAGAAGGACAACGTCTGTCGGGTGCGCTAGTATTTTATAAGAAACCACCATGCCATATTTAGAGTACAATAAAAACAACCATTTTGAATATTTTTGACTTCTGCAAACCTCTGTTGTTAATGTCACCCACATAAAACACAGCTTACGTTTGTTACGTTTTAACAGTTTTTATCACAACTAATTTACTTTTGAAATCTGTTTGATACATGCTCAAATTGCTTACAAATCGCCATTTAGAATATTTTTAATATGTATGTTTAATTTCAGTTATGTGTTAGTGTATTACTCCTATTTTATTATTTAGTTTGCCAATTTGATTGTCATTTATTTGTACAGGGGACAAAATTGCATTTTTTATGTTATTATATTGTTACAAAAAATATTTTTAACAGACCAAAAATCCGGAGTCTCTGCAGTTCTGTCGATTCCTGATTTTTGAGGTTCAACTAATATTTTCTTTAACTTAAAAAAACATATTACTACACCAAAATTATTAAAAGTCTGGTTGAAAATGTGTCACATGATCGCTACTACAACTCAATGGAAAAGAACATGAAGAGTTTTACGCAGATGCAGAACTCTTGCAGAGGAAGAGGGGAGGAAGGTAACTAATATGCGCAGCGCTTTCATGAGTATACTTTAAAAAAGATTTTAACTGGTGCGACTTTTTATGCAAGTGTTTATTTTTTTAACCAAATTTGATTCTACACAAAATTTTTTTACTTTTGAATGGCAATTCACAGCTTAATACTACCGTACTTTGTCAGGCTCTTATGTTTGTTTTGTTTAACTTTAGGATTGTTCTTCAGGGATTTTTTGAATTTTAAAATTAATTTTAAATATATTGCGATGAGCAGCAATTACCCAAGTTTAATGCAGAAAGTGAAATACCACTTTTGCGATATGGAACTGCTCGAGATAAATTACAGTGTGCATTTACAACGTAAGCACAGTCAAGTGAATTCTGCTAATAAAAGAGGTGCAGGGGCCTCGCTAAGGGGGGGGGGATGGGGGGGAGCCTCCCCCCCCCAAAAACATTTGTGAATGTTGTTACACTTGGCAAATTCACAAACTTTGTTGGCAAATTTTCTTTAAAATTTTAATAAAAATTATAATGCATTTTCAATTTTTGAAAGAATTGGCAAAAATTACCAAACTAATTGGGAATATTATTAAACTTTTAACAAATAAGGGCTATAATTCATTTTCTAATTGTGGTAAGTTGGCAAAATTGTAAAATGAATTGGCAAATATTGAAATTTGACTTGGCAATTTTAGGTCCTCTCCCCTCCCAATAAAAAGTCTTAGCAATGGCCCTGAAGAGGTGCTAAACAAAAGTCAATTGAAGCTTTAGTTGAACCTCAAATTAAGCATGGAAATAGAAATATTGGTACCATTTCTGAAAATATTGAAGATGGGAGTATTTCCTCTGAGTCATCAGTTTCTAGAAGTGAGAAATCTCTTAAAGTCTTAGATGATTCTTGGAAGCCTGACCTTTCAGAAAATTCTAAAATGCTTGTTTCAAACCCTTCAGTCAATGATGCCAATGAAAATTTTCAACACAGTGAGGAATCTTTTAAAGTCTTAGGTGCTTCTTCTACGTTTGTTCTCTCAGAAAATCCTGATATGATTGCCTCAAATCCTCCAACTACTGATTTTAATGAAAAATTTGAACTCAGTGAGGAATCTCTTAAAGCCTTAAGTGATGCTCCCAAGCCTCCTCTCTCAGAAAATCCTGAAATGCTTTCTTCAAATCCTAAAGCTACTGAATCGAATTAAAAATTAGAACTCATTCTCAGCCAATTTCAAAAACTGGAAAAGGAATAAGCGTGCGTAATGACAAAAGTGAAAATTTTGAAATAATTCTCAATCACATTCAAAAATTAGAAAAAGAAATCTCAAGTATGAAAAGTAAAAAAAATGATTCCACTGATATGAAAAAAAAAATCAAAAGGATGAAAGTGATAATGACACATATACTTCATATATTTTTCAATCCTGCCGATCTGTTTCAGACATAACTTCTGTATTTGACGAATTTGAATTTGGTAACTTAAAGTGCAGTATGGTATGTTGTGTATGTGTGCCAAAAGGCAATCCTTTACCTGAAAAAATAGGATTTAATGGCCATCCAGCTATTTGTTTATGATACAGAAAATGGAACTAATTTTCTGGTAAGGTGCAATTTGCCACTACAATTTTGATGCTTAAAGAAGCATTTAAAAGAACACTTGTCGAGTAACTTGCAACAGAAAGCATTAGAATTGAAAGAAAAGGCTGAAAAAAAAAAGAATCATATCAAAGACGAGAAAGGGATGTTGGACTACACATTGGTCGAATTGCATAAAGATTGTATTATAAAGGTCATCCATATAATGACTTTGAAGATGAAATTGCTCTTAACATACAAAATGGCTGTGACATGGGAGATATCAATCATTCAACAGCATTTGCCAAGAACTTTTTAGAATATGAGTTTGGTTCTGTGACGTACCGCTTGAAGAAGTTTATAAATAACCAGTTAATACAAACAGGATTTCGGACACCCTCAAAAATAATAGCAGACAAAACTAGTTGGAAACATCGCACTCGGCATTTCATTATGGCTGTTACTATAGTTCCAGACTCCACTGAACCTATTCATGCCATCTATTTGGGACATCCTGTAATTAAAGCGCACACTGGCCAATCTATGGCAGACAACATATTGTCCTGCACTTCACAATGGTGCATTACAAATAAACAATTTATTGGAGGTAGCTTTGATGGCCAATACTTTAATTTGTCAGTACCCAAATACTTAAATGAATATTTTGCAGAAGCAAAAGATAATCATAAAACATTTTATTATGATTAGGATCCAATGCACAAAGTAGGGCTAGTTGATGACCATATGAGAAAAAAAATCCAAATTGTCATGGGTTGTGATGGTAACTCAAACAATAAATTCAATTTTCAGTGAGTTTAATTATAGAAAAGAATACAGAAATTTAAAAGATGTTAGTTCAGAATTAAATATGAGTGCAGCTGATGAAGAGGACAACCAATTTAAAAATCCCTGTTTCTTTACTGAAACAAAATTTGCAAATCACTGCAAAAAAGTTTATAACAACTTTAGAGAGGACTTCAAAGCAATTATAACAATTTTAGAAAAACGACAAGTGGAATCTCTTAATGGAACTTCTATTCAAATTCTGTCTTCAACTCTCTGGATTATGCGACTTATATAACCAGGTCAGCAAAATTGTATGCAATTTGCAGAGGGTAGACATCCTCCCTCATGAGAGATACGACACTTTTATAAATAAAGCTCATTTTTCGAAATCAATATGTCCTCTGCAGTTGATTTACAAAAATGTCCCTGCAGTAAGGCTACAGAAGAATTTGACATGGAACAAGTGACATGTTTTTGGCCCACTTACCATGTGGGCTCTGCTTCTTTAGATACTGCTGGAGTCTACCAAGATGTTCCACTTTTTCTCTCAAAGTGTGAAAATCAAAATAATACTCGAAGTAGTGCAAATGCAAAGAAAGCAAAAAAAACTGACTGCAATGTCAGTAAATTGGCTGTTATGAATCAGTTATCAGATCTATCTTTGCATTTAGCTGAAGAGCTGGAAAAAGATGTATTTATTAAAGACTAGCGAGCTACGCCCGCTAGCTGGGCCACTTTTTCCAAACGAACCTCGATATTAAGCAATATATAATAAACAAAAAAATTCATTTAATAAGCAAGTCTTGGTGTTCGAATCCTCAAGCAAAAAAAAAAGTAAATTAAAGAGCTATGGTTGTTATGCGCCCATTATCCTGTTAAAAATATGTGATTTCGCACAGTGGGCTCTACGCTCCATGGTCGCCATCGTCCCATTAAAAATATTTGGTTTTGTACGGTTGGCTCTGCGTGCCCATAAGACATTTTCTCGTATTTTTTGGTTCATCAGAAGCAGACTTTTATGCAGATTCTGAATATGTAATCAGTTTTTTTCTACTTTAAAAACTGTCTGCATGATGGTTTAAGAAAAAACGCGCAAAAAAGGGAGAAAAAGAGGTTTTCGACTGCTTCTTCTTTTAGCCAAAGGGGAAAAGTTCTTTTCCTTCACTGCAAGGTGACGCAGTGTTCTGCCTCAGAGTTCCGTTTGGGATTTGAGACATTTTTCTTTCCGATTCCCAAGGGGTTTTTAATTCATAACTTTTTTAATTTTGGTCCCACGGTCTCGAAAATGCCTGAAATGACTTCCTCGGAATTTTTCTAATCGAAAGACACCTCTCGCGACTTCCAACTCGCCCGTGTTGCGAACTGTAATTGGCTTCAAGCAGACAGACAGACAGAGGCGTACGGATTTTATTAGTATAGATAATGCAATTGTTTTTAATCACAATAAAGCTCTCACTGATTTAAAACTTCTAGCAACAAAAATAAAATTAAAAGGAATTCCTTTAACTGCTGCATCCCAGATGGAAAAATTCATTATTTCAGCACAAAAATTAGTTTATGATTTGAAAGATGTCTCTCTATCTCACTTACAACTTCAACATAGGACATTTTAAGTTAAACTTGAAGGAATTGTAAAACATATGCCTCCAAAAGAATTCAACAAATTAAAAAGTATACAGACATCATTAAAAAGTCTCTCTCCAACAAGACCACTTTATTTACTGGAGTGGAATTAATAATGCACTCAATATGTGTAGCTTCGATTATTTCATCAGTGGAATCTGTTTGTGAATCTTTGATGTCTGTCTTTGAGTACCACAACAATAAAAGAAGACCTGTCACAGAAGAAACGACATACTGTGAAATGATATCGATGAATGGTTCTATCCCTACAAAATGCAATTCTGATGTTTCAGAAGCAATGTCACATTATTTCAGTAAACAGAGCGATTGGCATTTTGTGCAAAGAGGTCACAATATAAAGGATTGAACTGTTTCTTAAATGCATTGTCAAAATAATTGACAAGAATTCATCCCACCATAAATGGATATTTAGCTTTATTTATTTAACCATAATAATTACTCTTTAGTATTAATTTTTAATTTAAATATTTTTTAAAATTACTATTATTAATTCACATATTCAAAATAATATAACGTATAAATTTAAACTTTGAATTTTGCAGAAAGTTTTTGACACAATATTTATGCGCACAGAAAGTTTTTAGTTTTATGCAAGTCCCTACAAAGTAACAAATAATAACAGTTTAACTGCAAAAAATCATGAAAATTCCAAACCTTCTTTCTTCTTTGGCAATCAGAATTTTTTCTTGCAAACGTGCAACTTCATCACACAATGCAGCATTTTCCTACAACAGATATTTAATAATGAATAATTTTTGAAAGATAGAATACACAACTTTAGAACTTGTCAAATATTCAGAAACAAATGTTACATAATATGTTTTTGTCAGTCTATAAATAAATTTTAAAAAATGTGACACTGACTCAGAAATGGATTTTATCATTCAAAAGGTAATATACTGTATGATCTATATGATAACTAATTCATTACCTAAAACAATTTTCATAGGGTCAGGTGGGATAAAATGGGTATAAAATAAGCTATTTTTGAATTTTCACTCAAATATTTGTCAAAATATTTTGTAACTTTATTTTTATTTTTTTTGTTTTATATGTATATTAACATTACATATGTTGAGGCTAAAATTAAATAATTTTCATTCAAAATTTGATACACATTTATTCGTGAAGGGAGTGTTTATAACTATATATTTTGCATACCCATTTTACCCCACGCAGGTGAAAATGGGTATACTGTGGGGTAAAATGGTTATGTAAGTTTAACACAATAGTAAATGAAAAAAAATGCATATTTTATTTCTCCAATATTTTATTTTATTTATTTCAATTTTTTGTTGAACTTCTTTTAACTGAATTCTTCACTTGGCACAAATACGAATCGCATTTTGCTTTATCAAAAATATATCCAATATTTATTTCTTTTTCTTGTCACAATAAAATAAATAAATAAATTAACAAGCCATATGAAATCCAAATCATTTCAGATTCGACAATAACTAATACAAATAGAATAATACATATGAGAGCTGCTGCAAACCACATATATGCATTAATAAATAATTGAAATAACACGAGTACTACTATACTAGTATTAAAGATACTATAACACTAATACTACCTTTAATACAAAATACCGAATTGTTTCTTTTGAAATTAACTCGTTGCTGCATCGATATACTGAAAAACTGAATGAAACAAATTTCAAACACTATCTTCATTTCAGAATTCATACGGAGTCAGGATGTCTGAAAGATGAGAGTTTGTGTCTGGACTTTAGATTCTGAATAAGTTGTTCTCGTATTATTATCACATATGGGTATTTCATTTAGTCATTTGAGTATTCAGAAGAAGAAAGATAAAAATGTGTTTTGTTATTGCAGCATTTTTTCATTATTTCATTCTCCGAATATGTAAGTATGAATTTGGAGGGAGTTTTTGAAGTCACGGGTCAATAGTAGAAAAAAAATAATTTTAGAAGAATGATTGTTTTGGGATCATTTATCCTTTCAGGGATTGTACTATTTACCTTACAGATACGAAGTTTAATATGCATTTTTAAAACAATGACAAAATAATTGTGCCTTTTTTTTAGATTACATATTATGTATTAATATTTCGATTTAAAAAAGAGCCATTGATCTAAGCAGGGCATACCTTTTCTTTTCGGACCCACATCTCCCTTGTAGATAACTTGAAATTCAACATAAGAAAAAAAGTGTTGTCCATTCCATAAACTTGTGATGCAAGGTAGAACAAGGTACTCGAAAGCTTAGCTATCTTTTACTGCTGACAATGCATTTTGAATGGCCTTAATTTGACTTCTTATCTTAGAAGTGTTCGATCTAACCCATTTTTTTAAGAATACGGAATTGCCTTCCTTAAACATAGTAAAATGAGACGTGTTTGTAGTAAAGATTTTCACGTTAATTGGTATTTCTAAATCTGTGTCCCAGAAATTTTGCAAAAATTATGCAACATATTGACATGATTTTTATTTTGAATAATGAAAAAACAAATAATTAGTAGAATATTAATAAAAAGTCAAAATAAAAATCACTTAATGACATTTTCCAGGGTTGGGTTTTTGCCGGCAGAAAGTGGTTTCTGCCGTGCCAGTGGCAGAAAGTGGTTACAACCGGTTTTAACCGGCAGAAACTGGCATAAAGACATTCTGTGACATAATCTGATTTTTTTTTTAGTAATATTAAATTTATTAAGTAGTTCATCCTTAAATAATTAGTACTTAAATAATTCAGAATAAATATATGCACACAAATAAAATATTGTGGATAGTTTTAATTTTAAAAAAATTTGATTTTTGAAAAATTGAGTAATGTAACAGATATATATATATATATATATATGACGATTTAAGGAGAACTCTAATTATTTCCACTGGTTAAAAAGAAACACGCAGTCATGGCAAGCGAGGGAAAAAACAAAATAAAATAATAAATGTAGAAGATCCAATAATTAGTCATGGGCTGCTGTAAATTCATTTATTAAATTCGTAATAATGAGGAAGGAAAAGCTCCTTTTGCAAAAATTCCATCATTATTTCAGCGAGCTGTCCTCATCGAAGAAGCAACCCAAGAAATCTTCTCTCTCATCTCGAGACTTCCACCTTCTAAACTAAAAAGAAAGTACTGGAACATTCTGTAACCTCAAACCATCATTCTTTTATGTAAACAGAATTCTTGTCCAGTTACGAGGCTATTTTAAACAGACGATAAATTTATTTTAAAAAATATTATTTAACCAATCTATAATTGACTCAGAATTTTAAATATCTTAGGCAGACGATTTTTATAAATGATTAATTTTAAGAGAAAAAGAAAAGAAACGAATTTATTAATATGCACACATCAAAGGTTGACGTAGGAAAAATAAATAAATAGATAAAATAAAATAATGATATTTTTTGAAAGGTATGGTTTTGGAATAAATTTAATAAGACTTTCTTAAAAAGGGTTGATAAAAACATAGAAGAAATCAGTTTTATTTGGAATATTAAGAAATAAAGTTTTAATTAAGAATATTTTTAATTTAGAGCCATCTTTTTAAATTTACGCATACTGGAATAATGTTTTTAAGGCAAATTAAGAATTTATATCGTCTGCATAAGGATTAACAGATTAGATTTAGAAACAAGATTTTAATTTAATAATTTGAAGTAAGTACGGAATATTATTATAAGAAAATTAAGATAGTATAAAGGTTAGTTTTGGCGAAAAAATTTTAAATTTGTAATATATATATATATATATATATATTTTTTTTTTGTTACATATGCATATGTAATTTATGTTTAAACAATTATTTTATAAAAATCACTTAATGACATTTTCCAGGGTTGGGTTTTTGCCGGCAGAAAGTGGTTTCTGCCGTGCCAGTGGCAGAAAGTGATTACAACCGGTTTTAACCGGCAGAAACTGGCATAAAGACATTCTGTGACAGCGTTAGAATTCCTTAAAAAAAGTCACTGGTCCCAAGGACCAGTAAGCATCAGAATTTACTGGTCCGCAGACATCATCACTGGTCTGCTACATAAAATTCAATTAAATAATTTTAACACTTTGAGTGACCTCCCCCCCCCCCCCCCCCGGAAAATAAACCAATCTTACTTTGCTTTTATTATAATTTGCTAAAAATTAAATAAACAGTACATAAAGAAAAACTATCAAATTATTAATTAGGTGTTTTATTTGCCATTATTTATTTCAACTGACAGTAAGGTTTAATGCAATTTTTTTCGATTTTTCTAGAGATTGTAGCCAGAGTGGTGGAGTTGTATCTAGTGTCAGTGATGCAGCTGGACTGAGTCTTCGGGACCCAGAACTTCTTGGTACCTTTTCTTCAAAAGCGGGTCCCCACCAGTAATAAGTCATATTTTTCGACGCAAAGTTTGAACTTGTTCATTTGCACAAGAAAAATAAAATGCAATAATTGTTTTAATAATAATAAATTAAAACCAATATTAATTTAAGAGAAATTTTCTGTACCTTTTAAAGAATAAATGTGCAAGATACAAATTTAATTATAAAATAATACTTATTTAAGTGTAGAAGATAACAAGTATCACTATTGTTTGCATTTCTTTTAAAATGGGGCAAGACAGGTTTATTGAAAAATGCATTTTTGCTGAGTAAATGGGTACTTTGCTTAATGAAATGGTGCTTTCAGGAGTCACATTCACTCAGAAAGATTTGGAGCAATAAAAAACCGATTGGGAAGCAGGAAAAACAGTTTTTGGAGTAGCAACAACAATTTTGAAGCAGGAAAATTAGTTTTTAAAACAGAAAAATTCTCTCCCGGCATTCACTTATTTTTTTTTTTCTGCTTTTTTGTCGAAATTTCCGTTTTTTCGCGTTATTTTGACGAAATTGTTTGTTTTTTCGAGATTTATTGACGAAATATACCGTTTTTCGCGATATTTGTTGACGAAATTTGCCATTTTATCGCGATTTTTGGACGAAATTAGCCTACTTTTCGCGATCTTTTGAAGAAATCTGCCGTTTTTTCGAGTTTTAGGATGAAACTATCCCTTTTTCTGCGAGTTTAATACTATTTGCCGGAAATTAGTCGTTATTTAGCGATTTTTTAACAAAATTTGTCGTTTTTTCGCAATCTTTTGAGGAAATTTGTCGTTTTTCACGATTTGACAAATTTTGCCGTTTTATCGCGATTTTCGGACAAAATTTTCCGTTTTTTCGCGATTTTATGAAGAAATCTGCCTTTTTTTGCAATTTTTAAAGAAACCTGTCGTTTTTTCTGCAATTTTTTGAAAAAATCTGCTTTTTTTTGCAATTTTTTGAAAAAATCTACCATTTTTTCCTCAATTTTTTGAAAAAATCTGCCGTTTTTCGAGATTTTTTTTTTAAAAAAAATTGCCGTTTTATCGCTATTTTGGGCGAAATTTGCCGTTTTTCGCGATCTTAGGAAGTAATTTGCCTTTTTTTTCGAGTTTTGAAATGAAATTAGCCATTTTTTTCGAGAATTGTTTGACAAAATTTGCCGGAAATTAGTCATTATTTCGCGATTTTTTAACGAAATTACGCGTCCCACGGGACGCGTAAGAGCTATTTTTTTGCGTCCCATCGTTGATTTTTTGCGTAATTTGCGCGCTATAGTGCGTCGTCCGCGGCATCGCTCATACTAAAAAAAAAAATCTTATGTGCGATCGGTTGCGGTTTACTCCGGCCTAAAAGAAAGAGGCACTGGTCCTGCGGACCACTAAATTTTTTAAATTAGTGGTCCGATTGAATTATTGGTGGTCTCGGACCAGCGGACCACCAAGGATTTCGAACGCTGTGTGACATAATCTGATTTTTTTTTTAGTAATATTAAATTTATTAAGTAGTTCATCCTTAAATAATTAGTACTTAAATAATTCAGAATAAATATATGCACACAAATAAAATATTGTGGATAGTTTTAATTCTAAAAAAATTTGATTTTTGAAAAATTGAGTAATGTAACATATATATATATATATATATATATATATATATATATATATATATATATATATATATATATATATATATATTTTTTTTTTACATATGCATATGTAATTTATGTTTAAACAATTATTTTATACAACTCAATATTTTATACTCAACAAACTAAGAAATAATCTCGGGCAGAAAGATTAGCAAAATTAGTCCTATGTTATGGAATGCTTCATGGAAAAAATACTAATAGTATATTTGAGTGGTAATTTGTTTCTTCAATATTGTAAAATAATTGTACAAGATATTTCATTAAATTTTCTTTGTCTATGTTATTTTTTGTGCTTCAACTATTTACTTATATATTTTCACAAGAAATTGCATTATGTTATTTATTTAAAAATAATCTGAAAAGTAATTTGTTATTAAATCAGAATTTTTTGTAAATTTATTTTTAAAAGAAATAGAAATTCAACTGTAAACAATAATATTAATAATTAAACTTGTACAGTATCAGGTTATTGTTGTGAAAGTTTCTGTTTTTCAAGTGAATGAAAATTAGTGTTTTAAATAAGCAAGGTATGTGATCATTTTTAAACGTTTTGATACTTTGAATAACATTCATAATCTTATGTTTTAATTTTTAGCTCAATGGTTTAATTATCAAATGTAAGTGTGAATTATGAATCATTGCTGAGTAAAGTTCATATTTAGTACTGTTTCTTAGTTTCCGCCAGTTTTTGCCACTTACTGGCAGAAACCAGTTTCTGCCATGCCGGTTTTAACCGGTTTCTACCGCTGGTTTTAACCACATAAATCGTATGTAATGTCACTGAATGCAACATCCACGATAATCCATTATTGGCATTTAATCTTATAGTTTGACGATAATTTTTTGGTCGACAGGATAACCTAGTAGTATTTTTATTTCTTTTAAAAAAAATACAAGAAAACATTATAATTATGCTGTAATTTTATTGAACTTTTTAATTTATAAGTCACAAAATCTTTCAAAATTTATTGTTAAAATTTCCACTGTAATTAATCTTATGGCCTAAAGTGGAACATAATGTTGTATCCTTTTTGGATACAATTGGTACACATAGCAAATTTAAAGCATCAGTTCTGAACACCCCTCTTTAAGCAGTTAAAATAATTAATTTAAATGGGAAATTACAATAGAGAGAAAACTTACCTCATAATACCAATAAGAATTTATTTCAGAACAAATTAAATCTGATAAGTGCCTTATGTTGAAAGATTATGAAAACTTATTAGCTAAGCAAAAATATTAATACATGTGAGCACACATTTATTTTTTTTGGAAGTCACATTTTATCAAAAATAAATAAACAAATGGGATTGGAAATGATAAAAGAATGTTTGATTAAGGAAAAGAATACATGTAATTTATTAAAATCAATTTACAGCCTAAAGGGGACAAATCAATCCAATGTGGCTGAAACTGGAGCATCTACCCTACCTCGATTCGTGTTAACATTTTTGAATTTCTTAATAAAGTAAATAGAACAAGATATGAAAAATAACAAGCAATTTAGTTGTTTTCATTGCTCTATTTTGTCAAAAGCTATTTTAGTTTTGCATTAATTACTTATTATATAACTAATAAAAGTTGCTAATTATACAGTTTATAAAACAGATAATAAACAGCACAAAAAAATTTACTTTCAGTACAAAGTTTTAGTTTTTAAGAAACAAATGTCACTTGACTGTTAGATATATCTGGTACTCGCTAGTGACTGATACTCGCTAGTGATTCTGGTGACTAGAATTTATATAAACAAAGTTATTCACGTAATCCAGGTAAAATTAATAAGTTACTTCTACTACCAAACCTGCTGTTTAAAAAAACACATTTTTCTGACATAGCATAGTTAAAAAAATAGATTTATTGAATACATTTGTAATAAAAAATTTAGTACATATGAAAAAGTTATTTTAAAAGATAATAAAATGATATGCATTACGTACAAAGACAAAACCTTTCACGACTTTCTTTAAATGTCTATATTTTTCCCGATATATGTCATTGCTGATTCTTTCGGCACGTTTCACATTCAGATTTCTAGTTCCAGCGCTAAAAAACGGCGAACTACTACTTTCTTGTTCATTACAAGCTGGAATAACAACTGTACGTCCCAAGTATGGGCTCCCATCATCTGATACAAATTCATTGAAAATATCAGGTTCCATTCAGTGACAATAAAGAGAACTGGAATATTGATTAGGTCGGAATCACTTGCAGGATATCAACACATTGTTTCGGATAAATAATGATCATGGAATTGCCACAAACTAATCAGCACACTTCAACAGACCATCCCAAACAAACAAAAGTAAAAATCATTAAACAGTGTTCGTTGGTAGGTTGGATACTACTAGAAACTAGAAGCATGGCAAACTAAACTAACCAACGAAGAGGAAAGAGATAGATGGAGATGTTGCATCCACTTTTTCACGTGATCTTTATTTCGGGCTGGATGAAGGCATTTAAATTTGAGCGATATCGCTCATAAATAAACCCAAGGCTAACGAAAAAGACAGGCTACCACGGTTCATTCCTCGTATCTTTTTTTTCACGGACCGCTGGAATCACGTGATGCTCGAATGCACCAATGCAGGCACACAAAATTAGGGCTCCTGTAACTCAAGCTGAATCGTCAAGCATCTTGTTTCCCAGTTACCGTTTGTTTCCCATTTATTCCTATGGGGCGAGAAACGTTTGAATGACTTTAAGGCTACAAAATCGTTAAAAATGGACGATTGTTTAGCAGAAAATTATTCTGACCTGTTCAGGAATGGGTTTAGAGTATTTAACTTCCAGATAAATGGAAAAAAAGGGAGTAATTTGTGTATAAATACTTAAAAGAATAGATTTGGATTGGAGAACTTCGCCAAATATCGCGCCAACCTAATCGCTTGTATACAACAAACCGGTTCTTCGAAGCTGATGTCGTGTTTTATACCAGACGGGTGAGAAATGAAAAGAAAAAAAAAGAATTCCCCGTTCCCTCATTTATGCAACTTTCGCCTTATTCATTTATTTATTTTTATTTATTTATTTATTTTTAGGGTGTGAGGTATTGATTTAAATGGTTGGATTCATTTAATATTTAAGAAGTAAAGAATAGAGATATCTTAAATCGAAATTGAAAAAGATATATTTTGCGGCGTAAGAAAAGGAGGGGGGGGGGGAGACAAAGTTAAAGAAAAAGCCAAAAGTTCAGAGGGAGGTGGTATTTTATAATTATAAATTTATTGTTAAAAAAAAATAACAAAAATATTAGAAAAAATCATGAGTTTTAAAGATTTTAAATTTTGTAAGATAAAAATGAAGGATGAGGCATATTTTATTATTTATTTATTATTATTATTATTTATTATTATTTATTGATTATTTTTATTTATTTATTTATTCTTTTAGCGTGGGGTTGGGGGGTGTTTGACTTAACACTTTATTATTTATCAACAATTACAATATAATTCCAAATAGAATAGAAAAATAAAAATGAAAAAGTATTGTTTAATTGTTTTATATTTTGAATTCTCAGTTTGGGGGGAGGGGATGAAAACGGTAATTTCATAGGTGGAGATTTAAATAATTAATTATTTATTATTGCAATAAAGCAATGAAAATCTTAAGCATTTGATTGAAACATAAAATAAAGAATAGAGATATTTTTAATCGAAAGTGAAAAAGCTATTACATTTTTGCGAAGGAAAAGGAAGGGGGGGGGGGAGAGTTAAAAAGGAAAAAGTTGAAAATTCAGAGTGTTGGGATTTTATGATTATAAATTTATTGTTTAGAAAAATATCAAGAGCATTAGAAAAAATTATAAATATAAAATATTTATAATTTTTAAGCTAAAAATGGAGGAGGTGTCATGTTTTATTATTAGTATTATTTTATTTTATTTATTTATTTATTTGGCGTAAGGGAGGTCATTTTATTTAACAATATATTATTTATCTACAATTACTATAAAATTCCAAATAGAACAGAAAAAAGAAATGAAACAGTATTGTTTAATTATTTTACATTTTGAGTGCTTTGTTTCGGGGGGGGGGGGGGAATCGGTAATTTCGAAAGGTGGAGATTTAAATAATTGATTATTTGTTGTTGCAATAAAGTAATAAAAGGGCAAGATATTAAATAAAAAAAGTTTTACAAATCTAAAGCATTTTATTGAATCTTTTAGGGATTAAGGGGGAAGGGGGGCGAGTTAAGATGAAATTAAAAGAAAACGGAAACACGGAAGGATTTCATTCTTCCTTTTTAAATTATTTCATTTTTTAAATTTTTAATTAGAAATTATTTTACGTACGACTAATTCGTTAAAACTGTGTCCTTAATTTACTAACTTATAGCAAAGAATATTAGCATTTGAAGCTTTTTTATTAAAAAAATATTAATCATAATTTCACTGTGAAAATAAAAAAAGAATAAAATCAGTCTAATGTATGTGAATATATATTTATACTCGCATTAAATCAAATTTAGAATTAGTTCCATTTATATATTCTTTCTTAAATAAGCAATGTAAAACATATCAATAAAAATAAATTGATGGAAATAATTTTTTAATTCTAATATAGCATTATACAAAAGCATACCTACATGTTATTATTTTACCCAATTATAAATGCCTTATATTTTCCCGTGAGAGAGATTGAGAAACTAAAATTACTCCCCTCGCCATCTACGCGATAAGACGCCAAATCAGGCAACCGTTTTGGAAACTTAATGGAGGCGTGATTCAGCCCGGTATACACTATATTGCCATTGATTATGGGACACTTGCAATTTTAGACATTTTACTAAATATCTAGAAAAATACATGAGGAATCATCTCGAAACTCTTAGTGTATAAATATAATAGTGTACGTCATACATCTCCGTGAAGATTTTTTACCGAAACTCCATAGGGGACCGTCAACAAATTAAAAAAGAATGAATATCTTTTGAATAACCCTGTCAAAATTAATGTAGCAAAAGCGCTCAAACTCTAGATTATGATTGAATGCCTTATTGCAATACACTGTGTTCATTTTTATGCAAATAGCATGCATACTCGCAGAGTAATTAAGGTTTTTATAAAAATGGCCCCAAATTTTTCTAAGTTTTTCCCTTATAATTTTCAGAGTTCTTAATATAAAATAATGTTTTTTCAGAAAATATGACAAACAACATTGCACACAGTACCCTCTAATCAAAATTAAAAAATAATAAAAATTGTATGAAAAATGAGTAGGTTTACTAAATAATTTTTTACTGCGCATGCGTCAAAGATATCAAAATTTCATTTGCATATTATGTTAGCTAAATGTATAGAGCAACTTTTGTAAAAGTCTCAAAATTATAGCTTGAAAATTCTGAAAGTAATCGTCTATAGAAAAAGGACAAAATCCGTTGTTTCCAAAATGAAGCAAAACTAGTCGTTGGAGGCCACCGTAATACTTACCCATCATGGATATGCATAACATAATATATGAAAACATAACATATGTAAATAATTTATAAAATGCATTACATTCCAAAACAAAATATAAACGTATATTTAAGTATTTTTAACATATCATCATGCTCTATTAATGAATTTCTGATGAACCAATTTCGATAAATTGTATGAAACGCCCAACTATTCAAATAGCACTGAATTGCATAAAAGAAACATCCTTATAACTCTAAAAATAATTATCATGTTCACTAACGGTTTCTTGCATCGAATTAAGTGTCTCATTTGCAATTAAAAGATATCTTTGAGTTGAAATTTGAATGAAATACAGGGTCATGAAAAATCAAAGAATGTGAAAAACAGGATTAGTAATATCTCGACAACTAATTTCCGATCGACTTCGCTTTTTATGCAGAATTTGTGTTAATTTATTGCCTTTTACGACCACTCCTTAAAATAAAAAAATTCGAAAATTTTTATATACCTTTCATCAGAGCGAATTTTTCGAGAGTCCGAAAAAAATAGTTCCGGATAATCGAGGTTACTGATATTAAATAGGCTTCGTTCCATTCTTACATACTAAGCACATACAAAATTTCAAGTCTTTATCTCAATTTGTTCGAGAGATAGAGCGGTTACAGACAGACAGACAGACACACAGACACACAGACGGCAAAAAATTTTTTCTAAAAATATGTTTTTCGGAATCTCCAGTGTCTGAAACGTGTAAATCCGTCAAAAAAAATTTTTCGATTTTCAAAACGATTGCAAGACTTACCCTATACTACGTATGATGGGTAAGTAAAAATGAGGGATTTTATCCAAAAGTAGTCGTAGCATCCCGTATTGTGTATTCTATATTGACACTAATCAATGAATATATGGATACAACCCCTCTTGTTTTTGCTTCATTTTGAGAATAACGGATTTTCAACTTATTCAATTGACGATTATTTTCAGAATTTTCAAGTTATGATTTTGTGACTTTCACAAAAGTTGCTCTATCCATTTAGCTAACATAACATGCAAATGAAATTTTGATATCGTTGACACATGCGCAGTAAAAAATTATTTAGTAAACCAACTCATTTTGAATACAATTTTCATTATTTTTTAATTATGATTACAGGGTACTGTGTGCAATGTTGTTTGTCATATTTTCTGAAAAAAATATTATTTTATATTAAGAACTCTGAAAATTATAAGGAAAAAACTTGGAAAAATTTGGGACCATTTTTATAAAAACCTTAATTACTCTGCGAGTATGCATGCTATTTGCATAAAAATGAACACAGTGTATTACAATAAGGCATTTAATCATAATCTAGAGTTTGAGCGCTTTTGCTACATTAGTTTTGACAGGGTTATTCAAAAGATATTCATTCTTTTTTAATTTGTTGACGGTCCCCTATGGAGTTTCGGTAAAAACTCTTCACGGAGATGTATGACGTATACTATTATATTTATACACTAAGAGTTTCGAGATGATTCCTCATGCATTTTTTTAGATATTTAGTAAAATGTCTAAAATCGCAAGTGTCCCATAATCAATGGCAATATAGTGTATAGGAGCCTTAACAAAATGAGCATAACGTCATTCCAGCGGTCTGTAAAAAAAGGTACCAGGAATGAACTGCGGTAGCTTGTCTCTTTCGTTTTCCTCGAACGACTGATACTCTAATTTTGTACACATCTGGGTTTATTTTGTACTAGCTGTCCTGCCCGGCGTTGCCCGGGTTCGACTAAAAACAGCAAGAATTGTGAAAAAACTTTAAAAATCATAATAAAAACCTCGAAAGATTTAAAAAATGCTGCACGAATTTCGTCTAAACTTCGTTGAAAAGAGATGGGCTTGAAAATTGAAACTGGATTATTTTTACTAACGTGGAAAAATCTTACAAAATCGCTAAAAACATTAAAAATCACATAAAAATATAAAACAAAATTCAAAAATTGTGTTTCAAAATTCGAATAAACTTTGAAGAAAAGAGATCAGAATTTACTACATTCGGCCAAAAATTGAACGTCTAGAAAATCGAAGCGGGTCGCGAAGAAACGTAAACATCGCTTTAAAAATGGCAAAATTTTCAAAAATCATGAAACTTAAAATTTACTCTACTTGGATAAATGTTTTGAGTCTAAATAATTTGATAATATAAAAAGCATTGAAATGCGAAAAAAACCCGCTAAAAAATCGCAATAAAAAACTTTAATCGCACAGGAGAAATTTTATCATATTAGCAAAGAAATTTAAAACCGAATTCCTTTTCCGTATCTGAAAAAAATCGCCGTGAACTCAAACAAACAAAAAAAGCATACTGCATTAAAAATTGCTATAGATCAAAATAGGAGAGCCAAAAAATTACCGTGAAGGATAAAAGTTTGAAACCAAACTTTTATTAGTGTAGAGGTTTAAAATCAAATTTGTTTGGAAAGTGTAAAAAAAAAAATAAATAAATAAATAAATAAAATAAAATAAAATAAAAAAAATGACTGAGAAAGCCCAAAAATTGCATTGAAAATTGTAATAAAAGTCGTAAAACATTAAAAAATCCCTAGGGTAAAAATTCATTGTATAATATAAAATATTGTAATCAAGAAATTAACCATATTAAACAAAAAGTTTGAAATTGAAATCGATTTCCGGATGTAAAAAAATCGCCACGGAACTTAAAGAATAACTAAAAATCACATAGAAAATTGCATTAAAAAATAGCTAAATATTTGGAAGTCAATGCTTAAAAAATTAATATTAAGGCAGGGCCGGGGGAGGGGGGGGGGGTTATGATTGGAAATCATTTATAAATAATAAAACGTAGACATGGAACGCCAAAATCATATTAAGAGATAAAACATTGCATTCGAAACATAACTACATTAAACAAAACGTTTGAAATCAAAAATTGGTTTCTGAATGGCAGAAAATCGCCAAAGAACTTAAAAATTGGCTAAAAATCGTATTGAAAACTATATTAAAAATCGCTGAATATTTAAAAGTCATGGCTGTAAAAATTTAATATTCAGTTGAAAATATTGTAATCGGAAATCGTTCATGAATAAGTAAAAATCAACACGGAACACCTAAAATCCCCAAAACTAACTAAAAATTACATTGAAAATCACATTTGAAATTGGCAAAATTCAAAAAGCGTGAAAAACAAATTGTACTATTTATGCTAAAAGTTAGAAACCTAAATTTTTTTACCGATGTCAACAACTGTCGCAGAACTTAAAAAATCACTATATAACAGATTAAAAATCAGTAAAATTCAAAAATCCGGACAAAATTTACCATAGTAAGATAAACATTTATATTATATTCCTGCGGACAAAATTTACCATAATGGGGCAAAACATTGAAATCTGAACGCTTTCATTAGTTAAAAAATATCGACACAAAACTTTAAAAAAATCGCTTAACGTTTTATGTAAATACGCTAAAAATCTGAATCACTGATTACTACAAATTATTCAGAAATTTCTTTTCCAATTGTGAAAAAATCGCCGTGGACTCGAAAACATCTAAAAATTGTATTAAAAAATGCATTACAAATCGTTTCAAATTTTAAAATAGCAGGGGACAACATTTACATTAATAGAGTAAAGTAGTGTAATCTGAATTCTTTCTTAAATACGAATGAAAAAAAATTGGCGCAAAGCGTGAGAAATAATGAAAAGATTGCTAAAAATTTCATTGAAATATCACTAAATTTCAAAATTCGTAAATGAAGAGTAAATGTTTAAAATTAATTTCCTTTTCCAAATTTCAAAAAATTGCCGTGAGATTCAAAAAAACAATACAAAACCATTGAAAAATTCATTAAAAACAGCTAAATGTAAATATACATCCCGTGAATAAAAAATTATTCTAGTCACGTAAAACATAGCAATCATTCCTTTTTACATGAATTACAAAAAAAATCGACGCAGAACACAAAATATATCAAAAATCACATTGAAAATCGACAAAATTAAAAAAAAAAGGTAAATGGTGAAATTTACTATATTAGGCTAAAAGTTTGAAACCAAAATAATTTGTTAATTGTTAAAACATCGCTGTGGTGGGGATCGTAACAAAAATGGTACTAAATCGCATTAAAAAGTTTATTAAAAAACGCATTCAAAAATGCACTAAATATCGCAAGTTATTTTTAAAATCGCAGTAATCAGAATTTCATCAAACGGATAAAACATTCTAATCGGAAATCTGTATTATTTGATTATCCGGTTGACCAAGAAACTATCTGGGTCAAACCATAAGATTAAATGACAATAATGGCGGATCGTAAATTCCATATTCATTTGACATTAAACATGTTACATATGTTTTTTACGTCATCAAGTGGTTTTTACTTCTTATTTTTATATCTATTTTTATTAATGTTTTTCTAAATTATCTCTCTTTCATTATTTAACATAAAAATTACATCAATTTGCATAATTTGGCTTGTTTCACGATTAATGTAATTTGGCGAAATTGGTCGACAGGATAATCAAGTAGTAAATGGAAATCCTTTATAGATAATAAAAAATCAACACGGAACACAAAAAATCTTGAAAAATCGCGTTAAAAATCTCTAAAATTATATTAGATTAAAAGTTTGAAATCAATTTTTACTTCCAAATATCAAAAAATCACCATAAAACTTGAAAAATCTCTAAAAATTGCATTGAAAAGTGCATTAAAAATCACTAATATTAAAAAATCACAGGGGTCAAAATGTACTCTAATAGGGTAAAACATTGTAATTGGAAATATCTCATGAATGACAAAAATTCGACATCAAACGCAAAAAATCTCGAAAAATCGCATTAAAAATAGCTGAAATTCATAAATCTTAGCAGCTAAAATTTAATACATTAGCCTGAAAGTTTTAAGCAAAATTCCTTTTACTAATGTCGAATAATAGCGGCAAAATTCGAAAAAACATTAAAAATTACATTAAATAATTCACTAAAAATCCAAACATCGTTACGCGAAATACAAATAAATTATATTGAAAAGAGAACAAAATTCACTAAATAAGGTCGAAAGAATGAAACCGCTTTCTTTTTGTGTGGAAAAATCGTCTCGAAACCCACTAAAAATCGCATATGAATTAAATTTAAAAAAAAAACTTAAAAATCGGCCTTCAAGGTGTAAAACTTCATACATAACTTCGTGCAGCGGTCTCTTCAGAGCATCATCAGTACTTTAAAAATTTTAACATGCGTAATAAACTACCTTAAAGTGCAAAACAGATCTCCATGTTACATTTCCTAATTTTGTTCGCGGCCTTCCTATCACGCACCCTGATATGTGTCACACCATTATTTTTTTAAAATTTGTTATCTTGTATTATAAACCCATTTAAATTTTAAAACAAAACACATTGTTATATATTCCAATTTTAACAAAATCGCGTTCTGTTCGTTCAATTTTACACCACCAAGTAGAGCACTCTATTCTTCAAAAACTTTATCAAAACTATACTCTGTTAAACAACCTATCAGGTGATACATTACTCGAAGGGGTAGCGGTCTTAAGCAAGAATTTAAGATATTTTATTATACTCTGTTAAACAACCTATCAGGTGATACATTACTCGAAGGGGTAGCGGTCTTAAGCAAGAATTTAAGATATTTTATGAAGATGCTATTCGAAAATAGTGGTACCTAAATTTTTGACATTTTAGGTAGATTTTGCAAAAAAATACTACTTATTGCATTCTCAACAGTTCAAGTTTTTGATAGAACAACTATGAAAGAAATAGATGCTAAACGCAAAAAATCTTGAAAAAGCGTTAAAAAACGCATTGAAAATCGCATTAAAAATCGTTAAAATCTAAAATTCGTAACAAACACAAAATTTAGGGCATTAGGTTAAAAGTTTGAAACGATTTTCTTTTTATCAATCTCAAAAAATAGCCGCAAAAGGAGAAAAAACACTAAAAGTCGCATAAAAAATTCGTTAAAAATTCAAAAATCGCTGTACAAATTCCGAATAAACTTTGTTGAAAAGAGAAAAAAAAATTGCTATATTGAGTTAAAAGAATGAAACCGTATTCCTTCACTAAAGGGATAAAATCGCAAAAAGAACGCTAAAAATCGCCTAAAAAACTATTTAAAAAAATCTAATTAAAAAATCGAAAATCGGGCTTCGAGATGCAAAACTACATGTATAAAAGGACCTTCCCTCCAAATTTTGTAATTCTACGTGCGGCAGTCTCTTCAGAACAGCGCTGACAGACAAACATAGTTGTCTCTTTATTATTATAGATAATGAGCGATATCGCTCAAATTTAAATGCCTTCATTCAGCCTGAAAAAATAATCACATGAAAAAGTGGCTGAATTCTTTGACATCAGTCGTTTATTTGTTTCAATAAATAAAATTGATCTGCTTATTTAAGCACTCTAAAGTAACATTTCACTGTATTACGAACTAGCGGCCCGCCCTCGCTTTGCTTCGGATAGAGCAAGTCATCCAGTCCCATGTCCATAAGGATTAATACCAAGGTGAAAATAAAAAGCTTTTACTGAGACGGCATTTTAATTATTTTTTTTATAAAAAAACACTTATTGTGACATAACTATAACAGCCATATGCTGTCGCGACATTTTTTGTAGATAATTATACGTACCGCAAAGTCGTAGTACATTATTTTGTTTTATAATCAATAATGTTCGCAGCGCACGCGATGTAAGAATTTTTAAGGTAATTTTTCTACACCTTGGGTTACATTATTGGCATTTTAGTAAGGATCCCTATTTTTTTTAAAATATAATATAGCCTATGTTCACTGGAAATAGTGTAGCTGTCCAACGGTGAAAGAATTTTTTGGTACTACTCTGTTATCCCGTCGACCAATTTCGCCAAATTAAACAAATCGCCAAACTAATAGCCAAATTGTACATATTGACGTAATTTTTATTTTAAATAACAACAACAACAACAAAAAACAAATTAGTAGAATATTAATAAAAATACAAATAAAAAGTCAAAGTAAAAATCAATGACATTTTAAACACGTGAATCGTGTTTAATGTCATTGAATGTGACATTCACGATCATCCATTATTGGCTATTTAATTTTATAGTATGGCGATACTTTTTTGGTCGACGGGATAACCTAGTAGTACCGAATTTTTCAAATCCGTTAAGTACTATTGGAGTCTATTTAATTTAAACAAACAGACGATCAAATTTTTCTTCCTTATAATATTGGTATAGATGTGACGTCATTATTTACCGATTTTTAATTAGTTATGCAGGTGATGTACCCAGGTAGGGATAGAACTGGAGATCCCGCGGTCAGAAAGCGAGCGTCTTATGTGCCGTGCAAAAGGCTAGCTCAATCGCATCCTGCGAGAAACTCGTTTTACTGACAGCGCAAGATGGACGCCACAGTACTCCACCCCCAGTGAGAAGAACGTCGCGTTGACGTTCGACGAGCGATATGCACTCGTGTTGCGCTGGCGCGTACCAAAGTGATGCGTTGTCGTTGTCGTGCTGCCGCCGACTGCACGTGTGACCCCTCGATGATGCGCGGCGTGGCAGGCTTTGCTTGCTGTGAGCGTTACACAGGCTTCGGATGCAGGGGGTGTTTTCAGTGCTGCCATCTGTTGGACTAGAGCGAAAGTGGTGAAGTGTGTTCGTTTGTCCGAGGTCACCAATGCAGGTAATGGTGCCCAGGCAGGGATCGAACTGGAGATCCCGCGGTCAGAAAGCGAGCGTCTTATGTGCCGTGCAAAAAGCTAGCTCAATCGCATCCTGCGAGAAACTCGTTTTACTGACCGCGCAAGATGGACGCCACAGTTACATATATCCATGCTTCGTGTTCTTTTAACAAATACTTCAAAATTGTAACTTTTAACAAATACTTCCTATGCTATTTAAAGTATGACGATATGTTTTTTCAAATCAAATATTTTATTAATAATTTAATTCTTTCTCGTTCACTTTACTTCTAATTATGTTGCCATTTTTCACAGAGAACCTCTTATTAACGCAACCGATATTCGTGCGTCCTATATAATAAAATACTTTTTTTTTCCAAGTATGACGTCACATTTTTTTCCCTTTGAATTCTTTTTATTTTAATTTTTCACGTGGATACTGCTCAACTGAAAATTAATTGCCGAAGAGAAATTATTCCAGTTTTTGATTTTCTTGGCAACGCGAAAGAAAAATGGTTATTTTTTATCGGAAAATTTTTCATTGATTCTGTATGAAAAATACTGAAATTTTGAATTATTAAAGAAAATATTTGAATAAATCAAATAAAAATTAGCCTATGTTCACCGAAAATAGTGTAGCTTTCCAACGGTGAAAGAATTTTTCAAATCCGTCAAGTAGTTTCGGAGCCTATTCAATTCAAACAAACAAACAAATCTTTCCTCTTTATAATATTAGTATAGATTAAAAACTGTATTATTATTATTATTTTTTTTTTTTTTGCAAAAGCACAAAACTGTTTTTTTTTTTTTTTTTACTTTGCTTAATGTAGCGTATGATAGCGTATGAGTGTTCGAGGGTAACCCGTGCTGCGCGCGCGCTCAGAAGATTCTGCATGGAATAGGTATTATCGAAGAAAGAAATTTTAAATCAATTATTGCATTTATTTTTATGGTTCAAAATTGGTAAATACAGATACTATATCAATTTATACTTCCAAAACATGGTTCTCGTTCTCGTAACAGAAATACACACCTGTGGTCACTCGCATAAAATCCAAAATATTCCGGAAAAGTATGACGTGACCTATTTCATCTAATTAAGCCCGATCAGCATTTAAAATATGACCACCAACTCTGTTCAAAGCTCCCCCAGGGGAATACCTTCTTTAGGTATTTACGGACTTCGCGACCCCGGGATCCTGAGCGATCATTCTCCTTTCCTTTTTTCTTCTCTATTTTAGTTGTCTATCCTTTTCTCTTTGTTTCACACTTTTTAATCTTCTCTTTTCAGTTTGTTATCCCTCTCTGTTCTTGTTTGTTTTTTTACTAACTATTTGTTCTTGTTTGTTTTCTTACTAACTCTTTGTTCTTGTTTGGGGTTTTTAGACTAACTTTTTGTTCACATAATTCTTTGTTCACATAATTCTTTGTTCTACTAACTTTGTTGCTGTTCTCTTGTTTAAGAAAAAAAAAAGGAAAAAAAATTAAAAATGACAAAAGACACCATTTTTTTAAGCTCCCTCTC
Source organism: Maratus speculifer (assembly GCA_964019185.1). Classification (NCBI taxonomy): domain Eukaryota; kingdom Metazoa; phylum Arthropoda; class Arachnida; order Araneae; family Salticidae; genus Maratus; species Maratus speculifer. The sequence continues at coordinate 266,280,550 of OZ025301.1, forward strand.
GAATAACTCTTTTACAATAGTGGTTTTTTTTATTCACGTGAGACACCCTGGGTGTTGAGGTTTCTTTTAACCTCATCGACTCGTTTCTTCCTTTTTAGGTTGATCTCGAGTCCCAGGGTGCAGGGCACCTCTGAACTCTGGTTCCCAGTACGGGGGGCGCCATGCTTGCATGGTGGTTGTTAGGAATAACACTGGAGGACTGGTGCCTTTCGACGTAAGGGCCGGCTGTAGGTTGGACAGAGCTGTAAAGGCTTACCTACGGCTATCCATTTTCCTTGGAAAAGAACCGGAGCTTCGGAGATGCTATCGAGTTTAACCCAATGTTCGAAAAACGTGGAGGTCTGTTGAAAATAGTTTTCGCCCTTTTGAGACCTGCACCAGACGTAACGGTAAGAAGAAGGGTCGGTGACCAGGCCCGATGCCTGGCGTTTTATAAATCTCTCTCTCATTATGGTTACAATTGTAGGAAATAAGACATGCGATGTGGAGGCCCCACAACCCACTATCTCACTTAAAAATTGTTCAGGTGCCAAAGAGAATACTGCTCTAAATTGGGGAGAAAGAGTTGAAGATTTTCTATCCAGTATGGATAGTAAAAATGCCAACTCTAGCACTAGTATAGCTGAAGAAAGATTTTTTGTTGTTAAACGGCAAGAGGGAACATTTGATAAAACTTCTCCTTTTTTGATCAATAAGGCTATTAATGGTTTAGTTGGAGCACCAAAAACTATAAAAAAACTCCGTACAGGCGAACTGTTAATTGAAGTCTAGAGACTTCAATTAACAGTTCGCCTGTACGGATTTTTTTATATTCTAATAATCAACAGGCAACTAACTTAAAAAAATGCACTCATTTTGCTAATATTCCTGTCACCATTTCTCTACACAGAACTTTAAATACATCCCGCGGAGTTATTTCAGAAACTGACCTTTTGTACGTCACTGAAACTGAAATAGTAGAAAATCTAAGAGACCAGAATGTGATTGGCGCGAAAAGAATACAAATCTACCGTAGAGATGAACAAACACCATCTAATCAAATCCAGATACCTACTAAGCACATTATCCTAACCTTTAATACACCCACCTTACCAAAATATATAAAAGCTGGTTATTTATCATGCTCTGTCAGACCATATATCCCAAACCCATTGCGTTGCTTTAAATGTCAACGCTTTGGGCACTCAAAAATTAATTGTCGAGGTAAACTCACATGTGGTCGGTGCGGCGTAGTTGACCACGAAAGTGTCCAATGCCATGCACCACCTTCTTGTGTAAATTGTAAAAAAGACCATCCATCTTATTCAAAGACGTGTGAACAATGGAAGAAAGAGAAGGAAATTCAATCAATACGCACAAAAGAAAATATATCCTATCCCGAAGCAAGAAAAATAGTTGAGTCGAGAACTCCCAAAGTTGGTGTATCATATGCTGCCGCCCTATCCATAAATTCCCACAACACTTATCAATCCACTGCAACACAGACAGACCTCTCTAACGAAATTAGTCATCAATCTAAACAAAAAGAAACCACCCTGTCAAGTAATTCTGATAAGAAAAATCGATCTACGCAATCCAACTCTTCAAAATCACTGAATACTGTTCCCCCTAAATTACCACAGAGTTCCTCTTCAAAGCCGTCTCTATTTCCTAAACCTCCTCGCCATAAAAAAGCCCTCAAAACATAACTAAAAATGTACTTCTAAACCGTAGATCTGATGCAGAAAAACATAAAATACCAATAATTAAATCAGCTGTATCACAGAATGAAAATAATCTAAAAAAGAAAAAAAACTAAAACTTCTAAGAATGACAATATGAAACAGATGTCAATGGAGGATGACGATGCTGTAGAAATCCATCCTGAACCGGATGAAATATTGGACGACGGAGATAGTATGTCTAGTATCTCCGAACAAAATGACACAGATATACATATCTAACCCCCTCTTCATTTATGACTAACATTATTTCGTGGAACTGCCGTGGCTATCGCAATAAATATGACGAAATCCGTAATATTCTAAATGATTACCATCCACTTTGCTTAGCCCTACAGGAAACCCATCTGAAACCTAGTGACGAAGCAAAATTACGCAGCTATGCAACCTATCGAAAAGATTTTACTGATAATGAAAGGCCCACTGGTGGAGTGGCGCTTTTTGTCTCTCGCAACTTACCCCATTCTCATTTACCTTTAAACACTAATTTACAAGCTGTTGCTGTCCGTGTACATATAAAAAGTCTTATTACAATCTGTACCATATATCTGCCACCTAACCAAACTATTAACCTAGCACATCTTGATGATCTTCTTTTCCAACTCCCCATGCCTTTAATTATGGTAGGAGACTTTAATGCCCATAGCCAACTGTGGGGTAACTCTGATAATAACCGACGTGGAGATATAATAGAGAAATTAATTTCTGACAATGGCTTATGCCTGCTTAATAATGGTGATTATACTTATTTTCATGAACCGAGCCGTACTTTCCATGCCATAGACCTTTCCATTTGCTCCCCATCACTCTATCCATTATGGAACTTCTGGGTTTCACATGACTTGCATGGCAGTGACCACTTCCCTATTTTTACTACATTGACTAATTCTGATGGAGATTCTAATAACTATCCAAAAAGATATGTATATGACAGAGCTAATTGGCAAAATTTTACTGCTCTTGCAAAAATTACTGATAGCATGATAGCTGATGATATTGACAAAGCACTTGCATCGATATACTGACAAACTGAATGAAACGAGTTTCAAACACAACCTTCATTTTGAGACAAGTATTAAAAAATGCTCTGGTGAGCAACAAAAAAGTTTAATATGTTTTTAAGTATGAAAAAGTGTTTGACAAGGACTTCTAATTGAGCACGAGAGAGGACAAGGCATCCTTTCTTGGCTGCAGCTCACTGTTAATGCCAAATTTGAATAAATCATATTTGCGCTTTTTCCGTGTAAAAGAAATCAGTCACAATTACGATAAAAATGTTTAGCGAAAAGACATAGCAAGAAAAAACGCAGTGTAATTAAACATGAATGTAAGGCGAAATAGTGCCAGAAACCTTAGTTCCTGTAGCGTATCATACTCATGCTTTGCCATCAAGCATGCCCGAGGATAGAACTGCACAGAAAACTGATTTGTAATACAGTTGCAATGCAGAGTCAACAGTGCAGTTTGCAGTGCAAAGTCAACAGCGCAGTTCACATGCAAAGCAGGATTTAAAAATTTTACTAAAGAGAAAGACGGAAAATTTTACGCAAATTTCTTTTGCATGGAAAAAGCACAAATATGATTTTTTTTTTCAAATTTGGCATTGACAGTGAGCTGCAGCCAAGAAAGGATCCCTTGTCCTCTTTCATGCTCAATTAGAAGTACTTGTCAAACACTTTTTCATACTTAAAAACATATCAAATTTTTTTCTTGCTCACCAGAGCCTTTTTTAATACTTGTTATTCAAATTTTTTGATAAAAACTGAAGATTCTTCTTACATCTTGAAAAGCAAACTTGTTTACTGCCAAAATTATATTAGAATAATTAAACATTGTATTAGAATAATTAAAAAAGTTATTGCTTTGCCATATAAAATGCATGATGTCTGAGAAATAAACCAAGGAGTCGAACAAAAATAATTACAATGCGCTCACAACTTTATTCAAAGAACTAAAACTAAATGCTTCGCAATAAAAACAAATAATTATGTTTTTCACGTGATTTGTTTAATTTGAATGAATTATGTTACATATATAAAAAAATTGCTGCTGCTGCCAGATTTTGTGTATAGAGAACTTTAACTTCTCAATCATCCGATAGATGGCAGCACACCACAACTTTACCTGAAACGCTTACCTGTGTAACATCAGAGACTTGTTCATTCACTTACCTGCTGGCTCTTATAACGATCGTACGACCGACCTCGGCGTGCCGCGAATCATGTATATTCATGCCTGATTCTTCATCCAAACCTATTTTAATTTTCTGTAAATATTTAGTTTAAATATAATATTATGAAAAGTTATCCTTAGTAGTTTATTTTATTAGCCTCCGAGGCTATTTCTTTCAGACAAGCTAAAAATGTCGTGTCATCAGCCCTGAATTTTCTAGTCAACCGATTTTGATAATTATTTTTTTAAATGAAAGCTATTTATTTGTAGTTGTGCCCATTTTAATTATTTTTTAATTTATTTCCATTTTTATATTTTATTTTTAATTTTAAAAGCTTTTTCATGACATTTCTTCAAAATGGTGGCAACACAATTTAGCTTTTCTCTCGATAATAAAAATTTCTTTTCTAAAATGATTGCGTATAATTATGCACTAATTGAGTTAAAAAAATATATTTACTGAGAAATAATATTAATAATGTAAATAAAACGAGAGAAAATAATATATGATAAAAATTAATGTCTAAATCAAAATAAGAGAAATTTCAAATGAGGAAAATTATGTCATTCAGCAACCAGATAAATGGGAATTACAGTATTATTATGGATGCCTTTTTCATAAACAGTAACTTTTAAAGAACATTTGAAGAGAAAATGACGTCACTATTTAAAACATCGCATTTTTACTCATAACGATTACTCATTTCTCATTGTTACTCATTACTACTCTGTTATCCCGTCGACCAATTTCGCCAAATTAATAGCCAAATTATACATATTGACATAATTTTTATTTTAACTAACGAAAAAATAAATAATCAGTAGAATATTAATAAAAATATTAATAAAAAGTCGAAAAAAAAATCACTTAATGACATTTTAAACACATGAATTGTATTTAATGTCATTGAATGTGTCATTCACGATCATCCATTATTGGCATTTAATCTTATAGTTTGGCGATAATTTTTTGGTCGATGGGATAACCTAGTAGTACCCGATATTACTTTTTTTTAAATAAAGCTATTTTTCTGTGAGTGCATATAAAATAAAATTTCTGAATTTCGCCGGCACTCATATTACAATTTTAACTGTACTTGTGCGAATATTTGCATGCAAAATTGTAACTGGCAAATTTGACATTTACTTTGTAAATATATTTATTATATATTGATTCAATAATGTAATTACTTTTGCTTTTTTTTTTAAACCAAATCGATAGGGTCTTTTAAACATTTCATTCGTCGAATTCGATGGGATTCCATTCGTTTTATTGTTAAATTGCATTTCCTTTTACTCAGAGTCTATAAAAAAGCGTTTAAACTAAAGAAAAAATTCGTTTTTGATGAATCTATTCAATGAAGAAGTAGCACGTCAAATTGTATCTCTTTATTATTCCGCAATACCAATGTCTCAGAGAGAAATTGCTATTCAATTGGGTATTTCACGCCGTTCTGTTTGCTATTATATTGATAAACACAAGAAAAATGAAGTTAGTTCATTGCAATCTAAACGGGGTCGCCCTTCTAAAAAACTTCTATCGATTTTTTTTTCTAATCGGAGGCGAAACTGAATTCTGCAATGGTAGAATCGACATTCATCTTGTTATCAAGTACATTCAATTCTCTCACCGATTAAATGAGATTAATGGAGAGACGTGTGAACCGCTTCTCCAAGTGGTTACCCCTGTGAAGGACTACTACGCATGCTAACATCGATGTATCCAAAAGACTTGCGTTCACCATCGTCCTGCTTTCATACACCTTTATTAGTGCTATGATTATGGACTTAATTCTGAATAAGGAAAGGGCATGTTTACAAACAAACACGTCTGTCAACCAATCTACCGCTACATTTTTTGTCATAGCGATCATTGTAGGAATCATCTTGACGACGTAGCCCAATCATATCACACTTACTTATACATTGGCAAATTTAGACCAATCAAATTCCCGGAGCTCATTCGTACAGTATCGGTCGTTAAAGAACGGACAGGTTTTTCTCGCTGATCCACAGTGACGTCAGCTGCTCTTTCCTTATTTTACGCCAACCGTGGTGCAAAGGAGAGTCCACGTGTTCGCCATGTGCCAATGCGGATGGTAAGTGGCTATTTTTGATTTCCGTTCATTGTTTCTGTCAGGAGTGCTTTGTTTATTTTACATATTCACGATGCCGCCAAACGATCCTTTGCAACAGGTTGAGAAAGTCTCTGTTAAATTTCCCCCTTTTTGGGATAAAGAGACTGATCTTTGATTTATAAACATCGAAGCACAATTTATTCTAAATAACATTACTCAAGATACTACGAAGTATTACGCGGTAGTATCGGCTCTTAATTCGGAAGTGCTTTCTTATGTGAGCGATATCGTGAAAAATCCCTCGAATTCGGATTTGTACTTAAGCCTTAAAAAATGTTTAATCGCTGAGTTCGCGGATTCTGAGCAAAAGCGGGTGAAAGATTTACTAATGCATACGGTTTTGGGGGATGAAAAGCCAGGAAAAAGTTAACGATGAATTTCTTAAAACACTATGGATTCAACGTTTGCCGAAAGAAACGCAAGCCACTTTATCTGTTTCGGAAGGTTATTTAGATAAACTCGCGCAGATGGCTGATAAAATCATCGAAGTGGCAACTCCACAAGTCGCGGAGACGCAGCGGCGTTACGATCAAAATAAAGAAAACGCGCCCGAATTACAGGCGCAGATCGCGGAGTTAATCGAGCAAGTGAAACATTTATCACGCTAGCCAGCGGCGGGAACATAGATCGCGGGACCGTTCTACGCATAGAAGACATCGATCGCAGACTCCTAAGCGCATGAAAGAAGGTTTTTGTTGGTATCACGCTACATTCGCCGATAGGGCACGGCAATGCCAATCCCCATGTAACTTTAATAAATCAGAAAACTGGAGGAGAAATCGCACGTGGCGCAATGTGATTTCAATGTTAACACGTCAAGTCGCCTTTTTATTCACGATCCTATTTCTCGTCGGCATTATTTAATTGATAGTGGCGTCGATGTTTGTGTTTTGCCGTATAAGGAAAGGGCAGCTGACGTCACCGTGGACAAAATTACTGTGGATCCACAATAATTTCCTGTCCGTCTTTAAGACTCCTACGATACCCAAGAAGTCAAAGCGATCTGATTGGTCTGCGATTAAAAGCTCTGTTGTATGATTGGTCAACGTCGCCATGATGATTCTTCTAATGAACGCGAAAGCAAAAATGTAACTCGTAGATTGGTTGAAGGAAGCGTTTGTTTGTAAACATGTCCTTTCCTTATACGGCTAATATGTCTTTTGTTGCACCTTCTAATTTAACACTGTATTCAACCAGCAATTCTCCAATCAAAACATATGGTACTAAAATGGTAACACTTAGTCTAAATTTACGACGCGAATTAAAATGGCCATTTATAATCGCTAATGTTAGTAAACCAATTATCGGCGCCGATTTTTTAAAACATTATGGATTATTAATTGATTTGAAGAATTCTTGTTTATGTGACCCACTCACTAAGTTCACTTCCAAAAGTACTACAATTAACAGACACAGCAAAAGCATTACTCTTGTCTCTAGTAGAGATAAATTCCATAACATCTTAAACAAATACAAGGATATAATTCGCCCATATCCTGCTTCACCCAACCCAAAGCATAATACTGTGCATAGGATAATAACAAATGGGACAACCAGTCTTCAGTCGTCCAAGGCTTTTGAATCCCAGGCAGATAGCCGTTGCAAAGCAGGAATTTCAGACCATGATGGAACAGGGTATTTGTAGGCCTAGTAAATCGAATGGACCACAAGCATTTCTGACGTCAAAGAACGTCACGATGGATTATAGGCTAATCAGCTTCTCCATTTATCCCACAAGCGTTCCCCAACATTGCAAGCTCCGCCCAATGCTAGTGGACAATTGGTCAAACCCCTTACATATAGTTCCTAAAGCTAATGGTGAATTTCGCCCCACTGTCAACTATCGCGCCCTAAATAGAATAAATCAGATGGATAGATATCCTTTACCACATTTAGATGATTTTGCACAAAATTTGCATGGAAAAAAATATTTTTCAAAAATCGATCTTACTAGAGCATATCATCAAATTCCAGTGCATCCTGATGACGTGCCCAAGACGGCAATAACTACATCTTTCGGGCTCTTTGAATTTTTATTCATGCCATTCGGCTTAAAATGCGCAGCCCAAACATTTCAACGTTTTATGAATGAAGTACTATATGGTTTTGATTTTACTTTCGATTACATTGATGACATATTAATTGGCAGCTCATCTGAGGAGGAGAACGCTAAAGTTAGATATGGTTTTTAGTCGGCTCTCTGAGTATGGCATTCGAATCAATGTGGATAAATGCGTTTTAGGTGTTCAGGAACTGTCTTTTTTGGGCTATCTTATTAATGAGCAGGGTATAAGACCAATGCCCGAGAAAGTAACACTTATCTTGAATTTTGATAAGCCAAAAACTGTTGGGGATCTAGGACGATATTTGGGGTTACTTAATTATTATCGGCATAATATCCCACAAGCTGCTCATGTTCAGTCATTTTTAAGTACTTACTTAAAAGGTTCTAAGAGAGCTGATAAAAGCGAGATAGTGTGGAATGAGGAGAGCAGTAAAGCTTTTGAGGATTGAAAATGTCAGCTCGCTAACGCAGCTTTGCTTTTTCATTCTTCTCCCGATGCTCAAATTGCTTTGTTTGTAGATGCTAGTGATTTCGCTATTGGCGCAGCGTTGCACCAGTGTGTTGAGGAGTCGGCTTTTCAACCATTAGGGTTTTTTTCACGCAAATTGACTGAGACTGAAAATAAGTATTCTGCATTTGATAGAGAGTTACTAGAAGCTTATTCTGCTATTAAACATTTTCGCTTCATGCTTGAAGGTCGTAATTTTACATTACACAAACCACTTACTTATGCCTTTTCCCAAAAAAGCGACAAATGTTCCCCACGACAATTACGACAGCTAGATTTCATTAGCCAGATCACCACCGATATTAGACACGTTAAGGGGGTTGACAACATACCAGCCGACACGTTTTCGCGAATTGAAGCTATAACTTGTCCTACACCAATTAACTATGAGCAGATCGCTGAGGATCAGAGTAGGGACAGTGATTTAAGAACGTTTAGCAGATAATTCATCATCGCTTAAGTTCAGTAAATTCATCATGCCCAATAGCTGTGTGGAACTTTATTGTGACACATCTACTGGAAAAATCAGGCCTTTTATCCCGCTAACTCAGTGAAATAATGTTTTTGACGCTTTGCATAACATTTCCCATGCTGGTCGTAAATCGACCATTAAACTTATCAAGGACCTTTCAAAATATGTATTAAAATATTTAATTGCTAAAAAGGACGTCAAATACTAATAAAAACATTAAAAGATCTTAATAATTTTACATATTTCGATTGAATTTACTCTATCATCATCAGAGAAACAAAATACAAATAATTTGTATTTTGTTTTTCTGATGATGATTGAGTAATTCATCATTTTTATACCAAACCTTTTTTTTTCAAAATTTTTAAAGATTAAAACTGTTTTATAAGTTTTAAATGTTATTTAAATTAAAATTTACTAAAGAAAAAAATCTTAAAACGCATTGTTATTTATAAAACGCTGCATTTGCAGGCGGAATTTCCAACTTTCCATCTAAACCATAAAAAATTGCAAAATCAGGAACGTACTTAGGGGAAAGGGGGGGGGGGGTATTCTCTTAACAATTTCCTGAATTTGTAACTGAATGCTTCTGTATCTTCATGAAACATATTTCAAATTTCCATATTTAGTGCTATAAAGTTTTTTAATGATTATTTTTTATTTATTTATTTTTGTCTTAATTACTTTAATGTAATACCCTGTTCGCACTGGGATAGTTGAGTCACTTAAATTTCTTGATGTGGGATACCCGGAATTAGATTTCACCTGTTCACACTTGCTAAATATTTTAAATGACTTATACCCTTTTCACATTATGGATAGTTAAGATATCTCAGGCCTGGAACTCTCTCAGAGAGTTCCACAAACTCTCTCACAAGGAAGGTCTCCATTGGGGGCATACTCAGAATTTTTTGAAAAAAATACGAATTAAACTACTCATGTAGGTAATAAAGGATCAGTGAAAATTAGCGGCGGAATTTCATTATTAGATATGTAAAAAAATAAAATAGTTTGGAATAATTGGCTTGAAAAGCTGAAAGCTACGCGGGATTTGGCGAGCAGTGCATTTCCTCGCCAAAAGCAGACGATTTTAACGAATCTGAAAATTGATTTTGATTGACTTCACTGTTAAAAATCTGCAGCATTTACTGCAACGTCACTCCACTACTTTTATAGAATATCTCTCTTCTGACCAATGAGAATGCTCCATAGCACCGTGAATTGACCGTGTCATACACTGTTAAAAATCTGCTGCATTTTGTTGCAACGCACTCCACCGCTTGTATATAATATTTCTATTCCAACCAATGAGAAAGCTAAATTTCACGGCCAAGTAACCGTTTTCTATACAAGCAAGGGAGTGCGTTGCAACAAAATGCAGCAGATTTTTAACAGTGTATTTTTCAATTTGGAACAATTTTAATCAATTTAAATTGTGTTTTAAATGATAAAATATATTAATTTAATTTTGTTATAAGTACATATAAACGTATATGACAAAATTACACTTAAAGTAAAGTAAAAATGCAAAACTAAAATTACTTAAACTAAACTTATTTAAATAAATTGAACATAGAAAGTTTTTTCTTTAAAAAGTATTCGAAGCGTAAAAGCGTATTTTTCAAAATTTTGTTTTTTCGCCAACCGGAGATAAATTGCCAAATAAACGAAATTTTTATTATTTTTTTACGGACGTTATAAAGGAGGTTCCGCCGAAATGTTTTTTATAAACATATATAACTATATGAGAAGAACATTCTGTAATTTTTTCAGAATTTTCTGAGTATGCCCGTATGGAGACCTTCCTTGTCAGAGAGTTTCAACTCGATCGGGCTAGATACAGGAACAACCACTCCCTCTCATTAGCTATAAAGCTTCGCTTTTACTGATTGGCTGTGTGGCCGTCTTTATTTCAAGCGCATGCGCATACGTTACCTTTGTTCAGGTCAGACCAGTGCCCCCTAGATTAATCTAGGGGGCACTGGTCTGAATGTCACTGGTCAGAGATACAGTGACATTCGCTGAGATATCTTAGATAAGTTTTTCAATGTGAACAGGCATCCAATTCCGAAAGGTTCCACTTCAAACACGGCGATCTTAAGATATCTTATGTTTGTGGTGTGAACAGGGTATTAACTTGGACAAAATGACATCTGGGGGTTGGGCAGTCGTTACGGCAATCTTGATTGCACATGTGCAGTAGACTGCCGTGAGAATAATATTCTTACGGCTGCCGTAAGAATAGACACAGCTTTCTTTACATTGTTTTTTATGCATTGTGACAAAAAAGTATTTTGTTTTGTTTTATCAATGTTTATTGTCTCCACAGAGAATTAAATTCCTTTTAACCCCCTCCCCCCCCCCCTCATTCAATTTCGTTTTGGTAATGTGAAATAACAGCTTTTTTTAGACTTTAAATCGTAAATCATTTTATCCACAACCGTAAATACGTAGTTTTAAAAGCTTAAAAATAAAATCCAGATAAAATTTAAAGAAAAGTTTTATTTTTGTGTGTGTGTGTGTGTGTGGGGGGGGGGTGTAAATTATTTTTTTAATTACGAAACGTATGAAATCTTAATTGTATAATTGTTTGGAAAGTATAAAAGAATATATATAATCAATAATAATTATGAATTTTATTTAAATAAAAAATAATTTGATAACTATCATAAACATTTATTATTATTTATTTAAAATAAACTTATGTAATATAAATAAAAAGTATTTAAAGTTTATAATTAATAACAATTATAATTATTATCATAATTAATATTATAATTATAATCATAATAATGATTATTAAGAATATAAAAATAGTGGTACATATTTCGTTCACTGCATAGTCTGCATTCAAAAATACTGTATCAAATTCTCGCAGACAAATTTGTATTAGAAGAATTTATTTAATATATAAAAAGAAATATTCAGTATATTTAGTTACACTAAATATGGCATTTAAAAAAGTAATTAAAAACAATTGAAGGTTACTATTACACAAGAAAAGCAATACGGAACATTCGCACTACAATCTGAGTATTATTATTTCAAACAACTTGTTTCATTGCATATGGATAGAGCTCAAACATGTCTTAAAAATGTATGAAATTCATTAAAACTGCAATTACTAAAACGAATTTTTAAAATAAATACTTTATGCTACTAAAATCCCAACTAGGAATGTACAAAAATTGAGAACAATGGTACACTATTTAACTAATACCCTGTTCACACTAGAAATTTAAGATATCTTAAGACTATCGTTTGTGAAGTGGACCCTCTGAATTGGATGCCTGTTCACATTGAAAAAAATTTACCTAAGATATCTCAGCAAATGTCACTGTATATCTGAACTGAACAAATGTAGCGTATGCGCATGCGCTTGAAATACAGACAGCCACAACAGCCAATCAGTAAAAGCAAAACTTTGTAGCCAATGAGAGTAGGTAGTTGTTCCTGTATCTAGCCCGAGAGAGTTGAAACTCTCTAATACCCTGTTCACACCACAAACATAAGATATCTTAAGGTCGCCGTGTTTGAAGTGGACCCTCCCGGAATTGGATGCCTGTTCACATTGAAAAACTTACCTAAGATATCTCAGCGAATGTCACTGTATCTCTGAACTGAACAAAGGTAACGTATGCGCATGCGCTTGAAATAAAGACGCCCACAACAGCCAATCAGTAAAAGCGAAGCTTTATAGCGAATGAGAGCGAACGGTTGTTCCTGTATCTAGCCCGAGAGAGTTTAAACTCTCTGAGAGAGTTTGTGAAACTCTCTGAGAGAGTTCCAGGCCTGAGATATCTTAACTATCCATAGTGTGAACAGGTTATGAGAGAGTTTGTGGAACTCTCTGAGAGAGTTCTAGGCCTGAGATACCTTAACTATCTATAGTGTGAACTGGGTATAATTCACTCATCTCAAAACAGCCGCTGCTAAGACATTAAAAACCAGTATGGTCTTGATATCTGAATCAAGCGAGCCAATCGGAACGGCTCGAACGTCTAGGGGGAGGCGCTAAAACTCGTCTAGAACAGAACGTTAAAGTGCTACGTAAAAATTGCAAGCGACAAAAATCGCCTGCGTTTTTCCGTTTTCTTAGCATTTCATTGGCTGTTCGAGAAGAGTCTTTACCTTCATTTGGATTTCCAAGCATCTACTGGCGACTCGCTTCGTTCCAGGCGTCAAAACAGGTAGCACAGTAGTGAGTACTGAACAGATATTCCGTCCGTAATGATAACCCACTCCATCTCCCTGCCTCCTGTGTTCGCGCGTAATCACCGAACACAGTCTGGGCGTGGTTCTTTCTTTCTGGATCGTCAGATTTTTGAGCCGTAGCGTCAGGTTTGTTTTTCAACTTTTGTTCTGTTTTTTATCCTGTTTCTCGTTTCCTCGCTCGTTTCCCAACTTCCTTTTTTGATTGCTAGGCACGCTCAATTCAGAGATCGTTGCTGACATGTTCATTCTGTGCAGCGATCGAATTTATTAGTGTATTATGGTAAGAAACAAAATATTATTAAATGTAATTTCTAATTGTTTTTCTGATTACTATTTGCTCAATTTGACTTTAGTTCTCGGTCATGTTACAGAGCTTTTTTATTATTCGATGAGACAGTTCCATAATTCTTCTCGTTTGGTAATCATTAGTTGATGTATTTTATTAATTAAAATTAAACTGTTATTTGGAAACTGCAGAGGCATATGAAATTAACGAAATACATATACTTTGTTATTTTAAATGCACTTGACTCGATTTTATTTAACGAAATTGCGATTGTAATTCGTTGATCGGTTTATTTGGAATAACCATTGTGGCTCTTATTTTATTTATTAATTTTTATTGCAGATAATTGATGTTTTTACATAAACTTTTAATCCTAATGAAAGGAGATGATGTAGATAAGCATTTATTTTGATCTTTCTGAGTAAGTCATTATTTATTATATTTTCAAAAATTTTATTTTTGTTTGAAAGTTATACACAAGATTGAAATAATTATACCTTCCATGTTTTAATGTATTTCAAATGACTTTTTTTTTTCCAGTGTTACATGCTTATGATAGCATCATATTTTCTATGTAAATTTTTTCTCATGTTAACATATGGTGAAAATTACTATTGTGTTATGAGCATTTTATAAACTTAGGAGGAGAAATAAATCAAATTGAAATAAAAATTGGTTGGTACTTGCGTATTAACGCCACTGCAGCTACAGATTTGGCCGTTTTTAAGTACCGCCAATCTATACTTAAAATTTTTGCAACAAATCATCATCATCACAACTCATCAGATTTAAATGAAACACTTTATTTAAAAATTAGAACACTTTATTTAAAGACAAAGTGGTCAATCGGATTTCATTGCAAAATGGGCCAATATAGAATTTAACTCCTATCATTGCTCCTGAAAAAATAAAATTGCATCTTGTTCTGTTTTTGGTAATTCCCAAATACACATTTTCGTAGCACTAAAAAATGGCGTCAAAAATCAGTAAGCAGTAAAGCAACATGGATTCCAAACAATAACTGTGTGCACATAAGAACAACAAAATTGCTTTTTATTGGCGCATTAGTGCAACTTTTGCTGTGGTGGCGTTAATTCGTAAGTATCAATTTGTTTAATAAAACTATGTATGCCTAAAATACATTTAAGCAATCTTTGTGCTAAAATAAGTTAAACAAGCTATAAAAATAGATTTCAGTTATACAGATAAATCAGAATATCTTAGGAGGGAAAAGAAGGTCACAGTCCGGAAAGACACTCGCAAGCTAATGCTATTTTATTTCTATGGGGAGGCATTTTTCTAATAACTCTTTCGCATTTTGACATTTTTTTAATAATTTTTTTTGCATTGGATAGCAGAGGTCCCTCTCAAGATTGCTCCTTGATTACTTTTTAGATTTTTGTTGTAGATATTTTTTATAAAGTTACTTTTACTTTCTGAACCGGTTTTAAAAGTGAAAGTAACTTAATAGAAAATATCTGCAACCTTAATTGCAAAAGTAATCAAGGACGATCTTGAAAGGGAAGGACCTCAGCTATCTGTCTTTTATGTTTTATAGATTTGAGTATTTGCTTCTTAGTAACATAACAAGTGAAAGTAATGAAAAGTTTAGTATGTAATAGACAAGTAAAATATTTTTCTTTTCCTTGGTTAAAGCTATTTTTATTTGACTAAAAGCTCTTGGCTATAATTAGTATTAATTTTCCACTATTACTTTTTTTTTTTTTTTTTTTAATTATTGCATCCCATTAAATTCTGTATGTTATGAAATTGAGCAAATGAGAATTAAAAATACTTAACTTTTTGTTCATGAAGATGAATTATCAACTTTTTACTTAATTGAAAAATGTTAGTTTGTTACTACTAGGTTATCCCGTTGACCAAAAATATATCACCAAACTATAACATTAAATGCCAATAATGGATGATCGTGAATGTTACATTCAATGACATTAAATATGATACACATTTTTAAAATGCCATTAAGTGATTTTTATTTCGACTTTTTGTTTGTACTATTATTAATATTCTACTAATTACTTGTTTCTTTCGTTATTTAAAATAAAAATTATGTCAATATGCATAGTTTGGCAATGAGTTTGGCGATTTGTACAATTTGGCGAAATTGGTCGAACGGGAAAACAGAGTAGTACTGTTATTTCTACAGATGTCCTTTAAAAAAATACATATATATATGTTGGAGGGGCATTGCTCCTAGTAATCAGTGGCTTTTGATTATTATTATTTTTAAAGCTAATTGAAGTTATAAATTTTTAGTTATTAGGAATTTTATAATTAGAAGCTTTTAGTAAAAAAAATATGTAATATGAACAAAGTAAAAATAAACTCACTTTTTAAAATTCAGTATGTTAAAAGCCACCTTACTGATTACTCTGGGAGAAGAGGTGGATCGGCTGCCTTCACGTGGCATGCCCTGTGAGTACCTAAGTGTTATAAAACCTTAGGGAAACTAAAGCCGACCACCCCAGACAGTATTTTTTTGTCTGAATTTATTTTTAGCACAGAGTGGTAGAATCAGGCCTGTAGCTAACGGGGGCGCTATGGGCGGCTCAGCCCTCTAAAAATATTTTGAGCACCCCCTGGAAAAGATTCCAAGGCCACTCAATGAATTTCTGTTCAAAAATCTAATTTAGTTTTGAGATCCTTTCACAGTTTTGCAGAGTTACTAAATTGTAGCTAAAATAAGCGTTTCCCAGGGTTCGTACAGACTCCTTGGACTCCTTAGAAATAGGGATGCACCGGATATCCGGCTCCTGCCGGATATCCTGCTTATTCGGCACTCAAACCGGATATTCGTTCCGGCCGAATATTTTAATATCCGGTTGCCGGATACTAAAACATTTTTTAAATTCTGTTTTTTTACATTAAAAAAAAATTTAAAACTAATTTGCTCCTTAACAACCTTATCTTATTAAAAAGCAATATTAACAAAAATAAATACTTGTATATTTTCCCAATTATGAAATTATAATGTTTATGTAAATGAAGATATGTTTAAAATATGACAATATTTTGTCATAACGTATAACAGCAATTGTAAAACCAAAACTAGAATATGTACAACTTCAAATTTTTTATTTCTCTTAAAAATTGTTGTTAAATTTCAGTAATGAAGTAATTTTACACCTCTCAAAAGTTTTATTGTAATTTTCACCTGTCAAAATTTAACTGCGATGTTCAATTTTTCTGTCATAACTGTAATTGTAAAACCAAAACTAGAATATCAACTACAATTTCAATTTTGTTTTGCGTTCAGTTTTTTTTTTTTCTTTTTTAATTGCTATAATGAAATAGTTGACTTTTATGGTTCTTCTCAAGTGTTTTGTTAATAACTTTATTATTAATTTGAGTTATGAATATCAACAAAAGAGGAAGGTATAAATATCTAATCTAAAAGTTTTATGAAGTTGCTGTTAATATATCAAAAATTCTGAGTCAGAAATGTGTACAATGGGGCCATCTTATAAGTGCTAAAGTATTGAGGATTAAAAACCATGTAGAAAAATAAAAATTTCCAAAGAAAAAATTTCCAGCAAATTAAAGAGTTTATTTATAAATATTCATACTCCAGATTCAAAGTGTGTTTGTTTAGAAAATCAAGAACAAAATGGTGCTGATATTGAAGAAACCATTCTAATTTTGCTGGAACATCAATTCACATTTCCCATTGCACAAGCTAAGCAGTCAACAATAGAAAAAATGTGGTAAAAACAAAAGAAAAAAATCATTAAATATACAAATTGCATTAAAAAAAAAAAAAAAAAAAAAAAAAAACATTTTAGTAAAAATTTCCAAAGCAATTGAATTACGCCTTGTTATAAGTCACACAGTCATGTTAAAATTGCAAGTGACCTTATCAATAAAGTTCAGTCTGAAACTTGCTCTGCAATGCAAAAAGAGCTTAATAGGAAAACTGTAACTCTCACTCAGTGTCAAGAAGAGTAACATACATAACTATCATATTTTTGTTAATTGTGTTAACAGGATAAAAACTTTTTTTTCCGTTAGTTAATCGATACAACGTATCTATAAAACCATCAAGACACTACCTAAATCTGGTGATAGAGACTACAGAAAAGGAAGAAAAAAAAAGCATGTAAAGTTAGAAGTTTTATAAGTAAAAATGAAAAGGCAAAATAATATTACATTTCAATATTTAATTATTACTATGTTTTTAAGTAACTTTGACTTAATAAGTGAATTGAAATCTGCTAATACTTGCATAATATAAAATTACGATAATTTTTTTTTTCTTTAAACAAGCATAAAATTGAAATATTATTAAAATTAAAAATGAGAAATTATTCGGCCGGATACCGGATATTCGGTAAATTTTTTTACCGGATATCTGTTATCCGGTATCCGGCAAAAATCCCTATCCGGTGCATCTCTACTTAGAAACTACTTAGAAATGAAAATGTTCCCAAGTAGTACTTAGAACTACTTAGATAAACAAAATACTCCTTGGAAACCCTTAAATTGTATTGCGGATCTGCGTACGAGTGATATTGCTCTCGGAAATTTTTTTTTATCCCAGATTATTGTAAATCTTTTGATCTATATTTTATTTTTGTATCTGCACATAATTTAATTAAAGTATTCAAGAGTTGATAATGGGGACTAGTATCTTGCAAGAACATTAATAATGGTATTTTTATTTTCACTTTTCTATGTATGTCATGGGCAGCATTCAACTTCAAAGAAAATGATTAAATTAAAGTGCTCTAAAGCTGACACCCAAAATACAGTTCTTAAAGCTGACATCTTTAGGTAAAACAAATATTTAAAGCATTATCAATTTTCCAAATCCAAGATATCTTTGATTTAAGAAGAAAGTAATACTCTTCTAAATAATTTTAGAAAATTGATAATGCTTTAAATATTTGTTAGATGTTGGCTCTAGGATACTTTACCTTAAAGGTGCTCTAAAAAAATAAACTCTGAAGTTGTTATATTTTTTTTGTGTACTGTAAAATCCCGTTAATCCGCCCTTCCCGATCAAATGCCCCTTCCCCACTTTATAATGAATTTGAAATTTTCAAAAAATCCCGAGAAAGTGCCCTCCCTCCCGATTCTCAAAGGCAATTGAGAGTGGGATGAATCATTTTGAAATGAATGAATCATGAATCTTTGATGAAATGTGCTTTTTTTTCAAGATTTTTTAGTTGATTTCATGCTTTTTTTGGCTTTTTTTTTTACAAATTTCTCCTTTTTTCTGCGTTTTTTTCAACAAAATTTATGTTTAAAAAAAAAAAATCCAAATTTTATCAAAATCATGATTCATTCAACAATTCATTAATTTTCATGGTGATTCATTCCTGTAAATTTTGTTGAATGAGCGCGAAAAAATCCTGTGTAAGCGCCCCCCCTCTAACTATTGTACGATCTTTCGTTTCATTTGGGGGGGGGGGGGCGGATTAACGGTATTTTACGGAATGTTACATTAGCATTTTTTTTTTTTAAGATCTATGCGATATATATAATAAGTGTTTCGAGTGTGACTGACCTCTGTGTATATGACCATTGGCACTGCTTAGAAAAGTTGATTGTGTATTTTTTTATTTAAACTGACAAAATCACCAAGGTTGTGAATTCTGTGCAATTTCAGCACCAATAATTAGATTCTAATAGAGAAAAATTTGTTTGAAATGTTCTTCTCTCCAAAAGGGCCATTAAAAATTGGGGTTTGCAAGTACATGCAACATAAATAACAACAAAAGTGGCAAGTCCTTAAAAAATTTTTGGACTCCTTGTATTTTTTTTTCCCAACTCTGTATGAACCCTGGTTTCCACACTCCCTCATCCTATTTGTATGTATGAAGCTAACATGATGTTTAATTTTGCACCAGTTATGCATTCAAAATTTTCATCATCCTATACTTTTCTTAGCATAAAATGAAGTTATTATTATACAGTTTAATAAGAAACAATACCTACAATGTGAATATGCATTATCTTTTTGCGTCAAAGAGAGAAAAAAAAAAAAATATGACCCCCCCCCCCCCCCCCCATGGTTCACTTCTAGCTACGGCCCTGGGTAGAATATTTAATATATTGAGTTGAAGCTAAAATATCCAAGTTTGACTCTTGGCCTTTGAAATATGCTGTTAAAATGCCATTTTTTCTTGGCGGAAAGTTTTGTGGCGAAGAATATGGTAGAAGATCATTCCCTTCTAATTATGATCAAAATAAAGGGAAACACCCTTAGGTAGTAATAGCATAATTCCAATTTAAATTTCAAGGAAATAGGAAGATTATCCAAAATTACAAAAAAGTATCTTATTTACAAAAATTCGGAATGTTAACAAAAGAAACAATGACTTTTGGCTAAAACCATTTGTTGAAAAAAAGGTGGATGCTGTATTCTTATTATGTAATGAGACTACAGTACTATTTTTTATATTACTATCTCCTTTCTCCATAACTCTTATGCTTTTTGGCAGCCATAGTTAATCAAACATTTAAAAGTGCTTGGCATAGAGTTGATAAAGTTATTTTCTAATTCTGATAAATATACCAGTTGCTGTGAAGAAACTCTCCAAAATTAGCTACATATAATATTACTACTATCCCCAGTATCTATATACATATGTACAGCATAAGCACAACTGATGGACTCGATTTAAAAAAGTCATATTTTCATTGCTGCTCATATTACAATAAGTGATACACGAATTTAAAGAGAAATATACAAAGTTGTTTCTAGTTACAAATGTTTAAATGTGTGTCAAAACATCCAATCAACCTATAATAAAGTTTGTTCCAGACGCTTTGCAGCGTCACTCTGTCAATGGTTCTAAATGCTGCGAAAATGCATTCAAGTTTTGTCAGAGTTTGCAGCATTGGTAATAATATGGCTTAAGTAATGTCGTTGGTGTTACCTCACAAAAGAAAAATGTGTGGTGTTAGGTCTGGGGCCTTGGTGGCCATGTGATTAAGGGTTAATCTTTGTCCCCTCCACCAGTATGGAAGCTCCTCATTCAAGTAACCATGTACCTGCAAAAGAAAAATGTGTGGTGTTAGGTCTGGGGCCTTGGTGGCCATGTGATTAAGGGTTAATCTTTGTCCCCTCCACCAGTATGGAAGCTCCTCATTCAAGTAACCATGTACCTGCAAAGACCAATCAGGTGAGGCTTCATCATTCTGATTCAGTGTTGCTGTAATGGCAATTACAGAGTTTGGTGGGACTTTACATACCCTGGGTTTGTGTTTTTTTGCAATGAGTTAGGCAGAACTTTCTCAGGTAGTCATAAGCCTGGTATTTTTTGCATTTCTATATCGACCTGTGCAGTCTCATGCACAATAGTAGGCATCATGAAAATCCAATCCATGGTGTCTGGATTTTTTTTTCGGACTGCTGTAACCTTGCTGTCATAGACTTATTCAAAATTGCTTCAAACTGTGGTGTACATCCAGTGGGATCATTTTATGTGTGGGGTTAATTTTGGGCAGGAAGACCAGATCTGTGTTAAGGACCTGCTTCTTCTGTAGTTCACACTTGAGGTTTGCTGCATAAAATCTGATGACCCCCCTTCCTCTCATACATCTAATCTTAATTTTGTTAATTAGCAGAGTGTTAAAAATAAGCAAAAGTTCTTGAAGACATTTTTTTTAAGAATACTGGAGCATCTCTAACTTCTCATAACACAAAAACACTTAAATTAAGATTGTTGCTAAAAGAATTAAACATGATTGAAATTAACTATTAATTGCACTAACAGCACCTCTATAACACAAGGTAAACATACCGGCAGTGCTAAAATGAATGCATAAGAGAAAAATCAGCGCTGAGAAAACACACACTTTGATCTTCGGCCAACATCTTAAAAAGCAAAGAAAATCATGTATTAAATTTGCATAATTTTGAGTTAACTGAAAAAACAGAGCTGCGAAAAATCCCTGAAAAACAATTTTACGATTGGCCGAACATCGATCACATAACGATGTTGAATCAATTTAGAATACCTTTATACACACTATCGAAATTCTTGCAGTGATGTCAGATCGTGGTTTTACATTACTTTGATTTGTTGAGATGAAAAACACAACTATTGAAATGCAAGTGAAACACAAAAAACTAAAAATACGAGATTTTATCAAAAGTTGCAAACTTATTAAAGCATCTAAAATTTGACATTTAACTTTTAAAGCCAGCAATCAATATCATCATGCCTTGCTGCAAAAATCTGCACTGTCCTCAAGCAATTGTGGTAATAATCATATTTGCAGCACGTTCAAATAATTGTCACTTGTGACCATTATTTCTAGCAAAAAAAAAAAAAAAAAATTCTTATGACATTACACAAAAAACATTCACTGATCAAATCCAACGTCCAAGAGAGAGAGATAGCGTCCCCTCTTTCGAGCGTCGTTCCGAAGAGCAGTAAAAATGCACTATGCTGATTGGTCAAAATTGAACGTGCGCCAAGGACGAGCATTGGCCAAGAACAGCAGTTACGGATATTTAACTATTGAATAAAAAGATCATTAGAAAATATATTTGAAAATTATTATTATAAATTATGGTTAAAAGTGCTAATTAAGTAAATATTGTAGTTAAGGGGGTAGTAAGGTTAATTCGAGGGGAAAAAAGCATATTTTCTATCATTTTTTGTGAGGATACAATTAATATTTATTTATTTGTATAGTTATATTATAATTATATGTCATTTATAGAGTATTCTGTGAAATTTTCATTAAGAAATATTAAAAAATGAGCCGATGACAGCGAATCTTCGAAGACGTCCCAAAAAAAAGTTGATTCGCGGTGAACCGCATAACTCATGACTGGATCAACTGAAATTAAAAAACCAAATTGATTTAATTAGTTGATAAGTTTCCTCAGGGAACGCAGTCGAGTTTTTTTTTTTATTATTGATTTGTCAATTTTTTACAAGGCTCGGAAGTCAAAATACTGATTTTTCATCAAAAAAAATCTGATATTTTGATTTTTAAAATTAAGTTAAAATTAAAAAAAAAAAAAAAAAAAAAAAAACTCAACAGCGTTATCTTGTAATTTATATAAAGAAAGAGTGTGTAAAATTTTATAAAGATTGGTTCAGTAGATTTTGAGCTAGAGAGTTCACCGGCTTTGAAAAAGCGAAGTGTTAGAAAAACAAGTTTAAAGTTTCACAGACGTTTTTGTCGAAATAGATATTTGTAAATTACTGCTTTTTTCATATACTTACACAGAATCATCAATGCCAGGCCCATAAAGCGAAAAGCTGTCGGAGATGATGTCCAGAGCATCTTGTTGCTCTTGTCTATAACGAATCCTGCCTTCTTGGCTCTCTTTTGCAGCCTCTCGCTCCGCTTTACATACTCGAAGACTATCTGTTGTTCGCGCCGATTCGTGAGAACTTGTTCCAGTTTTTATGCCCATTTCTTGCAAAAATGACAGCAGAGAAAAACAGCCTTCATTAAATGTACATGCTGCAACATTAGCTGCAATTTCAACGACATTGGAGGTGCCATTCACTGTTTTTGGAGTAATTTTCCAAATAAGTTGATTAAGGCTTTCATTATTGTTCTGAGTGAAACCTCCAACACATCGTTCCAGAAGTGCATCTTTGCTTAAATCCTCATAAATAGGTTTGATGGCTTCTAGCACATTACTTGGAAGTGCGGTGTAACTGTGTTTGAATGACTCCAGATCTTCTGTAGCTGCAGCCTTCTGCCATTCACACCATGAATCAGCACCGCTTGGACAATCGGAGGGCGGAGACTTACAAGTGTATATCTCCGTCAGTTTTACTTCAATTGTTTTCAAATTTTCACAGAATAAACTTAAGATGTTGTACATTAATATAAAATAAAAATAAAAAAATGCAAAAAAAAATAAAAATAAATACCTTACTACCCCCTTAAGATATTTAATTTATTTAAATTTTTATTGACGATCTTTTAAGAAAAATTTAATAAAATTATTTTTAACATAAAGTTTAGATAATTAAATTAAGGATTAAATATTAAATTATAAATATTAAAGTAAAATTATTTTACAATTAAACATTAAAATTTGAAAATCAAAGTAATTATTTAAATTTTTAAAAATTAATAAATGTTACCTAACATTTACCACCACTCTCTGGAAAAAAAAATCAAGAAAAAAAAGTAATAGCGTATGGCTTTAAACCAAAAACGCATAAATGAAAATAGAATTGTAAGAGAAAATTTTGTTGCATTATGTCCCTTACTGAAAATTAAGCACTATTTCTTGACAAAATATATGCATAAAAAAAACACTCTCAAACAACACATTTCGAGCAAAATATGTAAAAATGAGACACAATAATTTTTGAATAATGTTGAAAATTATGTATAAAAATAAAATAATTCATATGAAAACAATACACTATATATAAATAAAATGAAATTTCAGAGTTCATGTAAGTAAAAATTAATAATCCACCATGATGAGAGAAATTACTATCCAAGACTTCAGTACAGTTTAATAATTTCTTTTGATTGCATATAACAACAAACATACTCAAAGATACTTTAATGGCCTGATTTTATAGCTTATTTTTTGACAACATCCAATTTTAGTGACATAGTATGGCTCTTAAATGAATATTTTATGCACCTCAAATCATTACTATTTTAAATGCCGAGAAATCTACAAAACTTAACAATAAATTAAATGGATTGGTTTTTCCAACCTCAATAAAAGTGAAAAAAAAAGACCTTATAAACACAAGCAAGATTATTTTGGCACAAAATAGTCCATCGTCAACAAATGAACACTTCACAAAATTATGGTGACACAGGGAAACCACAGCTGTAGTGTCTCTGATTGTGACAAAATAGGAAAATGAATTTTTTTCTGGAAGAACTAAATACCAAAACAAAATCTTAAATCTCCTTTAGCCGCACTAATTAGGAAAAAAAAATTGGTATGATAAAGCTAGGTGGCGAAATTGTGAAAGATAAAAATCTCAAGGCCTATATTTATGTTAATGTGTTTTTTATACATCATTCAAAAATAATTTTCATATATATTCATTTTGTTATGAATATTTCTTATTATTTTTCCTTCTTATTTTTATTATATTTGATTAGGGTACCCTTTCTTTATATATTTCAAAAATAATTATAAAAGTAAAGTTTTGATTTCCTCAGCAAGATTTTGAAAAAAAAAAAAGAAATTCTCACAGTGTAAACAAACATTTAAAATTGGAATAAGGATTATTAAATTTTGACCATGGCATAATAAGTTAAATAATGTAATCTAAAGATTGAATTTTATCACCCCATTCATCATACCATTTGAGAATATCCGGAGGGTGGAAGAGACAGTTTTTTCTCTTTGTGCCACATCCCTGTAAATCCGGTCAGTGCAAAGCACTTACTATCTCCAGGCTACTATAAAACTTATAAATAGACAGCCCCAATAATAAAATTAAAAAGAAATGACAAATCAATCCAAAAAGTTTAAACTATTGAGTCAAAGAAAATGCATGAAAGCATAAATGCAATTCAATAAAGCAAAATGAAAAAAAAAAAAAAAATATCCCCTATCATCCAAGAATATATTTAAAAAAAAAAATTTAGGGGGGGGGGGGGCTGTAGTAATTCAAAAATAGAAAAAGTTATTTAAGGGGTATTAAATGAATAGCACTGGAGAATATCAATTAAATAGTAATTATTATTATTATTATTATTATTTTTTTTTACCAATGGTTAATATATATATAAATATAACTGTGATAAAGCATAAAATGTGATAAAATAAGAACTGAGTGGGAGAAAATAAATTTGAAAATTAAAAATCATTGCCTCCAAAATTTCTCTAAGTGTCCTAGATTCGAAGCAGTGAATCTATCAATCCACAAGTGGAAGTTATAGACACCTTAAAGAAATAATCATTATCATAAAAATTTATAAAGGATTGCACCGTGAGGGAATATCGGAGGGCCAAAATTCTATGAATTTGGATTAATTCCATAGCTGACCCTCTGTGTGTGCTAGTGCAAAAAATTTTTAGAAAAATTGAAAAAATCTAAAGAGAAGTTTTTAGAGCAATGTGACAATTTTATTTTTTAAGAAAAAGATTATTTGTTTTTAAATTTAAAGAAAGTTATGAATTTAAATAATTATTTAGAATATTAATAGTGAAATAGTACTACAACCTACAGTAACAACATAATTGAAATTTATGCAAAATAAAGTTTTTCCTTGTTTATTTTATTTTTTGAATAATACCTATTGAAATAATTGTGACAACCCATAAAAAGTTAATTGAAAATTATAGTATTATCTTTAAAGGATATATTTAATATTAGAGTTTATTTAAATAAATTTTATAATATGCCCTACTAGTTCTTAAGATATTGTGTGATTGCCAGCCACTCATATCAAAAGTAAATCCAGGTTAGCCACTCCTAGATTTATTCATTAGCAAAGCATAAAAGTACAAGAAGTTGTCACACTATTATTCACCTATTAACATTACAAAAATCAAAATTTAAAAGAGAGAAAACAGTAACTATGAAAAGACCAGAATTTAAAATTATAATTATGAATGTAAACAAAGGAATTAAATAATATTCAAAAGCAAAAATCTGTTAATTTTGTCCTGTAACCAAAGATGTTTTATCTGAACCTTGAAGTTATATGATTTATTACTATTATTTATTTCACTTTATCACACTGATAAATTATAAATCAATCATGAGCCTGTCAAATAAATTTTTTCAAGATTTCACAAATAGCACAAAAATTCCAGAGCCATTAAATGATAAAAATTGCACATTTATATATCTTTTGTAAATATAATACCAGTGAAAAATTTTATATGCACTATAAAAATGTTAAGTGTATCACTTTTGCAATATACAACACAAAATATCATAAAAAAAAAATAAATAAAATGTTTCAAAAAATATATACATACAACAATTTGATAAATATTTGTTATACCCTTTAAAATGATGAGTTTCATAAGTTTACATTTTCCTATTGAACTACTTAATAAATTTTTTAAGATTCTTAAAATTTAAAATTATTTATAAACACATTTACTTTCTAAAAGCTATTGCATATAGGAATAAATTACAACAGAAAAATTTTAATAGTAAACTCAGATGTTGTTCTAGATAAACTATGCACTTTCCAAAAATTTATCTGAACCAACGATAAACATCATAGGATTGAGGATATGAATGGTTCTTTTCATGTACCTGCAGATGCATAGCCCATCCAGAACAGCATAAAATTTTTTTTTAAAGAGGCTAAATTATCCCATAATTTTCAAAATTATTTACGGATTCGCCGATCTAAAGCCACAAGAAATCAATCTCGGATGTTTATCCCAGCCGCACACAAACATTTTGCATACGGGAAAAAAAGCCTAAAAATTCATCTCTAATAGTCTAAAAATATTTTTTTTTTAATTCATAGGAAAGATTTTTAAATTATTATTATTTTGGATAAAAATAGTGATGTATCTGATTTTTCACCAAATAAACATAACATGAATAACACTCATCAATTGTACAAAGATTTTATTTTATCAACATTATAAAAATCACTTTGATGAAGTCCTGGATGTAATTTATAAAAATATTATATATAATTTCTTTAAGTTTTTAAGATTAAATACCGTAAATATTATGAAAAAGCAAAAACCCAGAAAAAACCCTCAGGAGAGAAAGAGAAAAAAAAAGGGGGAGAAAGTTCGTTTTTCTCAACGGCACCAATGCTAGGTTATAGGAAAATAAAAAGAAAGAAAATTTGAACATTGATTAATTTAAAGGGGTTAAAAATGGGTTATA
The DNA here is from genome assembly GCA_964019185.1 of Maratus speculifer. Taxonomy (NCBI): domain Eukaryota; kingdom Metazoa; phylum Arthropoda; class Arachnida; order Araneae; family Salticidae; genus Maratus; species Maratus speculifer. The sequence continues at coordinate 266,307,923 of OZ025301.1, forward strand.
GGAAAAAGAAATATTAAGCTATTATTTTAAAGTTCTATTTAAGATACTAAAATTATTAACAGTTTAGGAATTCTCATCATGGAGTGATTACGACGATCGGTCTAATGTCCTGTGAACTGTCCTGTATTACCAGAGTGCAACCAAATTGCTTAAGGTTTCTTATCAAATCCTCACATGGACCAAATGGAAAGTGCTTAAAAAGTTTCTGTAGAATAGTACCAATATAGTAAAACATACTACCTCATAAGATGACGTTCTCTGGAGGTGAGGTTCGAAAAAGAGGAGTACAATGGTGGTCAGTAATTCATTCTTTAGAATACTTAAGACCTACGTCGAGACTCCGCTGAAATACAGAATTACCAATAATGATGATTCTACTGTAGAATAATTAAGCAGTCCATAGTCACTCAGCTCTCCTTTTTAAAATAGATGTAATGATGGCAGAATCTTAGGACTTCATCGAATACATCATTCCTTCATCTTGAATTACTCAGCCATGGTAGAGATTCCTTCGGACATGTCACAGATGTTTCAACTGGAGCGTCACCATGCCCTTATTGGCAAGAGCACGTCCAAATAAAAGATTTATTTTATTCATGATATGAAGAAGATAAAAAAAAAAATGAATAGCTATACATTAAAGTGAGACAATGGGAGCTCCACCGGAATGCCGGTACCAAAATACAGCATCCCAGCGGAGCTCGCACGTTTGTTCACTCTGAAATCTAATGGCCAAGAGAGAGAGATAGCGTCCCCTCTTTCGAGCGTCGTTCCGAAGAGCGGTAAAAATGCGCTACGCTGATTGGCCAAAATTGAACGCGTGCCAAAGACGAGCATTGGCCAAGATCAGCGGTTACGGATATTTAACTATTGAATAAAAAGATCGTTAGAAAATATATTTGAAAATTATTATTATAAATTATGGTTGAAAGTGCTAATTAAATAAATATTGGAGTTAAGATATTTAATTTATTTCAATTTTTATTGACGATCTTCTAAGAAAAATTTAATAAAATTATTTTTAACATAAAGTTTAGATAATTAAATTAAGGATTAAATATTAAACTATAAATATTAAAGTAAAATTATATTAGAATTAAACATTAAAATTTGAAAATCAAAGTTAATTATTTAAATTTTTAAAAATTAATAAATGTTTCCTAACAGTGCTCAACAGTTTTTATGCAAGCAAAACGAAAATTCGATTGTGCCTCAATAAATAGAACTTGTTTCCAGAAACACTCAAAACGTGCATTATCGGCTTTTTATGATAGCAGATCAATTGCACAGAACTCCAAAGGTCCACTCAGCATGATTTAAAGTGAAAATGAGCTAATTAAAATATGAAAAATAAAATTGTTAGCTATTTAAATAATAGACAAATAAACTTTGTTTTAAAAGTGTTATTGCATGCATTTATTTGAAATAAATGTCACATTTAAATAAATATGTACAAAACAAGACTAGACGAGTCTCACGAGCAGGCTCTAACAACAATTAGATGATGCGAGTGAAAGGTCAAAGGCCAATGACCTGATAAATTGATTATTAGAAAAAATGTTTACAAGTCTCTATGACATTTTATTCTTTTTTGTTTCTTTCCCCTTCATTAATTATTTCTTCTATTCCTTAGCATCTTTTCTCTTGCAAATGAAAGTTTTCAGCGTGGAGTAACTGTGCAGATGGTACATCACCATCCATATAGCACGTAATTCCTGCCAATGAAAGGGAATGGAGCAGACGAAACACGTCAACTTGGACTCGGGTCTTTTCAAGCCTTCTTTAACCTTGTAAACAATACAACCGGCATGGTAGTCGTGGTCGCAGCAATGTAAAATAATCCCAGGAACCTCCCCTCAGCTTTCTGCAATAAATGCAACAAAGTCGAATTAGCATCCGGACGGCAGCATGCCCCTAGGGGGATACCTTCTTCCGGTATTCACGCGCTTCATAACCCCGGGCGCCTGAGTTATCATTCTCTTTTCCTTTTACTCCTCATGTCTTCCTTTCATCTTTGTTTCACTCTCATTGTGGTTTCCTTTTCAGAGGTGAGGGCAATTCTGTATGAGCTGATATGATCCTGTATATCGATTCATAGAGAATTGTAAACCACCGGTGTCCCTGGAAAGAGGATCCTGGCAGTGTAGGAAAACCAACACAATGCTTTGGCATCTGCTTCAGGTAGACAGGAGGTGCATATTGGTCCCGTATGCATCAATCTGCTCATCAGCTCTCTTTGTCACTGAGCAAATGCTAGTCATCTCGTTAAGGGTGGAGACTGACATAGAGTTGTCTTGTGATAGTATGGGCCCTGGTTAGCACTGGTGCACGAATGTGCATCCCCTTGTTGGGCTCGGTAGTGGGTGGTGCAACCGGGGTCTGAATTCTATTTTTTCTAATATGGATGGAAATACTTCACTTCCTCCTACCCTTGTGGAGAGCAACAGATGTCACAGAATTCTGCTTTCACTCGATATTTCATAATTAAATGCTCTGATCGCCTTGCTGATAGTTCCCTTAAAAAACATCACCATTTCTTATTGCTAAAACATTCCAATTTGTTCTTGGTGATGGCCACTCCCTCAAAAAACCACAGTCTGGAGTCACAGTCTTGATCAAAGTTTCTACAGCCAAACAGTCCCAACTTCTTTCCAATAGTAATTCAATAGGCACGTTCTCCATTATTGTTAAAGCATATCAAACTCTAAATTCTTGCCGTGGTGTCATATCTGAACCAGATCTTCTATTTTCAACAAAAGATTAACTTATATCTAAGTTAAAAGATCAAAAGTTATCGATGTATGCCTTATCACTATTTGTAGAAATGGGTTTATAAGTCTAACGAAACACATTATACTATACTTCTATAGCCATACTTTACCTCCCAGAATTAAAGCCGGATATTTAAACTGTCCAGTCCGACCTTATATCCCTAATCTACTCTGTTGTTTTAAATGCCAGCGTTACAGTCATATTAACGGTTCATGTCGTGGAACAGTTACCTGTGCATGTTGTGCAGAGGTCGGTCATGACAATAAATCTTGTGAAAAACCCGATCGCTGCACAAACTGTAAAGGAAATCATGCATCATACTTTTTCTCCTGCCCTATTTGGATCTGTGTAAAAGAAATTCTTACTGTCAAAATAACTCAAAACCTTCCTTATCCTGAAGAACGCAGAATTAAGTCCAGAACCCCATCAGTTGGTATTTCTTATTCGAGTTTATTGAAACACAATCAAAATCCGTAAGGCATATTAGTATCCAAACAGACTCAATTCAATACAATGCATTGCAGAAACAAACCGTAATGTCAGTTGTGCAACTAAAGGTTATGCATCACCAAAATTAGAATGTTGGTTACCGTCCTCAGAACCTGTTACTATAGAATATGAAACTAGTCAGTCTTAAAAATCTTCAATTCAATTCAAAAAGTCGAACAAACTCCAGTCTAAAACAAAGACAGTGAAGCCTAATACAAATAACCCTGATTCATCTGCATCTAATATACATAAATTCAAAATTGATCGAATTGAGAAACTGAGCCATAAAACAAAAGAGAAAGAATGTTTGGGGTTCTCATCGCTGGCAAATAGTGACAAAAAAAACAGAATGCTATGGAGTCTGACTAACAGCTCGAGTGCTCAGGATGAAAATATTGTATAGGAAGAATTAGTTCTTGATTAATTTTAAACTTCTTTGTTAAGTCTCAGTGTTCCAAAAAATTGTTTTTAATGTTACTTGTGTATCTCACCTTTTGTTCATATTCTAACAATTTTAGCTTTATAGCATTTTAAATTATGTCTTTTTTGTATTTTTACCATCATGCCTTTTATCCTTTTAACTGATTTTATACTTGCATGTCATCCAACCAACCATTTATATCATGTATTTAAGTCTTTTAATGTGAATTTATTTTTAATTTTTTTACATTTTACATTACTTTATACATTTTAACATTTGCTTCACACCTTGTTCTTGCTGCAGCATGTCCCTAAAGGGACCTTGCGCCATTAAACCCCATTCAACCTACCAACCAACCGGACAGCAGCAACGTGTCAAAAGCACAGACGAGAGATCGAATGGTGTAAATACCCAGCATTGCACTATTTAGGCATAACTAGTAAGCAGACTGATTTGTGAAGCGAATATACTCACTATATATATCAGTTATTTATCTAAAGAGGAACATAACACTCAATCTAACATTATGCTGGTGCTCAGCACTCTTTATGCAAGTGAATCAAACATACTATCAGCACATGTTCGATTGTACCTGACTAAGTATAACTTGCTTCGAGAAACACTTGAAAAACACACTATCAACAAATATAAAGAGCCAGATCACTTTCACAGAACTTGCAATTGCATAACTATAGGTACCTTTACAGTTTCTGTTCGAGTACATCAAACATTAAATACAACCCATGGAGTAATATTGCAACCAAGAATTTAATTCACTATACAGAAAGAACTAACAAGTTTAAAAGAACTAAAAATGTCATAGATGCACTTATTACTATCTGTCGGAATGGACAAATGCTGCCGATAAAGTACATTATTCTAACATTCAATAGCCATCATATCTTACTACATTTCCAACTAGAATCAAAGTTGTCCAGTCCAACCCATATGTACCATTCTCTTTCCATTGTTTTAAATTCCAGCATTACGGCCGTACTAACATTGTTATGGTATTTTTGGATTCATAGATTGAAGACTGAAAAAATATTTGAAGTTAACAATTAAAGATAAATATTGATGTAAGTAATCAAATGCAGTTCTCACATTCTAATTCCACAATCACCATATGATCATATTTTGTAATGTGACATTAAAAGGCAAATGAAATTTTAAGTTTTAAAAATTACAAAAATAATTAAAAGATTAAAATTAATTTTGTTGCTATAAATTGATATCATAGTTAAAAAGGAAATTGAAAACGACTTACCCCAAGCAGAAAATATAGTATATCCAAAGCACATTTTATTTAAAATTACAGAATGCGAGAAGAAATGTTGGCCAACTTACAATTTCACTGGGTATAACACATTATTATACTATACTTCAATAAATGATATTAGATCTATTGATATTGGAATTATTGGATCTATTGATCCAATAGTCCACAGCTTATAATTTAATGCAGGTAGAAGCAAAAATTACCAGTTGTAGATCCATTTCCACACTGTAAGTTTCTGGGGTTCTGGGTCAGGTTTGTTCAAAAACAAATACAGCTTGAGTAGAAAAGTGTGTTGCATCATTTGCAGGTTTCAGTAAAAGATGTTCTTATTATGGCATACACCGGGTCCCTAACATGGCATCCAATACCACATTTGGAATCCCTTAGGGTGATACCTTCTTTAGGTATCCACAGGCTTCACAACCCCGGGGCACCTGAGTGATCTTTCTACTTTCCATTTCCTCTTATTCCTCTGGTCTTCCTTTCCTCTTTGTTTCACTCTCGTTGTGGTTTCCTCTTCGGAGGTGAGGGCAATTCTGTATGAGCCGATGTCATCCTTCATATCGACTCATGGAGAATTGTAAACCACCCATGTGTTGGCCGTGCGTGGCGACCCGAATCCCTGGAAAGGGGGATCCTGGCAGTTGAGGGAAACCAACACATTGCTTTGGCCTCTGCTTCAGGTAGACGGAAGGTGCATATTGGTCCCGTATGTATCAATCGGCTGGTCAGCTGACTTTGTCACTGGCTTTAGGGATCAAGTGATCGAGCAAATATTAGTCATCTCGTTAAGGGTGGAGACTGACATAGGTTTGTCTTGTGACCGTATGGGCCCTGGTTAGCACTGGTGCACGAATGTCCATCCCCTCGTTGGGCTCGGTAGTGGGTGGTGCGGCCGGGGTCTGAATTGCCTTTTTTTTTTAAATATGGATGGAAATACCTTAATTCCTTCTGTATCTCTCCCTTGTGGAGAGCAACAAATTGTACTGAATTCGCCATTTATACGCTTTTTTGTTATTAAACGCACAGATAGTCACTCCGATAGTTCTTTCAAAAGGACTTCACCTTTTGTTATTGCTAAAACTTTCCAGTCGTTTTTGGGAGATGGTCATTCACTTAAGAAATTGCAATCTGGGAGACTTGCTTGTTGAGGTTTCTTCAGCCAAACAATCAGGACTTCTCACTAACTGCTGTACAATAGGCTCTTTTTCCGTTTCTGTACAAGCACACAAAACTTTGAATACAAGCCGTGGTGTAATATCTGAGCCTGAACTTTTATTCTGTAACAAAGAAGAACTTCAAACAAATTTGAAAAATCAGAATGTCATAGATATCCGCCATATTACTATCTGTCGGAATGGGCAAGTGCTTCCTACAAAGCACATCATTCTGACATTCAATAGCCCTACATTACCAACAAGAATTAAAGCTGCTTACTTGAATTGTCCTGTCAGACCATACATTCCTAACCCTCTCCGTTTTAAATGCCAGGTATATGGCCACACTAAAACTAACTGTCGCGGCTCCCTTACCTGTGCACGCTGTACAGAAGTTGGCCATGATAGCAATTCATGTGAGAAATCCGAACGCTGCATTAACTGCAAGGGTAATCATTCTGCATACTCCCATTCCTGTCCTAAATGGATTCGGGAAAAAGAAATCATTGCTGTTAAAATATCTCAAAATCTGTCCTATCCTGAAGCTCGTAAAATTGTAGAATCCAGATATCCATCCGTTGGAATTTCCTACTCCAGTATCCTCAAGCAACAATCAACATCCGTAAGACACATAAGTACCCAAACTGATTTCAAATTTCCACCTAGTAAATCAACCACAACACAATCAACCAGCACTCCAATTACTGAATCCCGTGATGTCTGTCTCCCTACTAAAATGTCTCCCTACTAAATGTCAGATCTTGCACTTCCAAAGAAATTTTTCCACGTAGAGTTTTCGGCGCTGCACGTAGACTAGCAATAATTGGATCTGATGTGATTAATAATGTATGTAGTAAATCAGTATTTGTATCAATCCTTGAGGTTTTGCGAGTGAATAATTCTCTAAATTTTCTACTGTTTTTATTCCTAGCCTCTTGGGCCCCCCAGGGGGATACCTTCTTTAGGTATTCACGGGCTTCACAACCCCGGGGCACTTGAGTGATCTTTCTCCTTTACTTTTCCTCTCACTCCTCTGGTCTTACTTTCCTCTTTGTTTCACTCTCGTTGTGGTTTCCTCTTCGGAGGTGAGGGCAATTCTGTATGAGCCGATGTCATCCTGCATATCGACTCATGGAGAATTGTAAACCACCCACGTGTTGCCATCTCCCTGGAAAGGGGGATCCTGGTAGTTGAGGGAAACCAACACACTGTTTTGGCCTCTGCTTCAGGTAGACGGGAGGTGCATATTGATCCCGTATGCATCAATCGGCTGGTCAGCTGACTTTTGTCACTGGCTTTATGGATCAAGTGATCGAGCAACTACTAGTCATCTCGTTAAGGGTGGAGACTGACATAGGGTTGTCTTGTGACCGTATGGGCCCTGGTTAGCACTGGTGCACGAATGTGCATCCCCTTGTTGGGCTCGGTAGTGGGTGGTGCGGCCGGGGTCTGAATTATATTTTTTTTTATTATGGATGGAAAAGCTTCATTTCCTTCTATTTCTCTCCCTCGTGGAGAGCTACAAAGTGTACAGACGCCTTCTTTCACTCGCTTCTTTATCGTAAAACGTACTGATAGCCACTCTGACTGCTCCTTTAAAAAGACTTCACCATTTCTTGTTGCTAAAACATTCCAATCTATTCTTGGGGATGATCATTCTATCAAAAAACTGCAATCTGGGGACTTACTAGTTGAGGTTTCTACTGTCAAACAATCGCAATTTCTTTCTAATTGCTCTACAATAGGTACTTTTTCCGTGTCTGTCCAAGCTCATAAAACTCTAAATACAAGTCGTGGTGTAATATCTGAATCTGACCTTTTATTCTCCACTAAGTATGAACTGACAGAAAATTTAAAAGACCAAGATGTAATAGATGTACGCCGTATCACTATCCGTCGAAATGAACAAGTTTTACCGACAAAGCGTATCATTCTAACATTTAATAGCCCTCTATTACCAACCAGAATTAAAGCTGGCTATCTAAGCTGTCCAGTCCGCCCCTATATACCAAATCCTATCCGTTGTTTTAAATGCCACCGTTACGTGCATACTAAGACAAATTGTCGTGGATCTGTTACCTGCGCTCGTGCAGAAGTCGGCCACGACAATGAATCTTGTGAAAAACCCGAACACTGTGCAAATTATAAAGGAGATCATACAGCATATTACCGTACTTGTCCTAATTGGAACAGAGAGAAAAAAATTATCACTGTTAAAATTACTCAAAATTTGTCTTATCCTGAAGCCCGCAAACTTGTAGAAATCAGAACCCCATCTGTCGGAATTTCTTACTCCAGCTTATTTAAAAACCAATCAAAATCTGTAAGACACATAAGTACCCAAACTGATTCCTCATATCTTCCTAATAAATCTACTAAAACACAATCAACTAGCACACCAATTAAAGAAAGCCGAGATGTTTCTCTCCCTGCTAAATGTCTTGTAAATCCGCCATTAGAACGCTGGCTACCATCCACAGAACCTGTAAAAATCACTTATCTTGAAAAACTGAGTCAGAAATCTCAAGGTCAATCTAAGGAATTATCCAAACCTCTAAATAAGACAAAAGCTGTTACCCCACCAAAAAATGACCCGAACTCATCTACATTAAACTCTAAAAAAACCAACTCTAGTCAAATAGTGAAAACTGGAGCTCAGAAAGAAGGGATCAAGGCTGGGACCCAAACTGGTACAAGTTCAAAAACATTACAGAAATCACAGAAAAAACGAAATGAAACCATAAAAACCCAAGCTCCGGCATCCCCACGGAAGAAGACTACCGTTAAAAGATTGAAAAATGCTTCGCTAAGCCCATGTGTAAGAAAATTAAAGGATCCCGGGCAACTTCGGCACTATGTTCGGGAGGCTATGGAGTCCGATACTTACAGTGGCTCGAATTCCGAGGAAAACACTATGTTTGAGGAGTATGTGCCTAATTGATTCTATTTTTTTATTGGTCTTTGTTTTAGTTACATTTTAGGTTTTCTGTAGTACTTTTCCAGTTTGGTTTTCGTGTCTTTATCTTATTGTTTTAGAATTTTAACTAGTTTTAGAATTTTATCTTTTTACACTTTTAAATATCTTTGTCTGGTTTTAATTGGTTTTTAACTTCATGTATCACCGCATTGCTTTTATCCACCTAATTCATATCTACGACAAGTTTTTAATGTAACTTTCACTTTTTACATTTTATTTTCAATTTTGACTTTGTTTTATTCCTACCTTGTTCTTGGCGCAGCATGTCCCACAAGGGACCTTGCGCCATAAAACCCAATTCAACCAACCAACCAACCCTACTAAAATGACTGGAAACCCACAATTAGAATGTTGGCAACCTTCTTCAGAACCTGTTAAAATTATTAACCTTGAAAAGCAGCGACAGAAATCTCAAGTTCAATCTAAAGCAACATCTAAACCTAAAAGTGAGACTAATATTATATCCTCTTCAAAAAATGCCCCTATCTCATCTGCCTTTAATTTGAAAAAGCCCAACAGTAGACAAATTGTGAAAACTAACCAAAAAACTTCCATTCAGAACAAGACGTTGATGGGTTCAAAAACATTGCAGAAATCAGGTATACTTAAAAAACAATCAGAAACTAAGAAAATCAATACCCCAACATCTCCACAGTGGAAAACTGTGGGGAAAAGGAAAAAAGATTCATCACTTAGCCCACATATTAGAAACATAAAAGATCCGAAACAATTACAGAACTATGTTGAAGAGGCTATGGAATCTGAGACTTACGAGAGTGGCTTGGATTCCGAGGAAAACACTGTGCTAGAGGAATATGTGCCTGAATGATTTTAATTTGTTTTATATTAACTTGTGTTTTAATTACATTTTGTGTAGTATTTGGCTATTTCTTATTTCGTGATGTCTCATTGCTTTAGAATTTTAACTATTTACATTTTAAATTTCATTGACTGTTTTTAATTGTATTTTAATTTCATATATCACTGCTTTGCCTATTTCCATCTATTTTATAACCATGACTTTCTTTTAGTGTCTTTTAATTCGTGAATTAATTTCTTTTAATTGACGTCTTATATTTTTTATATCTTTTAGTTTCTTTTATTCCTTACCTTGTGGTTGGCGCAGCATGTCCCACTGGGGACCTTGCGCCATAAAACCCTATCCAACCAACCACATTCGGAACCCACACCAAATGCACATCTTTAACATAAAATAAATTTTTTAGACTAGAATATTTAATCACTAGAAAAGTATACTTTTGAATTATTTCTATTCAACTTATTTCAATGTTCTTAAAATTAATTTGGCTGCTATCGTTAAAAATTTTAACTGTGCAAAAAAAATTATTCTGGCAATGCACATCCACTTGCACACATGGAGGTCGGTATACTTGCCTGCCATGATGCTTGCCCAGATCATCAAACCATCTCCACCATAATGGTCTTTTTTAACGATATTAGAGGCCCGATATCGACTCGGGTTCTCTCCATGTGAGAACATGTCACAAGTCTGTCCAGATTGAATGTGACTCATCACTGAAAAGTATCTGCCCCCTATTATCCTCTGTAAAAGACAGGTGTTCTCGGCACCATGCTAGATAAGCCTTTTTGTGGTTCCTATTCAAAGGGATGCAGACTGCAGGGCATCTGGCATGCAGGCCATCTGCATTTAGTCTCTGGGTGACTGTTATCTGTGAAATGGATTTTCCTGTTGCATTATACAGGTGACGAGAAAGTTGTGGTGCTGTAGCAGAACTATCTCTTTTGGCTAAAAGTCTTGCATAATGGTCTTCAGTCGGTGTTGTTGCGCTATATGACCTTGACCAAGTCGTTGTTCTTGTGTTTGGGATTTGTTTCTACAGAGTGGGGACCACATTTCTCAGAACACCGAGGTCTTTACATGTAGTTTGTGATTGGCCGGCCTCGAGTTTTCCATCAATCTGCCATCTTGTTGCATCAGCTAGATGATGACGACTAGCCATATTAATGATAGGTTTAAAAAAGAATAAAACAAGGATTGAGTGAGTCTACAAGCATTCACAAATTCATCATGCTACAAGCATCAGTGAGGAAAGGAAGTACCTTTACGTTTACACAAACGCAATCACAGTACTAAGATTTTATGGGAAATTGGTCATTCTGATCTGAAGCTGAGATTTTGTCCAGAAGAGGTATTTTTTTATGTAAGAGAATAAGATACTTTGCATCATCGCTTCTATGGATATCAAGAAACTGTAAACAATTATCAACTTCTTGTTCAAGGGTGAATAGCATTGCCAGACAGATTGATTTAGCTATTTGTAAAATTATGGGAAGATTCAGAAATTAAAAATACGTCGTCAATGTAGCCTAATGGTCAGTCCTGATTTACAAATAATTTTATTTTCTATAAACTGCATTACTAAATTAGCAATAATGACAGAGAGTGGTGTCCCATTAACTTGCTTAACCCTTTGAGGGGCAAAGCACTTGTATTCATAAAATTCTGAAATGAACGAATGACACCAGAACATAAAAACAAATTTATTTCAAAATAGATAAATGCTTACCTTTACGTGCTTGATAAAATTAAAATTTTCATTTCAAAATTCCGGTGTCAATGTGGCATTTTGCAATTATAATTAAGTGGTACACATTTTATACCACCGCCCTTCAAGGGGTTAAAGAACTAATTGAAATTAAAATAATTCAATGTCATGCAATAGTTTCACATTAGATTCTTTATCGATTTTCAAATCAGAGCTATTGTTAGGCTAGAGTTATTTATAACAGAACATACAAAATCTCCAACCAACCAGGTCTGGAGAGAGATAAAAATTGTCCATTGCTATACAACAGCCTTTCTCTAAAAATCCATCCATTAGTTTCAAAACAGCTTTTATTCCATTCCAGTATCTTTCACATTTCTTTCTTCAAATAATATGTACTTTCTCCTGTATAAATCATAAAATTAGACATATATCCTAAAGCTGATTCGGACAAATCAAAAAATTTTATTCCAGATTGTGCTCTTTTCGATGGAATATATCGTTTATCAGAGTTTTCTTTTGAATAAAAAAAGGAATTTGTCTATCAAAATATCTCTTTCAGGAATGTATGATTGTTAGAAATTTTCTATTTAGATGTATAATTTTTTTTAAAGGGATTATTTCTGCCCTCTTCATACCTCATTATCAGCGAAATGCAGAAATTTCAGAAGCAGACTAAATCTTTTTTCTGACATTATTTTTCCAAAATATGTCTTCAGAGTTGGTAGTTTAGACCAGTATAAAGATGGTGAGGCTTCTCATTAATTCCTTCCAGCATTAACGATGATAAAAATAGCATCATCTTGCTTTCATCTATGTCAATCCATTGAATACATCTTGATTTTGAAGTTAAACTATTCAAATTAAAATATTGTGATACGAATAAACCTGTTTGCTCAACAGTTTCTTTCAGTATCTTAAAAGTCAAATACTGTCAGGAAATACTTGAGTGGATCAGATGAGTCCATTGGACGGAATTTAATTTCTGATGTTTCCAAAAAATGATATCTTTGGCAGAGCTGTTGATGGCGATTCATTGCCCAATTTACACCAGTTGTGAACAGATGCTATATTTAAATCAGATGTATTACTATCCTTGTGAGATATGAAAGAAGCATTCGAATTGCTTTCACTGTACAGATTCATTTTTTGAGCTTCAAACTGGCCAAATGCGTAAAGTGAAATATTTTAAGGTATAATTTATTACAATATCAATATTTTCATAATTGGAAAACATTATTAAATTATAATTCATTAAAATACTTTTGAAGTTAGTTGAAAACATTAAAAAATAAACAATAGAAAATGACACATTGCTATAGACATGCAGAAAAAAAGGACTTTCTTATCATTAGATAGCAATAAAGAGGAAATGTCTTTTTTCCTTGCTGAGTTCTTAACATAAAAACAAGTGCCTGATTTGCCACCTTTAGGCTTCTCCCAAGTTCACTGAAACCTTCAAAACCACTAACATTACCTGTAACTGGATTGTGCTCTAATTTAGGTTTAGGGACATTTCATCAAACACTAAGGCGCAGGTTCTTTGAGGAAAAGATTTTCTCATGGATAATTTTTCGATGCTGTTCAACATGTTTTGGTTGACTCCAGGTCTTGTAATTTTTCTAGCAACAAATCTTTTTAAAGCGCTTTCTGGAAATAATTTATCATAATTTGCAAAGCTCGACAAGCATTCTTGCTTTTCAAACAACATTATATGCAAATAATTTCTCCTCAAAAGTGAAATGATGACTTTTAGATTTTATTTTTCTGCACATTTGTCGAATGAGAAAATTCGCCAATTTCAGTGTAATACAGCTTGAATTAACTTCTCCTTTATTACAGATTTCTTGATCTTTTTAGGCTTATGCTGTGCCTTGTACTATCATTAAGAATCTTTGGCTCTCTTCAATTCTCTGGCCATTTGCAACTTACATAAGTAATTCTTTCGTTTCTATGACATTTATGGGGTTGGAATTGATATCTTCTATACATATTTGAAGTGATTTTGGTATAGGCATGTTTTGTAGTTCTTTGTCCGTGTGATATTTTATTAGTGCTCTTGTGACAAACCATTTCAGTGAGTGCATTGCTTTTTGTTTGGCTTCTTTTCTTCTTCATTCTAAAAAATAAGACAATAGATAATTAATTTTTTGAATTATATACATGTAATTGTAGAATTATGAATTATATTTTTAAAACTTACAATGTGACTGTTACAGAATTTTCTTGATAATTTCGTATAACACTTTTCTGGTTTATTACATGGTATGATTTCAATGGTAGTGTTCTAAAATCCACCTGACAAAAACAATTAGGGTTATCTTCATAAACATTAGGTGTATATATAGCAGGCTGCAAAAACTTAAAAACATAATAAAGTAATTTGGATTCCGGAACTTCAACATGATATTAAAAATCACTCATTTGACCTTTATAACATAAATTATTACATATTTGTTTACCAGGTTTACATCCTATTGTTGTTGTTAATTTATATTTGTTACTTCTTCAGGTTCATTACAATAGTTATGTTGATCAAAGCGACAACGTCGCACAAACTCTTTTTCGGGATTAAAAGATACAATACATTGTGTAATTGCCTACCACTACTCATTAAATGAAAATCCTTGCTGACATGCATGTCTATTATACTCATGCCACTGTCCAAGGCAACAAGTATGCTGAGTTTTAGGTGAAGAATCTATAAAAAATGTCAACTCTCCATCAATAAATTTTTTATGCATAATTAATTGAAATAAGGTATAATTCTTTCGTTTCTGTGACATTTATGGGGTTGGTGCATCACTTAAATTACCTGAAAACACACTAGCTTGCTCTATAAAACCTGTTCTCAAGTCAGAGGTGTGAGAATGTTGAATTTCTCTCTCTTTTATTGTTGAATTACCCAACAGGCTGGAGCTATCATCATGTATTCCTGTGCCTTTCATGAGATCTTCATAAAATTGTCTACCAAGAAGGAATCTGAATTTTTTGCAACACTACTGGGTTTAAATGGAGTGAAAGGAAGTGCATTGTGCACCAAATACTGTTTATCCTGAAAGTTTATGAAACGTCATTGTAAAAAAATGATAAATGATTGTCTCAAATTCTGCAATTATAGTATTTTCATTTTTCTGTTAAAAAATTTTCAAGATTAGCAAAGCCACCTTCGCAAAAAAAGGGGGCTGAAGGAAGTTGACAAAGCAATTCCCTACAATCCCCATTTATTGCTTCGAAAAAATGCATAAAAGCCCTTTAAAACATAAAAAGTTATATTTATTTATAACCATAAACAATATACATTGTTACCTGGAGTTAGTTGCTTTATTTAACCCGGGAGAACTCTGTATGAGAATTTCTCTCGCAATGCCCAATTCTTTTCTTTTACTTTACAGTCACTTATCAATTTTTTTTTGTTTGGCTTAGTACTTTTATTCAAAAAAGAGGTAAAGTAATCGAAATCACATTTTGAAATTTTGTTAAAATGAAAAATAGCCTTAAAAGTAGTCTTAAAAAGGGTACGATGGTGAAAGAAAATCTCATGCGCAAGTTCTCGCGGGTTAAAAATTGTCTGCTTGAAATGTTTGCATTTAATTATAACCTTGGTTGTTGGTATTTTGTCCAAGATAATGGTAATGCTGTCATCACATAATTTAGAAAGGGAGCATTGTTTATTGTTCAGCACTCTTCATCTCACAATGAATATTAAGATTCCGAATTACATTTGGTTCTTTTTTCTTACATAAGTGTTCCAGCATCATTTTATATGCTGAAGATCTTTTTTTTTTTTTTTCAAACCACGATTTTACCATTATCCTTTTAAATTACTTAGCACTTACTTCTTTTTTCCCTTTCTTCTTCCGCCATCTTACACCATGGCTCAGCATCTACATATTCACTGTCACTGTCCATAATCATTTCTGGATTTTGAAAGAAAAAGATCAAATTAAAGTTACATCTATAAAACAATAATATAGGCAATTAATGAAGCCATTTTTGTAAAGTTATTGAAACATAAATGAAAGTGCGGTAGATAATACTTTCTTCTACCCATTTTAATCTTAAATTATACTAAAAATTTTGTACATAGTAGTGTAACATAACCAAAGTAATGCCCCATTTTAAAACTGGGCTATATAACTATTACATATATGTAACATTATAATGTACATATTAGACAAATTTCATCAATATTGAAATATCCTACCAAGATGATTAAGATAACCATGGCTGATGTCGTAAAGCGATAGTAGATGAAAAATGTAAACAAACAAACATACAAGGATAATTAATACAGTAGACTCCCTCAAATCTGCAAACCAGAAATCCGCAACTCTCTATAATCCACACATATTTTATGGATGTTAACAATGAAACTTTCAGTTTGGATATAGGGACAAAATTTGATTTTTTTAGTTTTGTATCAATTCTATATATTTTTTAATTTGTAATTTTCTTAATAATACTCTGTTTATGTTTTTTTTTTGGAAATAATTCAAGATATTTCTGATACCACTGGTAATCACAATCTTCTTACCAAATATATTTATGCATTAATCAAGATTTTCTGGTTATTAAGCCTGGTTAAACTTGATTAAAAAATCCTAATTTTATGATTTTGATGTGAATCAGTAATGTACCTTTTATGAGACAATTTTTGTTAAATAATTTTGGAAAAATACATTTAATCTTTATAATGAATATTTAATCATACACTGTTGATTATTATCTTGAGCTTTTCTATTAGTACTTTAATCATTTTCAAAATTATCAAAATTTTTATTATTTTAGTTTATTACTTATTTTAATATTTTATTACATAGTAAGCATTCATTATAGTTCCGATTGCATTATTAATTGCACTCAAATCACTGTTTAAAAAATGTAAACAAAGCAATGACCAGAAATCCACAAAATTTTAAAATCAGCACAACCTCTGGTCCCAAGCTGTGCGGATTTGAGGGAGTCTACTGTATTATTATTTTCTTTTTTTGCATCAAAATGTAAACAAATGTGACCATAGTAATGTGAAATTAATTTGAAACATTTAAGTGTAGAAGGTATGTAAACCTTGTTGATAAAACAATTTTTAAATTACTGCTTTTGAAATGAAGAGTCAATACACTAGTCACTATGACAGTACTGAAAGCACTTGTGTAAAAACATCGTTGACCATTGTACATTGCTTGCAATTGTGTAAAGAAAAAAAAGGAGTGTCTGTATGCCATAAGTATCCCAATAATATTACTTGAATATAGGGTCTCCAGGTCTGTGGCAATGTTAGAATGCAGGCTGACCGTCCGTCAGGGTGTATGTCACTCCAGGGTACTAGAACTGATCAGGAAACTTCAGAGGTCATAGAAACTTGTTCCTGAAGATGGTAGTGACAAGTCACAGATTCTTTCGATTAATATGTTTGCATCTTCAAGATTTTTTTTGAAAAAATCCATCCACTTTTGGCTCTGCAGTGCCAAGGTGCTAGAACTGATCAGCAAACTTCAGAGGGCATAGAAGCTTGTTCCTGAAGATGGTGATGACAAGTCGCAGATTCTTTCTATTAATACGTTTGCATCTTCAAGATTTCTTTTTAAAAAAATCACCACTTCTGGCTCAGCACCAGGTCTCTGCAATGCCAAGGTACTAGAATTGATCAGCAAACTTCAGAGGGCATAGAAGCTTGTTCCTGAAGATGGTGATGACAAGTCACAGATTCTTTCTATTAATACGTTTGCATCTTCAAGGTTTCTTTTGAAAAAATCCATCCAATTCTGGCTTTTTACCATGTCTCTGCAATGTGGTATGAAAAATGCACAAAAACTTTGATTAGTTTATCCTTATTAGGCTCAAAGATGGTTTGGCAAAAAATATCTTCTATCATGTAATCCATGCATAATTTTTCTAAGTCTTTGTGAGTACTTATCAGCCAGTTAGTACAAATGGGAAACATTCTAAAAAGACAAGTCACAGATTCTTTCGATAAATACGTTTGCATCTTCAAGATTTCTTTTGAAAAAATGCATTAACTTTTGGCTCTGCACCAGGTCTGTGCAATGCGGCATGAAAAAATGCACTCATACTTCTATTACTTCATCCTTATTAGGCTCGAAGATGTTTTGGTGAGATATATTTTGCATCATGTAATTCCTGCATAATTTTTCTAAGTTTTTTGTGAGTACTTATCAGCTAGTTTGTTCAGTTGGGAAACATTCTGAAAGTGTAAAACATTTTTGTCTCATGAATATAGGGAAGCACCAAATAGTGATTTTGCCGAATACTGAATATTCGGGCGACAGCTAAACTGAATACCGAATATTCGGCTAACCGAATAATAATTGTTGGGCCGAATACCGAATATTCGGCCAGATTGAATAGTAACTATTCGGCCGAATACCGAATATTAGGCCAGATCGAATAGTAACTATTCGGCCGAATACCGAATATTTGGCTATCCGAATACTTTTTATATTTCAAAGTTTAAAGGTATTAAAATGTTACTTTTTAAAACAATTTTATATAATATTTAATAAGAGAAACATGTATTTTGATAAACAAGAGCTTTTTATAAGAACATTCAGTATTGAAAAATCTGCCTATTTTTTATTTAAGAAGCATAATTATGAGACTTTTTCAATTAGTAAAATTTTAAATTTAATTTCTTCTACGAATTGAAACAAACATTTTGAAATCAAAGAGAAATAATGAAAAAATAGTTGAAGAAAAACTGTACAGTCTCATATTTGTTCTTTTAAAATAACTCAAGGCAGATTTTTTTCAATATAAATTATAAATACTTTCCTTTATTCAGAATTAAGTTGAATGTCTAGCGCATATTTCTTTTCTTATGAACAGTGGCATTTTCCATCCTTCCCATCATATCATATTTTACAAGAATCAAAGCGTTGTTAATATAGTTATGGTATCTTATTTATTGTTAATGCAACAAAAGAAAACACAAATGTGACCTAGAGTGAGATGAAATACAATGCATTTATGACTCAATAAGTTGATTATGATTATGGTTTCATAAACAAAAAATTGTCTGCCTTGATAGCTATTTCTAATCTCAAAAGTTTTCCTTTCTTGTTTAAGGACTTTTGAGAAAAGCTACGAACAGATTATTTATTAAATAGAATTTAGGAACTTGCATCTGCACTCACATCATTTATTCCTAAGGAGAATCCTAATAAATCATAAATCCTAAAATTTAAGTTAAAGTATAAACTTTAGAATAATTTCAGCTCCATGCACAAAATAACGGTAAGAAGTAATTGTTCGTTATTTTAAAGTCTAAAGTGCCCTCTATCGACAACTTTTGAATGTAACTTTAAAAAAAAATTTCTAAAAAAATCGTGATATAAGAATGATTTTAATGAAAACCGCAAACAAATCGACCCTTTTTTCCGTTTTTTTATCATTTGAAATTTTCATCCAAAATAGCCATTGAATAGCCAGGCAAATAAAGATTTTTCGCCAATCCATGACTAATCTTTCCTGTCCCCAAAATGCCAATTTTCTTCTTGAAAATTGGCATTCTTCTCTTTTTGAAAATTCTCCCTAAAATTAAAGAGAAAAAATACGACAAAAAACAAATAACATTCAGCATACAAAGAATCATTACTGGCTGCTAGAACTATGAACGCTCCATCATTGGTTTCAATCCTTGATCCAATACACAGGGCTTCTAGATACCGACACCCATGCTGCTCGATGGTATACCTCCAAAGTCCTGCGTTATCTGGACTCATTGGTGTCATCATGGTGTAACCTTTGTTTTCTTCCACATTTGTTAATGCATCTGGGCTCATGTGGATGGGTACCATGGCGTTATTTATGTCAGTGTAGCAACATATAATTATGTCTGCAGCTTCACTGATTCTTTCGGGAGTGTCTAAAATCTCCCAATTATATCCCGTAAATTCCCTACACTCCTGGACTGAATCATCCAAAATAGCCATTGAATGGCCAGACAAATAAAGATTTTTCGCCAATCCATGACTAATCTTACCTGACCCCAAAATGCCAATTTTCTTCTTTGTGGCTTTGATGTCTTCTTTTTTTGAAAATTCTCCCTAAAATTAAAGAGAAAAAATGTGACAAAAAAACAAATAAAAACATTCAGCATACAAAGAATCATTACTGGCTGCTAGAACTATGAACGCTCCATCATTGGTTTCAATCCTTGATCCAATACACAGGGCTTCTAGATACCGACACCCATGCTGCTCGATGGTATACCTCCAAAGTCCTGCGTTATCCGGACTCATTGGTGTCATCATGGTGTAACCTTTGTTTTCTTCTATATTTGTTAATGCATCTGGGCTCATGTGGATGGGTACCATGGCGTTATTTATGTCAGTGTAGCAACATATAATTATGTCTGCAGCTTCACTGATTCTTCCGGGAGTGTCTAAAATCTCCCAATTATATCCCGTAAATTCCCTACACTCCTGGACTGAATCATCCAAAATAGCCATTGAATGGCCAGACAAATAAAGATTTTTCGCCAATCCATGACTAATCTTACCTGACCCCAAAATGCCAATTTTCTTCTTTGTGGCTTTGATGTCTTCTTTTTTTGAAAATTCTCCCTAAAATTAAAGAGAAAAAATGTGACAAAAAACAAATAAAAACATTCAGCATACAAAGAATCATTACTGGCTGCTAGAACTATGAACGCTCCATCATTGGTTTCAATCCTTGATCCAATACACAGGGCTTCTAGATACCGACACCCATGCTGCTCGATGGTATACCTCCAAAGTCCTGCGCTATCCGGACTCATTGGTGTCATCATGGTGTAACCTTTGTTTTCTTCCACATTTGTTAATGCATCTGGGCTCATGTGGATGGGTACCATGGCGTTATTTATGTCAGTGTAGCAACATATAATTATGTCTGCAGCTTCACTGATTCTTCCGGGAGTGTCTAAAATCTCCCAATTATATCCCGTAAATTCCCTACACTCCTGGACTGAATCATCCAAAATAGCCATTGAATGGCCAGACAAATAAAGATTTTTCGCCAATCCATGACTAATCTTACCTGACCCCAAAATGCCAATTTTCTTCTTTGTGGCTTTGATGTCTTCTTTTTTTGAAAATTCTCCCTAAAATTAAAGAGAAAATATGTGACAAAAAACAAATAAAAACATTCAGCATACAAAGAATCATTACTGGCTGCTAGAACTATGAACGCTCCATCATTGGTTTCAATCCTTGATCCAATACACAGGGCTTCTAGATACCGACACCCATGCTGCTCGATGGTATACCTCCAAAGTCCTGCGCTATCCTTACTCATTGGTGTCATCATGGTGTAACCTTTGTTTTCTTCCACATTTGTTAATGCATCTGGGCTCATGTGGATGGGTACCATGGCGTTATTTATGTCAGTGTAGCAACATATAATTATGTCTGCAGCTTCACTGATTCTTCCGGGAGTGTCTAAAATCTCCCAATTATATCCCGTAAATTCCCTACACTCTCCTGGACTGAATCATCCAAAATAGCCATTGAATGGCCAGACAAATAAAGATTTTTCGCCAGTCCATGACTAGTCTTACCTGACCCCAAAATGCCAATTTTCTTTGTGGCTTTGATTTCTTCTTTTTTTGAAAATTCTCCCTAAAATTATAGAGAAAAAATACGACGAAAAACAAATAATTGCATTCTCTTTTGAGATTGCATACATTAAAATGTAATTTCGCACTATTAAAAATTTCAAGAAATCATGCTAAAACAATTTAAAAAGCATTTAAGTAATCAAATAATGCATGAATTTCTTTCAGAAATTTACATGGAAAATCTTGATGGCAAGACAAAAATATTAATGTACATATTTTGATACTACACAATGTTAATTAGAATCATATCCAAGTGCATATTATTACTCGGTACTCGACCTACTCAGCTAAATTTGACGATAACCAAAACCAAGTAGTTGTACGAACTTCATTTTTAAGCATATTCAAGACAAGTATATTTATAACTGATCTGTAGAAAGTTATTTTTGAATATAAGTTTATAAAATATGGCAATGATCATAAAAATTATTTAGTAGATTAAAAATATTTTTCATCCTCGTACCTCCATTTGTAAGTCAGATTTCTTGTATTTAAAATTTTTATCTTCTCATCTTGTCGGAATGTTAAGCGATATATATATATTTTTTTTTCAACACTTTCCAACAAAGTTGAAGAGTTTTTATGCTTTTGGTCCGCCTGGCCGTCTGTCGTGCTCTAACTCACATAAATATGCTCAGATCGCCATGACATTTTAGGAAGTTATTGACATTTACCCTAGCATTGTTTTGAAAAGAAATTGACCATTACATGATGTTTTTACTTCACCTCCACCACCATTAAAAAATGTGTCCCATTTTTATCTGTTTATGCTTTAGAAATTAAATTGCGCCTTAACTTGGCAAATACATGACATCCTTAAACATTAGGATCCTTTGTCCAAACTTTAATTGTCCCACGACCTTCAATTTGGAAAGTCACTCCCTGAACAGCTACTGCCATATTTTCATCACTAATTGGGGTATAATGAATGAGTAAAGATTTATCTTTACAAAAAGGATGGGAAGCAGATGTGTTGAAGACCCAGTCTGCCACCCCATCAATTAAATTTGCTTGAGAAATAGGACTTACTTTCATGACTTCTATGTTTAGTGTCTCTGGAACGGCCTTGTCTCACTCCTTCAGATTTCTGGGCACTTTGTTGATGTTGGTATTTAGTGGGCGGTCGAGACATACAGCGCTATACTAAAGGACTTTCACTCCTTTCAGTCGGGGACAGATCACGGACACGAAATGATGTCAGGTTAGCTGATGGTGCTGAATCTCTGCATGCAAAACTTTTGATGTAATCCCTATATTTATTCTTGAAATGTCCAGAACAACCACAATAAAAATAATTCAATTTCTTTCTGTTCTTATGATGTTGAATACACTGAGCTTCTGCATACACTTTATGATGATCATGATCATGCAAATCGAGCCTTCTCTCCTCTGCAACAATGCAGCCATCACATCGTCGAACTTGAAATCGGAATCTGACCATCGAAGTATGGTTTGGACTATATTATCAAATTTAGCTGGCAAAAATCTTAACATTTGAAAAATGACATAAACATCATAAAATTTTTTATTCACAGTTTTGATTTGATTTGCGATACGCAATAATCTCTCAGCATATAAATCAATATTTTCAGAGTCGCGAATTTTACATTCGCAAAGTTCCATAAAAACTTTCATATGTCTGCTTCTTGTGTCAGGATAAAAATGCATTCTTAACATTTTCCATGCTTGAATAGGGCAGTCTCAATTATTTTTGTGGAATCAGGTTTGATGTTCAGGTAGATTAGTGACAAAGCTAACTTAGAGCATATTTCAAAGTCATTGACATCTTTTTCCATAGCTGTTGAACCTGTTTTATTTTCAGGAACCTTTTCAGCTTCAACGACAACAGTATAGACATTTTTTCCATCGGGAGGTATTTCATATCTGATTGCCAGTTTGCATAATTTGAAGCATTCAGTTTCTGAATTTGAGATTGTGTCAATGCCATGGTAAGAACTCAGAAAAATTTCAGCCAATTCAAAAAATAATTTACATTTATCAAAATCAGAACTTTAAAACCTCTTAAAATTATTTAAGTTTACACATTTAAAAACACATTGTCCTTTTTTTCTCTCTCAAATTCTTGTAAAATTTACTCAAACTTGAAACTATTCAGCTTAAACTGGAAGCTATTCACATTAAACTCAATTTTTCAAAAGCCAGAAACTTTTTTCTATTAAAAAATTTCACTTTTATTAAATCCCATTTTTTCTCTTGTCAACAAATACCTTCTTTTTCTTCTATTAAATTATTTTTCTATCACATTTTTATCATTCTTATTTATTTAATTCCAATTAACTTATATCTAAGTGTCATCATTTGAAAACAAAATTTGTCCCCCCCCCCCTAATAAAATTTTCACCTAAATTCGAAATATACAAATAGATACTTAAAAGATGTTGCAAAAATAGATATTATTTATTTATTATTTACCGTAGATCTTTCGAATGCTCTCGCATCCATTTTCAAAGGAATATAAAAGAATATAATGGATTAGAAATAGAAAACATAAAAAACAAAAAAATAGTCTGCGTGTACAAAGTCATTATGAATTAATCGAAACACCAAAAGTATTGTACCAGAGTGTGGGAATATTGTAAGAAATGACATCATTACAAACAGTATCTTTGTTAAGCAAAATTTCAACAGATTGACAGGTAATTGAATAGTAATGGTTTGATGTTGAAAAGATTTTAGCTTTCTCAAAATTTATCAAAATATTTTCTTTTTGTTGTATTCTAGATAAGATTGTACTTGACTTGTATTGTATATAAGAAAAATGCTCTTTCCGTCTTTTAATTTTCGAGAAGTCTGACCAATATAGAATAAACTTTTTTTATGTTCTGTAGTGAATGGAATCTTATAAGCACCTGCTTTTTCATAATCTGGAATTGGATCAATTTTGTTATGAAATAAATCTTTTAAAAAACCTAATTTAGGTCAAAAAACATTTATCTGCATAGGTGTAGCTGCCCATAACCTCTCTGTGTTATATGAGACTACTAATATAATGAAAAATGCCGTAAAGAAAAATATTTAAACTCGAAAATACCTATAAATATACAATCATGTCTTCACTTGCATAATTCCTAATACATCCTATTTCTAAGAGAGTTAATGTATTTAGAAAAGTGGAAGCAAAAGATGCGGATATAATTATAATGCAGTATGTGTATAAAAATAAATGATGACTAAAAACTATAAGTTAAAATCCTAGCTTTATTAAAATCATTCAGTGTAGAAAGACATGAAATATTGAATTGAAAACTTGTAAAAAGATATCATATTTCTATTGCACTGGCCAAAGAGGATTAATCACTTGGGAGCTTCTCAAAAACAAATGCAAAACTTTTAATGACATTTGACATTTTAACTTGTCTTTGACATATTATGTCAAAGACAAGTTATTGTATAAAATACGACTAGACATTTAATAAGATTGTAGATACTTGATACTTTAATAAAAGAATTACAGTCTGTTTTTTTTCCAAAACCGAAAAAGAAGTCAAAAATAGATAATTGATCGATTTATTGTGCGAGGGAACTTACATAAAATAAAATTGTAACACGTAAAATCAATCATGTGATTTTGGGTAAAAAGTAATATATTGAGCTAAGGAAGGAAAACCCATTATAAATAATTAAGGGTTAAAGAGACGAGTATATAAATAAATATAAAAAACATTGTCGGAAGAAAATTCAGTTTATTTTATATTTTTACATGAAAAATTTGACAAGTACAAATTTTGAAATTAACCAATAGAGGTATAACATTTCGCAAAAAAATGGTCCAGAGGCGGAAAAGACTGCCTCTGACCCATCTTTTCACTTTCACCTTTGAATAATTTTTCTCTTCAAACAAGAGAAAACATGAGGTGAAAAAAGTCCATTTTATTTCTTTGAACATTTTTTTTTAAATGACAAGTTAAAGTTTTAAAATTTACCAATATTGGCACATAATTTGTCACAAAAAATGGATCAGAGGCGGTATTTTCGGCCTCTGACCCATTTTTTCACTTTCACCTTTAGTAATTTTTCTTTTCTAACACAATAAAACATGAGGTGAAAATTAAAGTCCTTGCTCACAGTCCAGCCAAACTCATTTCGTAATTTCTTTTGAATTCCAAAATTTTTTTGCCTTTTTAATTGAAAAACGTATTTGTAATCCTCGAGATCAGGTGATAATATTAGTACCAAGTCCGAATCAAAGAGAAATCGAAGGATTAAACTTTTTTTTTTCTTCACTGGAGGAGATTCCCTTTTCCTTTCCTCATCATTTCCTTTTCTCTGAATTGGCCATCGCCGTTTCCAGTTTTCTAGAAATTACACAAGAATCTTGATCCAATTGAAGCGTCACTGCCAATTTTAATTTCTTCTTATCCTACCTCTCAGGCATTTTGAATTTTTCTTCCTGGATATTCATAGCTCTTCTCTTTTTCAATTCGGCAGATTTACATACAGTCACGGTTGAAACTTGTTTCAAATTCTTCTGAGCTGTCCGAGGAGATTCACGTTTCCTTTGTGATTTTTATATGTTCGAAGTCATTTTTTTTCTTTAAATGAGAATTTGCAGTCACTATTTCTAGTTTTCGAGAAATCACTTTAGCCGACACAGGTTTTTCAAAAAAGCTCCTCTTTTTCAAGTCCACAGATTTCCCGGTTGAAACTGGCTACATATTCTTCTCATTTCTAGAAGTTTGGTCCTTAATTTTTTTTTTTTTTTTTTTTTTTAAATTTTAAACAATTTTAATTGTTTTCTCATTTTCAGATTGGCAGTTTCCATGTTTTCTATTAACTTTTGCTCGGGACGAGTCCGATATCCTGCGCTAGGTTGGAAAACTCGGCAAAAAATTTTGCGCCAAAATGCCATTTTGGCGACATGAAAAATTTTCCAAGATGGCAGAAAAATGCCGTTTCTAAATCTTTGTTATTTATAAATCAATGATTTTGCACCATTTTATAAAAATAGAAAATTATATAAAATCATTGATTTATAAATAACAAAGATTTTAAAACGATGTTTTTCCACCATCTTGAAAAATTCCTTGATTCATTAACACAATTTTAAGCATTCTAAATAAGCTTTTCTATTGTCAGGGGGGCTCTGCCCCCCTGAACCCCCTGTTTTAATAATAATAATACAATACAATTTAATAATACAATAACAAAGGGAAAAAACTTACCAAAGAGTAAGATGCAGTAAAATGTTTAAAATCTCGCTCACAACTGCCAAAATATTCATTTACTATTTAAAAAAAAGGGGGGGGCATGTTATATAAAAAATACCAATAAATACGACGGAGAATCAGGAAAAAGGTTAAATATTTCATACAAAAAAAAGTAAAAATATACATGAAAAAATAATAAAAATATGTATAAAAACGCAAAGAAAAAAAAAGCAGTTAAGTTTTACGTAAATAAATTAGGGTCCCAGTCAGGGTCTGAAACATCGTCTATAAAACGCACTTCACCTTCTAAAACAACATCGGGAACATTTAAATTTTTATTTAATTTTGGCAATGCACCCTTGATGTTTTCAGACTTTGCCGTTGGTCTATCAAATGCTAACATCTCTAAACTCTCCTTTACGTACCCTGGGTAGACTTTAATAATGTCATCTATGAGAACTTGCATTCTTTCGGCAGCCGTTGATAAATGATCTAGCTTGCGTCGGCGATAAAAATGAAGAGCCATATATTGTGACAACATTTTATTGTTCTTGCGACATTTTATTGTATTTTTAAACCACCTATTTTCATTTTCTAGATCATTTATGGTGTTCGCGTTATCAGTTTTGGAAACGAATTCACCTTTGCTATGATTTGTTACTTCGTGCGTTGTCTTACTGGAGTATAATTTTTCAACGTCATGATATTGCTTAGCTGAATCTGTGTAGACAATGCGCATATCTTTATGGCAAAATCGTGAAATATAAGGCCAAATATCACTTTTTTTTTGCTATCTACCTTAAAAAATAACCCCTCCTTGTCCTCTGTACAAAAATACCCAAAACAACTACCGTATGATTAGCAGTTAGCCGAGCCCTTCCATATTTCCGAATAGTCAAAAAAGTCTCATCAATTAATATGGCTTTTCTCGGGCCCCCCAGTTCAGAATAAAGATGAGAAGAGTGAATTTCGCAAACTTCTCTAATATACGATAAATAATCACAGAGCGTTCCTTTTGATAGGGTCGGTTCATTTCTATTTTTTCTCCAGCTACATAATTGCTCATATAAAAAAATTTGTCGGCATTTTGAGTGCAAATGACAAAACTACAGCCAAAAGGTGGCAAACCGGGATTTTTGAATTTTCAAAAAAAGTTTTATAGACAGGATTAACAGTGCCGTAACAAGGAACTGGGTTGGTTTTTATTTTATTGCGGCGACAACAGACCTATCTCCACTTCAGTTTAACTTCCTTGCAAGGATTGTGCATCATTGGAACGCTACATTTGGGGCAAGGTGGAGCTTTATCATGTTTAAGCAAAAGACTAATTTCAATTGCAAAATTGACTGCTGATTCCTCCGTCTCTAAAATTTTATGCCATGAAAATATGGAAATATCCTCTAACAATGGGTGCATTTTGGGAAATACCTAATTCAAAAATGCAAATGAAACAAAAAAAAAAAAAAAAATTGGTTGCCTGTAAAGTCGGTATACGGGCGAAAGTTTTACGTGACAACGACTTTGAGTTGTAAAATAATTTTAATGTGAATATTCATTCGTATAGTAGGAAGAAGGATGAAATAATAGTAACAATTTAAAACATTTATTTATACAAAGAATTATATTTAAAACATTAATTTATACAAAGAATCTCGCACTGAATTTCATATTAACAAAATTTTATTTTTACCTTTACACATACATACGTATTTATATACAAATATACATACAATAACTTGCAATACACTGTGTTTGTTAAACACATTTTACTTCATGTTTATTGATGTCAAATGTTGAATTTTGTAAACAGCATATTAAAGAATTTTTCAATGAGCAGAATATAACTAAAGTAAAATGGCTTTCACTAATCACATATCATTAGTTTTCCATAATATACCACCGAATTATGAAATAAACTACACTTATTTTCTTTGTACTTTATACTAATAACTAATACATAACGTATTTCGTCTTAGTTTGATACTATCTAAAATTCCTATTAAGCACCGCCCCTTCCTTGCAGCGAATTCACATTCACGTTCAGAAAATGGTCCCACAAGTGACCGGAAAAAGTTAAGAGAAAAGTGAGCGCGTATCGTGAGCGGAGCGTAACGTAACGTAACGCAGTTTCTTGAAGTGTCTCCCGGCAAACCAATTTACAAGACGTCAAAAAATAATCAAAAGAAATAAAATAAAAGAAATAAAAAGGCAGTTTGCAAGGAGACTCACCGACCAAGACCAAGAACGTCTAACTGGTATCTGTTGAAAGCGGCAAGTGTAACGATGACCTAACAAAATTTAAAATTATGCTGGCTAATAGTTCATGTGATACTAATAAAACCAATAAGATTAAAGAGCTCATACTCCAGTCCCCAAATGCATTTCTAAAAAAAAAGCAACCCAAAGGCGCTCTCAGGCCACCGCTTTAGCGTAATCCAGATCGAATTGCTTATCGCCAAAAAAAAAAAAAAAAAAAAAAAAACGCCAAAAATCTAGCACAGGATAGCGGACCACACCCTTTTGCTCTTAATAAATTTTCGGAGCAACTGGAGGTATTTCTGGTGGCAAGTTGGGAGGGACAGGTGATGTTGTGACTGGTGGTGAAAGAATTTTAGGTTTTTCTGGCGCTGGTTTCGCAGCAGGTTGGGCTTGGAAGGAACAGTCGTGACTGGTGGTGAGATTTAAAAATTTTCTTCCCTCGTCTTCAGTTTGACCATAAAATTTTGTCCATGGATTTTCGGATCAGTAGCAACTGGAGGCTTCTTGGGTTCTGTCACACTGAGAAGGATCAGGGTTTGCTGTCGGAGACACAGGATCCAAGGCTAACATCTTGGAAAAATCTTCTTCCGGGGCCATCAGCATTGAGGACGGTGGAAAATAATCATTATAACTCATGTGGAGTGTATGGAGAACCATCCGATACGGATCCTCAACAGGCAGTGGTTGGAATTTCTTCCTCCAGGTTACTTAAGAGCCAATCAAAAACGATGCAAATTGATTCCTCATTTCCACCAAGTAAATCAACCTTAACACAATCAAACAGCACTCCTATTAAAGAAAACCACAATGTCAGACTTGGTTCCAAATGTTATGGGACCCCATTATTAGCATGTTAAATACAATCATCAGAACCTGTTAAAATAAGAAAATGTTGATTTTGATCAAACAAATAAGCCATCACAAGCAGTATTCATTTTATATACGTACAAAAGCATGGAAGCCACAACATTCATAAAATATTCTGTCACAGAAACTAAACCAAAATGATCAGCTCACAGAAACAATTTTCTTGACATATTTATATACAGCATTTTTGAAAAATATTAAATTTTTAAAAGATTTTATAACATCATTTCACCAGATGAATTTGATCAAACAAATAAGCCATCTGAAGCAGTATTCATTTTATATACATACAAAAGCAGAAAATATGGAATTTACAACATTCATAAAATAGTCCATGGACATTTTGTCACAGAAGCTAAACCTATTTGATCAGCCCACAGAATCAATTATCTAAATAGACAGAAACAACAGAAAAATAACTTTAATACATATGAGAGAAATACTATTTTGTAGTCACCCTGTAGTACAAATAACTAAAATTATTTTATTTTGGAAGCAAGATTTCTCATGCTTACACTTTTAGAGTCAAAACTTGCATCTTGCTTAAATTTTTTCCTTTTTGTAGGGTATATACTTGCAATCTGAAATTGACGTACCTTCTTATTAACTTCTGTTTAATTTGGAGGCAGTTTGGCAATTATAAACATCAAATTTAGCTTTATTTTGAATTTCTTGGACAACATAATGAAAATTGTTTTTCCCCACAATAAATTTTTTGAATATGACAAAACATTTCAGCTTAAAAAAAAAAAACATGCAGAATTAATTATAAGTGATTTATCTGGCTTATAATATTGAAAATAAGACATCATTTGTTACTTCCTCGATGCTCAAAACAGAATTAAGGCATGTTTCACAAATTTTGTTGTTATTTTTCACAGGAGAAAGAACATATCCTACGATATGTTTCAGTCTTTTTCTTCAATACACAGCTTCGTTTGGTTGCTCTTCAGTCTTCTGTAAATTCAAAAATTCTCCAAAGAAAGTGAATCATCTGTCTCATAATTCGAATTTGAAGAATTTTTCATGTACTGAGCAATGCTTACATGTTTTAAATTTCTTTGAAACTGAAGTGTTGTAGAAACTGGCTACTTTGTTCGTATTGAAGAAAAAAAAATTCTAAAGTGTTTTGTGTGAAGCGACATGTAAGCAAAAAGGAAAAGTTTTGATATTGCAGAAAATAGTCTTGGATTTCCAGAGTGGTTGCACAAACCAATTTAACGCCAATCTTCAATGATGAAATGATGTCATCAAAATCTTTTATACAGTGGATGGCTTCCAGATAGGCAATTGGATTTGACCGTTTTGTCTAGTGGAATACTGTTTATGGTTATAATTTGATGGATGGGTTGTTCCACTTGCAGGGGTGGAGGGGGTGGGGGAGGAGCCATTAAGAAGGCATTTTCGGTGATTTGAAGCCTCGTACTTAGTTCTAAAAGTATGGGATTGTTGATGTCATTGACGCTTTCTGTTTGCTGCTCGTCGTGTAAAGTAGGATCATAAAAACTATTGGCCGAAGTGGACGGTTGGGAAGAGAGGTCACTAGTGGACGATATGCAAGATATAACGTGTCCGCCATCCTCACCCTCTTCATCTTCTCCACAGTATGGGGTTTCTTCTGTAAGGGGCGTTTGGGGGTGGGGAGGTCTCTTGAAATAAAAATCCCTCGGTCATTGGGACAGCGGCGGTTTGATTTCGCGGATCGGGTCGTTGCATTGGAAAGACAAGATAAATCTTTCGAAGATATAAAGTGCACCGAAAAAGAACGATCTGTTGGTGGAATAAATGAAATAGACGATACCTTTAAGGGTTACGTAGCAACGGTTGGGTCGTAATTGCCGCTTCTTGTATACGTACTGTTCCTGTACTGGAAAGCATTATGACTTTATCGTCAATCCATTAAATTGCAGTTTTCGTAGGAAATAAAATAACATACGGACTGCGCCTACTTGATAGATATGGGCAGTGTCTTTCTCCACTCGTCTCTGTCCGAATGTGAAACATTTCACAAGAAAGTTATTCATGTTGTACTTAAAGCAGATTCTCGTGTTAATGTTTTTACACAAATTATCATTCACGTCTTTTGAGAGTTTCTGCGCTGTACAGCACCAAGGTTTTTCTTCGTAATGGGGGATACGTTTGATGTAGCTACCGGTATCTAAAATATGCTTTTTATACTGATTACTAAACTCCAGCCTTTTGTAATAAATCAATTCGCACTCTAAAAAGATTATAAACGGGAAGTTGCGCGGAGCAGACCGCATCTCACTTCTTAAGATTTATCGTTCTGTGATCCGCTCAAAAATAGACTATGCGTGCCAGGTCTATGGTTCTGCAAGTAAGTCGGTTCTCAAGAAACTTGACACAGTGCACCATAGCGCACTTCGTGTTTGCCCTAGTGCATTCCGTACTTCTCCAGTTTTGAGCTCGTATGCTGACTGTAATGAACTATCGCTAACCCACTTTCGTGATAAACTGTCTTTAAACCTTTATTATCGTATTCTTTCATATCATGGTCATCCACTTTACCTTTACAGCATTTGCCATATAAGGGCACCTTGATTTCTTTTGGAAATAAATTCAGATTTTCTTCAGGAAAATGCTTGTGTTCAGTCACAATAAGCCTTTGAAGGGCAGTGGTTATGTCATATACAGTTGGCAAAAAAAAATATTTGTACACTTCATTTTTTTAAATTAATGAAATTAAATAAAAGATTTAAGTAAAAAATCCTGTAATACATTAATTGCATTATAATAATATAAAAGAAAAATAAAGAAAACTAATAGATTTTTTGCATTGTAATAAACAAATATATAAAAATATAATGCAAAAAAGTATTTGTACACTACATTAATGTACTATAATTAAGGAAAATTTTGTTAAATTATACAAATTAATATTTTGTGTGAATTCCATTATCGTTTATGACTACTTCTAGATGGTGTGACATAGATTCCAACTTTTTTGTAGCGGTCTGGTTTATGTTATTCCATGACTCAATAAGAGCTTCTTTAAAACTGTTTTTCCCTGATACATATTTTTTTCTCGGATTTTTGCATTCAATAGCACCCACAAATTTTCTGTTGGATTCAATTCTAGAGTTTGTAGAGGAGTTACCAGTCGTTGAGTAACTATGTGCTGGTGATCACAGCAGTAATTATGCTTTGGTCGTTATCCTGCATAAAGTGAAAAGGTTCCTCTACGCGTAATTTCTAAGCACTGTTTAATAAATTATGCCGCGACACATCAATGTATGTTAAAGCTGTCATTCCAGTATCAATAAATTCCAAATGTCCTGCTCCATTAGAAACAGACGGACAGACAAACCGAATGCATAAGCACTTTTCAACTTTGTTGCAAAGTGCTAAAAAATAAGTAATTTCATTAATATCACAAACAACATAACAAACAAATAATTTTGGCACCTCGTTTTCCGTTTGTACTAACAAAAATTAGTATTAATCGCGTAAATCTTAGGTTACACAATATTCGTGTATGCTACCAAAAAGAAAAAGTATGAAAATAAACCGTGTTTAACATTTTTTACCAATTAATTATTTTTCAAAGAACCAAAACGAAAGAAAATGTCGTTTTCCCGGGAGAAAAAGCGGTTTTCGACTGCTTCTTCTGTTAGCCGAAGGGGAAAAGTTCAGTTCTTCACCGCAAGGTTGCGCAGTGTTCTGCCTCAGAGAACCGTTTGAGCTCCGTTTCGGAAATTAGATGTTTTCCGTTCCGATTCCCGACCGATTTTTAATTCATAACTTTTTTAATTTTGGTCCCACGTTCTCGAAAATGCCCGAAATGACTTTCCCGGAATTTTTCCAATCGAAAGACACCTCTCGCGACTTCCAACTCGCCCGCGTTTCGAAGTTTAATCGGCTTCAAGCAGACAGAGGCGCACGGATTTTATTAGTATAGATTTTCTTTTTCTTCGTTGCTTACCACATCAGTATTAAGTGTTTCTGTGTTTTGTGAAATACGAGTGTGTGTTTCGTGGAGTATGAGTGTCTATGTCTAGTGAAGTATGAGTGTCTGTGTATGGTGAAGTGTGTGTTTCCAACTGTTTAGGTGCATTTGGATTATAGTTTAAGGGCATCAAAAAATCTTTGTCAATTTCTTTGCCTGTTGCTATTTTGTACATGATTGATTTTAGGCTGTCAGAATACCAAAATTTAGAATCTAGTTTTAAATTTTCCAAATTAACTACTGATGCAATGTGTTTACATACAGTTGGCAAAAAAAGTATTTGTACACTCTAAAATTTTTAATTTTTAACTAAACAAAAACAGATATTTTGTCAAAAATAGTTTTAATATAGTCTGTTTACCGTGCGTTTTAAATTACACAACAGAAAATTTCGATAAAGATGTAAAATAATTTTCTAATACAGTTGGCAAAAAAAGTATTTGTACACTCGAAAATTTTTGATTTTTAACTAAATAAAAACACATATTTTGTCAAAAATAGTTTTAATACAGTCTGTTTACCGTGCGTTTTAAACTACACAACAGAAAATTTCGATAAAGATGTAAAATAATTTTCTAATAGGAAAAGTTTAAAAATTTCTTGCAAAAAAAGTATTTGTACATTTCTCCATCCTGGATATGTACTGTATTTTATAGTGTTTATGGTTCAAAGGACTACTTTTACAGAAGCTGTTAATAATTTTTAACTTCATATTATATTTGTCTGACATTTAATCTAATTTGCTCTTGAAATAATTGAGTATAGAACATAAACTAGAGAGGCACCTCTAGATATATGAAATCCTATGATTGAGCATAATAAAAATTTAAATTCGCAACAAGAATTTGTTAAAACTATTAAATTACCATTTACAACTATTGGATTTATAGGAGGAACTATGAATAAATTAAAAGCATCGAAATTCAATGAAAACCAGGACTTCACAGCAAACTAACAATGAGGGAAAAAGAGAGTGTTGTTAAAAAAGCTTTAAAAAATTCTATGCGTTCGGTTCAAAAATTTGCTGGAGACCTTGCGACATCTTCTCGCATCAGAGTAATACCTCAAACAATAAAAAATATTCTTCTCAATGCAGATTTAAAAGGAAGAACCTCAAGGAAAAATCCATTCATCAGCGAAACAAATAGGCGAAAACGCATAGTATTCGCTTTCGCATACAGAAGTAAATCATTGGATTTTTGGAAAACAGTAATTTTTTCTAATGAGGGAAATTTCGGAATTTTTTTACCACCAAGCATTCGAAAAAATTGGCGTAAAAATGAAACTGTTCTAGATCCAAAACGTATACTTGGAACTATCAAGCATGTTGGGGGGAATATTATAGTTTTGGGGTGTATAGCTTCTAATGGAGCAGGACATTTTAAATTTATTGACAATGGAAGGACAGGTTTAACATACATTGATGTGTCGCGGCATAATTTATTAAACTGTGCCAAGAAATTATGCGTAGAAAAAGCTTTTCACTTTCTGCAGGATAGCGACCAAAGCATACTGCTGTGATTACTAGCACATGGTTACGACAATACTCGAAGACGACTGGTAACTCCTCTAAAATTTCTAGACTTGAATCCAATAGAAATTTTCCGGATGCTATTGGATGCAAAAATCCGAAAAAAAAAATATGTATCAGTACAAAACAGTTTTAAAGAAGCTCTTACTGTGTCATGGAATAACATTAACCAGACCGCTACAAAAAAGTTGGTGGAATCTATGTCACACCATCTAGAAGTAGTCATAAACGCTAAATGAATTCAAACAAAATATTAATTTGTATCATTTTACTAAATTTTCATTAATTATATTACATTAATGTAGTGTACAAATACTTTTTTTGCATTATATTTTTGTATATTTGTTTATTATTATGTAAAAAATCGATTCATTTAATTTTGTTTTTGCTTCTATAATATTATGATGCATTAAATTAATGTATTACAGTATTTTTTGCTTAAATCTTTTATTTAATTTCATTATAATTTAAAAAAATGAAGTGTACAAATACTTTTTTTGCCAACTGTAGGAAAAGTTTAAAAATTTCTTGCAAAAAAAGTATTTGTACATTTCTCCATCCTCATATGTACTGTGTTTTATAGTGTTTATGGTTCAAAGGACTACTTTTACAGAAGCTGTTAATAATTTTTAAGTTCATATTATATTTGTCTGACATTTAATCTAATTTGCTCTTGAAGTAATTGATTATAGAACCTAATACTAGAGAGACACCTCTAGATATATGAAATCCTATGATTGGGCATAATAAAAATTTAAATTCGCAACAAGAATTTGTAAAAGTTATTAAATTACCATTTACAACTATTGGATGTATAGTGAGTTACTATGAATAAATTAAAAGCATCGAAATTCAATGAAAACCAGGACTTCTTAGCAAACTAACAATGAGGGAAAAAGGGAGTGTTGTTAAAAAAGCTTTAAAAAATCCTATGCGTTCGGTTCAAAAATTTGCTGGAGACCTTGCGACATCTTCTCGCATGAGATTAATACCCCAAACAATAAAAAATATTCTTCTCAATGCAGATTTAAAAGGAAGAACCTCAAGGAAAAATCCATTCATCAGCGAAACAAATAGGCGAAAACGCATAGTATTCGCTTTCGCATACAGAAGTAAATCATTGGATTTTTGGAAAACAGTAATTTTTTCTGATGAGGGAAAATTCGGAATTTTCTTACCATACAGCATTCGAAAAAATTGGCATAAAAATAAAACTGTTCTAGATCCAAAACGTACACTTCAAACTATCAAGTATGTTGGGGGGAATATTATACTTTTGGGGTGTATAGCTTCTCATGGAGCAGGACATTTAAAATTTATTGACAATGGAAGGACAGTTTTAATATACATTGATGTGTCGCGCCATAATTTATTAAACTGTGCCAAGAAATTATGCGTAGAAAAAGCTTTTCACTTTCTGCAGGATAGCGACCAAAGCATACTGCTGTGATTACTAGCACATGGTTACGACAATACTCGAAGACGACTGGTAACTCCTCTAAAATTTCTAGACTTGAATCCAATAGAAATTTTCCGGATGCTATTGGATGCAAAAATCCGAAAAAAAAAATATGTATCAGTACAAAACAGTTTTAAAGAAGCTCTTACTGTGTCATGGAATAACATTAACCAGACCGCTACAAAAAAGTTGGTGGAATCTATGTCACACCATCTAGAAGTAGTCATAAACGCTAAATGAATTCAAACAAAATATTAATTTGTATCATTTTACTAAATTTTCATTAATTATATTACATTAATATAGTGTACAAATACTTTTTTTGCATTATATTTTTGTATATTTGTTTATTATAATGTAAAAAATCGATTCGTTTAATTTTGTTTTTGCTTCTATAATATTATAATGCATTAAATTAATGTATTACAGTATTTTTTGCTTAAATCTTTTGTTTAATTTCATTATAATTAAAAAAAATGAAGTGTACAAATACTTTTTTTGCCAACTGTAATTGTCCAGTACACCCACTGTAGCAGGAACAAAAAGTTATTTATATCTACAAAATACTGCCCGTTATCACTTTCAATTATGTAGCTATTAGTCTCCTCATCAAATTTTATATTGTGTTTTGAAATAACATTTTTGTCGTCTATTAAAAATTTCCTAAGCAAATTTTTACTGTATTTATCGAAACTGAAATCCAAGTATCTCTGGTACAAATAGAATTCATATTTAGTAATTATGAAATCAGTTAACTGAATAAGATTATGCGCTTTAACTCTATCAAAAATTACGTCTTTCAAAATTCTAAACAATGCTTCAATGTAGTTATTGGTGTTGTTTCCCCTGATTGGAAGACCCCTCCTATAACAAGCTGCCTATAAATGTCTAGTCTCCCATAAATGTAATAGGTATTTAATAAATTTTTCATTTTGTATCCTCAGCTGCAAATTTTTCATTTTTTCATTCAGGATATATCCAGTTTCTGAATATACCAAATCTTTTATCAAAAAATACATTGATGGACGATCTTCTTTTGTAATAGTGTTTTGCGTCAGATATCCAACGCCATGCAGCTTTTAAAATATTAAACTGGCATAATAAAGGCTGAGCATTGGGTCAAATTTCACTAAGAACTTTTCGTTCTTTTGGATCACCATCAATCATAAATACTTTCGGTCCATTGGCAAAGCTGGGAGGAAAGCATGTATTTAACAGCTGCACACCTGCTTTGAACAGTTGTTCTTTCTCAGCATCTGCAATTATACAGCCTATTGGAGAACCACCAGCAACAGTGGGAGTTAAAAAAATATATACTCGATGATTTAAATTGTCCATATTGCCGGATGCATCAACAAGAACTTCAAAGTTTGAGATTTTTTCACATGATTTTGTTTTTCATTGGGGGATCAGTTAAAAAAGTGAATTATATTAATTCCGGATCCCTGTCCCTGATCAAGTTAGTGACTTTCTCAATGAAAGATTCTCTCATCGAGAGAGGGACTACCTTGATCAAGGAGTTTGCACACATCATGACAAATGCAACACAAAAAACTTGACTTCTGTATGACAAAAATTGATGCAGTTATTTAATTTCAAAGTTTGAGATTTTTTTCTTATGATTTTGCCTTTCATTCGGGGATCAATTAAAAAAGTGAATTAAAATAATGCCAGATCCCTGTCCTTGATCAAGGTAGTCCCTCTCTCGATGAGAGAATCTTTCATTGAGAAAGTCACTAACTTGATCAGGGACAGGGATCCGGAATTAATATAATTCACTTTTTTAACTGATCCCCCAATGAAAAACAAAATCATGTGAAAAAATCTCAAACTTTGAAATTTAATAACTGCATCAATTTTTGTCGTACAGAAGTAAAACTTTTTGTGTTGCATTTGTTATGATGTGTGCAAATATTTACTAAATACAACTATAGGAAAAGTTAGATTTCTTAATTTTTATAAAATTGATTTTTTACTTTAAATAATGCTGCAATATGAAAATTTACTTCATTTGAAACGTTTTTGTAATTGGAGCTATATGTCTAAAACCAACGGTTGAGAAATTAGACTTAGCGGAGATATAACACTTTGCACCCTGTATGCAGGGTGATTCATAAATGATGGGCAGAACTTTAAGGGGTTATAGTACACTTAAAGACAAAAAATATTAAATAGGAGACTAAGGGTCCCAGACGTATTCCCAAGGAGATAAGGGGCATTAAAGTTTAGGGTCCGAAATTTCAAATGATTATAAAAAATAGAAAAATTGGTCGATTCGTTTGCGGTTTTTGCAAAAAATTTTCTTTATGCCAGTATTATCTTGAAATAAAATTTTAAAGTTCAATTTCAAAAAATGCCGATAGGGGGCGCTTTAGACTTTGGAGTAACAAACAACTATTTTTTAACGTTATTTTTTGTATATCTTTAAATGATTTCGAAAGCTTAAACTTAAATTTTGATCTAAAAATCTGAGTCCTAACGAGTAGTTAAGTAGCGTAAACTGAAATTTGAAACCCTTCTC
Source organism: Maratus speculifer (assembly GCA_964019185.1). NCBI lineage: Eukaryota > Metazoa > Arthropoda > Arachnida > Araneae > Salticidae > Maratus > Maratus speculifer. The sequence continues at coordinate 266,346,940 of OZ025301.1, forward strand.
CCCCCAGAACAAAAATCAGTTATTCCCGATCTTTGTGTCGTAGATTAGGCTCTAACTACTGTCGCGTTATGCTAAAATTATTCTTTATGTCAGTATTTTCTTGAAAATAAATTTTAAAGAAAATTTTCAAAAAATTCCGATAGAGGGCGCTTTAGACTTTGGAGTAACGAACAACTATTTTATACCGTTATTTTTTGTGTCTCATTAAATGCTTTCTAAAGCTTAGACTTAAATTTTCAGCCCAAAATCTGAATCTTTAGACGTGGTTAAGTTTCTGGGGAGAGGGGTTTGAAATTTCTACTCCTGAGCACAGTTCAGTTTACCATGTCCACACATTGTGTGCTGTGATACGAGGTAAAAAGACACAAATTAGGATTATGTTACCAAAGCATATTTATTAACATGTAATTACAATAAATGTTCAAAATTGTGACCACCAGAGGTTATGCACGCAGAACAACGGCGAAGAATGGAACGGCGAACATTCGCGAAAACATCAGGCTTTTCGAGCACTTCCCCTACAGCGGCGGAAAGTCTGGCGACCAGTTCCTCGGGGGATTCAATGGGTGTCTCATGCATAAGAGCCTTCAATTGTCCCCAAAAAAAGAAATCGAGGGGTGAAAGATCTGGCGAGCGAGCAGGCCAAGCAACAGGACCACCTCGACCAATCCATCTGTTCGGAAATGTGATGTCCAGATAGTTGCGGACGTCTCGTACGTAATGGGCTGGCGCTCCATCGTGCTGGAACCACATGACCCGCCGGATGCGTGGAGGAACAACGTTTAACAGGTCTGGCAGCACATGTTGCAGAAATGTGAGGTATGTTTTACCGTTGAGGCGTTCAGGAAGAAGGTACGGTCCGATTAGGTGGTCTCCGAGGATTCCTGCCCAAACATTGATGGAAAAGCGTCTCTGATGAGCATGTGGATACGTAGCATGTGGATTGACATCCGCCCATACATGTGCATTGTGTGTGTTAAATGTACCTTCACGTGTGAAGGTACATTCATCGGTGAAAAGCACAGTTCGTCCAAAATGTGGATTTAGCGCGTTCTGCTGCAGAAACCAGCGGGCGAATTCAATACGATTTGGATAATCCCCTGGAGACAGTTTCTGGACTCGTTGCACATGAAACGGGAGCAAATGTTCATCCTTCAGTATCCTCCAAGTCATGGACTGTGAGGTATCCACCTGCCTAAACACTGTTCGTGTACTTGTACTTGGCTGCGCCGCTACTACATCCAGAATGGCTTCTGCAACAACTACTGATTCGTCCTTTTTTGCACGACCTGCATTCGACCGGGAAGCGAGAAATGATCCCGTCTCACACAACTGTCTGTGCAAGCGCTCGAAAGTTTTGCGGTTAGGCAACCGCCTGTTGGGAAATCGCTCTCCGTACATTCGTTGTGCCTATGCACCATTTCCATCTGCCGCTCCGTAAATTAAATGCATCTCAGCCTTTTCCTTTTTCGTGAAGGGCACCATCTTCCGATTCATTACTACAGCGACTTACACTTGACTCACCGTTCAGTGGTTTTTATGCCTGAATCGTGTCGAAATTTTGCATACGTGTTCTTCTTCTTCCCCATTTGACATTTGCATACTTTCTGTCTCCTTCTTCACCCGGTGACTAGCGTCAGGAATGGAGCTTTAACGTTTGCATGAGCGACGTTTCCAACTGTGCCAGTGCCTTTATGAGTGAATTCCGACTATGCAGTCTTTGACGAAAGTTGTATTTTTTCCTCGTATCACAGCACAGAATCGTTGGGAATGGTTAAGTAGTGCAAACTGAACTATGTTCAGAAGTTGAAATTTGAACCCCCTCCCCTCGCTACTGAACCACGCTCAGCGATTCAGATTTTGAGCTGAAAATTTAAGTCTAAGCTTTAGAAAGCATTTAATGAGACACAAAAAATAACGGTATAAAATAGTTGTTCGTTACTGCAAAGTCTAAAGCGCCCTCTATCGGAATTTTTTGAAAATTTTCTTTAAAATTTATTTTCAAGAAAATACTGACATAAAGAATAATTTTAGCAAAACGCGGCAGTAGTTAGAGCCTAATCTACGACACAAAGATCGGGAATAACTGATTTTTGTTCTGGGGGGAGAAGGGTTTCAAATTTCAGTTTACGCTACTTAACTACTCGTTAGGACTCAGATTTTTAGATCAAAATTTAAGTTTAAGTCTGTGCTTTCGAAATCATTTAAAGAAATACAAAAAATAACGTTAAAAAATAGTTGTTTGTTACTCCAAAGTCTAAAGCGTCCCCTATCGGCATTTTTTGAAATTGAACTTTAAAATTTTATTTCAAGAAAATACTGGCATAAAGAAAATTTTTTGCAAAAACCGCAAACGAATCGACCAATTTTTCCATTTTTTATAATCATTTGAAATTTCGGACCCTAAACTTTAATGCCCCCTATCTCCTTGGGAATACGTCTGGGACCCTTAGTCTCCTATTTAATATTATTTGTCTTTAAGTGTACTATAACCCCTTAAAGTTCTGCCCATCTTTTATGAATCACCCTGTATATGCTAGCAGATTTTGCCTGCTACACTGGTAGGTTTCTTCAAAGGATTTTTCAATAAAATGTAATATATTTATTTAGTACATGCTATAATATATTTTTTAAGAGATTTGTTAAAGTGAATTTCAATTTATTTTTTCAGTTATTATGAGAAAATGGCAACAAAAAGATATAGTAACCTGCTATTTTCCTTTGTTTATCTACAGAAATTGAGTAATTAGATTGCCACCATTACAGAATTGACATTAAAAACTACAAAAAATTAATATCTCATAAACAAATATAGATAAAATTTTCAAACAAACTGCATTCAAAAGTAGATTTTTTAGTCGATTCGACGGTATAAACATAGAAACTGTGCGGTATTTAGAAGATTAAAAAATATCAATAGCAAAAGTGTTGAAATTCGAAAAATGACATATGCGTTATGCACAGTTACATTTGCCTTTGTAATATAGAAACTGTCATTTTCAATTTCTGATAGAATTGGCAAAAATTACTAAACTTGACTTGGCAATTTTAGGTCCTCTGCCTCCCCCCCCCCCCCTCCCTAATAAAAAGTCTTAGCGATGGCACTGCGTACAAGTTTGCGTTTCATAGTTAAGCTTTTTTCTCTCACTTTTTGGACTTGTTTTTTGTCAATCCTCAAAATGCAAATTCATAGAATCATGAAAATGGAAAGAAAAAAGAATTTTAGTAGATTTCAAGCTGACAGCAGGGAACACATTTTTGACAAAAAAGCCAAAAGTAATCAAAATTTCATTTTGATATTTCGGACTTCCACAGTGATAATTTTTCTTCAATGACTTCAGCTTTGATGTTGATGTGACGATGTTATCGGATAGAGTTTAATTTTATTATCCTTTCATGAAAAAGCACGAATTCAGTAATATTAATGAAATTACAGATTAAAAAATATATAGAACTGATATAAAAATAAAGTCAAATATTACCACTACATCTGAACTGTAAATTATGTGCAGATTTTAGGGTGGCAAAATTGAGGGATTCTACTGTGTTTCTTTAAAGATATTAGTTGCCAGAACACTGCACAACTCCCCCAAAATGCAAGAACCTCCAGAAAAAATAGGAAAACAGCATATAATTTTATTAAATGCAGCATATAATGAAATAAAAATTCATAAATTTCTAGTACATATTTAAATTACTAATTAGCATTATAAAATTTTGAGTATATTGTTTAATTCTTAAGAAGGCTCATTTGTCATTGGGCAAGTTAATACATTAACTAGTCAGACTACACGACAAAACAATATATTTGCAGGTTTATGCATGACATATAATTTAGCCTTTATGAAAAGTGTAATATATTGTAGATTAATTTAACAATAATGACACACACTATATAAAAATGTAAGTAACACTAACAAAAAATATGAGTATAAATGTTCTAGCAATAATGAAAATATGTTTAACCCATTTTAGGCCAAGCACAGAAATTTTATAAAATGTAGCATTATTTTTATTGAAATATGCTTAAATTACATACATTAAGACACAAAAAAAGATTCGTGCATGAAAAATAATATTTTATATAAGAAATAATATTTTATATAATAATATAAAATATTATTTCTTATAATGAATAATATGAATATGAATAATATTTTTATGACTTTTGTTTTATTCTTATTTCATATACAGAATTTGCAACTTTAATCTATTTTAAAAACATATAATTCATTTAAATTGGAATAATAATATATTTTTAAAAAGTCGAATTTGTCAAAGGCGTTTCAAATTAAAACTCTAGCGTATTTTGAAAATTTTTTAAGAGAAAGTGTTTACTCCAATTGAATTACTAATATTTTATGGATGTCTTCAAAAGCCTTAAAAAATAGAAGAAAAATAAAATTCTTGAAAAAAATGTGTCAGAGTGTTAAAAAAAAATATTTATCGAAATGTTTCGTATACGAACCTTTGGCCGAAAATGGGTTAATAAACTAGTACTAATAATCAATTTTACCGTTTGGTAACTATCTTTAATGTAGCTGGACAATCTGTATTTTTGGTTAATTTTTTGTTAGCCTTCCGGAAACGAGCATCAGTTTTATGTTGACATCTAAGATCCAAACGATAGACATTAGTTCTTCCTGCTGCATTGATAGTACGTGCGATTCGCCAAGTAAATTTTGATTTCTCCTCATAAGCTTTCAGCCATTTCTATATAATATACATTCAGTAGACTCCCTCAAATCCGCACAGCTTGGGACCAGAGGTTGTGCGGATTTTAGAATTTTGCGGATTTCTGGTCGTTGCTTTGTTTACATTTTTTAAACAGTAATTTGAGTGCAATTATAGTGCAATCGGAACTATAATGAATGCTTACAATGTAATATTACATTAAAATAAGTAATTAACTAATATAATAAAAATATAGATAATTTTTAAAATGATTAAAGTACTAATAGCAAAGGTCAAGTTAATAATCAATAGTGTATGATTAAATATTCATTATAAAGATTATATGTATTTTTCCAAAATTATTCAACAAAACTTGCCTCATAAAAGTGCATTACTAATTCACATCAAAATCATAAAATAAGGATTTTTTTTTCCAAGTTTAGCCTGGCTTAATAACCAAAAAATCTTGATTAATGCATAAATATATTTGGTAAGAAGATTCTGATTACCAGTGATATCAGCAATATCTTGAATTTTTTCCAAAATTTATTTTTCCTTCATGAAAAAAACATGAATAGAGTATTATTAAGAAAATTACAAATTAAAAAAATATATGGAATTGACACAAAACTAAAAAAATAAAATTTTGTCCCAATATCTGAACTGAAAGTTTCATTGTTTACATCTATAAAATATGTGCGGATTTTAGAGAGTTGCGGATTTCTGGTTTGCGGATTTGAGGGAGTCTACTGTATTGGAATATTAAGCTTTGATTTTAATAAAAATATTACATTAAAAATACATTCAGAAATAAAATTATAATTGAGTATTTGATACTTGTGTGTTAACCAGGTGCCAGTGTTATATATACTTGCATATATTTATATGTTCAAAATTCTAAAAAATCGGATAATTCTGCGTGAAAAACTCAAGGAAAGGAAAGGAGGAATTATCTTCATCCCCATTTTAAACTTAATGAATCCCCAAAACTAATCAGTAAAGCGCCTTATCAGAATAAACCTACATCCAAAATTTGAAGGAAATTATATAATTCTGATTGAAAACCAATTTATCTGTATTAAGAAAAGAGAATTAGTGCCAATTCTCCCTTTTATGCTTAACCAATTAACCCCTAAAAATAATCAAGAAGATGTCTTATCAAAATGAAGCTATAACCGAAATTTCAAGCAAATCGACTATTTCTGCATGAAAAACCCATTCATCTAAATTGAGGGGGGGGGATCGCCCCCATTACTCTTTTATACTTAACTAATGAATCCCTAAAACTAATCAGTAAAGCACCTTATCAGAATAAACCTATAGCCAAAATTTGAAAACCCATTTATCGGTATTAATATTAATTACCCCCCATTCCCCTAATTATGTTTAACCAATGAACCCCTAAAACTAATCAGAAAGATGCCTTTTCAGAATGAAGCTATATTCAGAATTTAAAAAATATTATATTCCTGCGTGAAAAACCCTTTTATCTTTATTGAGAGAGAGAATTACCCTCATTGCCTCATGGATGCTTAACCAACGAATCCCCAAAACTAATCAGGAAAGCACTTTTTCAAAACGAACTTATTTCCAAAATTTGAAGCAAATCAAATATTCCTGCATAAAAAAATATCTTAATTGTGGGGGGGGGAATTAGCCACAACCCCCCTTTTGTACTTAAGTAATGAACCCCCAAAACTAATCAGGGAACCACCTTATCAAAACGAATCTATTTCCAAAACTTGAAGCAAATCAAAATATTTTGTGCATAAAAAGACATTTCTCTAAATTGTGGGACGCGGTATTAACCCTCTTTTCCCCTTTTCATGCTTAACCCATGAACCCCAAAGCTAATCAGGAAAACACCTTATCAAAATGAACCTATTTCCAAAATTTGAAGCAGATCTGATATTTCTGTCAAGAGATCGCGTACATAAACATCTATGCACATACAAAACCGACAGGCATGTTAGCCCTCAAGCTTTGATAGCCTGCAAGCTTAAAAAAACCACCATGGTTTTAAAAGATTGTTTGTGCTCTTCTTCGTAACTCCTGAAATCCAACCCCTATTTTTAATTTTTATTATGTTTTATAGAATGGACCTATCTAGGGCCGAGCTAGGTTGGGTCTTCACTCCTTTCCAGTCAGACTTTGAGCCGATATCATCCTGTATATCGACTCATGGAGAATTGTAAACCACCCACGAGTTAGCCGTGCGTGGCGACCCGTGTCCCTGGAAAGGGGGATCCTGGCAGTTGAGGGAAACCAACACACTGCTTTGGCCTCTGCTTCAGGTAGACGGGAGGTGCATATTGGTCCCTTATGCATCAATCGGCTGGTCAGCTGGCTTTAGTCATTGGCTTTAGGGATCAAGTGATCGAGCAACTACTAGTCATCTCGTTAAGGGTTGTCTTGTGACCGTATGAGCCCTGGTTAGCACTGGTGCACGAATGTGCATCCCCTTGTTGGGCTCGGTAGTAGGTGGTGCGGCCTGGATCAATTCCAGGACACAATTCCTTTAAGCAAAAAATTGACTGCGTGATATTTTTACATTTTAAAAATCTGCAAAAAAAAAGGACAGGTCTCTTGAACCATGTTTGGATACAAATTTTATGAAACTTGTGGGTGCTTGGGAGTTGTACGGCCTCCTTTTTTTAAACTGTTCAAAACAAATGGCACATTCGTCCAGACGATGGGGGTGGGATCAAAAGTTAAAAATTTCAATCTCTCTTTCAGTGGACTGCGTAATATGTAATTGATTGAGAGATTTTTTTTCTTTGTCTCTTTTCTTTTTTCGCCTCTTTACGTTCACCCGATCCTCGGTCGTGGCGGCGTGTTTTTTCTCATTTTTTTTTCTTCTGTCTGACGTGGAACGGGTTCTTCCACCATCAGGTCCACCTCATCCCTGGCCGTGGCGGCTTTTGCCAACGCATCTGCTCGCTCGTTTAAGACATGACCGGCGTGAACTTTGATTTTATTTTTTCGGATCAAATCCCTGATGTCAGCAGCCACCCGGTGTCGAGAACTGGATCGATCGATGAGTCCAAGTGCCGTTTGGGAATCTGAATAGATATCCAGTTCGCAGATACCCCTTTCAGATGCGTCCATAATCGCCTCCTTGATCGCGTGGAGTTCGGCCGTATTTACGCACAGACCGTCAGAAATGCGGATTTGTTTTTCCGCGACGGTCTGTTCGTCGGACACCGCGGTGAAGGCGCACCCAACGTGCTCTTTCCGCTTGGATGTATCCGTGTAATACGAACACGATGTCCGCGGAGTGAGAGCCCTGTTCCCTGGGATCCGATCGAGATCTTCCGCTCGATTATGAATAGGACAGAGTTCGGAGCAGTCGAGATTGGGCTCGTCCGCGTTACATGAACGCGATGTCCGCGGAGTGAGATCCCTGCTCCGTGGGATCCGATCGAGATCTTCCGCCCGATCATAAATACGACCGAGTTCGGAGTAGTTGACATTGGGCTCGTTAGAGACGGCATTTCTCCATTGGTATTTCGAGCGCTGTCGCCGCTTGACTTTTTTTTTTCTTTGACTTTTGTATTGGGGACTGTCGCCGCTTGACTTTTGTTTTTTTTAAATGTTTTTTTGACTTTTGCATCTAAGACTGTCGACCGCGGCTCAACTTTCGTGCTTTGAAATGTTTCTTAGACTCTCGGTCTCGTTTGGGTTTAGAAATTTTCAAATGTTTCTTTGGCGTCTCGAGCGCTCTCTTCCGCGGATCATCTGCGCCGAGAGGCTTTAGGAGAGGTTTCACGGAGTTTACGAAATCTAGGGATGCCTCGGGTTCACATTTCGGAGAGTCGTCTCCTCGATCAGCAGCAACAGCAGTGGGTTGTAAAAGATCCCGGACTAGTTTAAGGAAAACGGAAATTTCTCGCTTCGGCGGCGACGCGTTCGAAACTTTTTCGAAAGAGAAATTTTTCACTAAGGTCAGATTGGAATCAGGAAAGGAATCTTGAAAAAAAGTGGCCATATCGACGAGTGACAAAGGAGGCGTCGAATGAGGCAAGTCTGATGTGCGCGGACTGATATTTATACCCTAAAAAAAAGATTTCTTTTTTCTGCTGTGTACCTTTATTTTTTTTCTATAATAAACAGGTATTTTCTGATTCTTCAATCTATCTACAAATTTTGAAATGCCTACATAATTATATTTTTGTTTCAAATATTTCCATGGATTTTTCATCGCTGTTTGACAGTGACATGTATCAGGTCCAGATTGCCATTGAATACTCAGACTTGCCAAGTCTCCTGATTTCGGCAGGAGACTCCTGATTTTCAGATGTTTCTCCATACTCCTGATTTTTGACATAATTCTCCTGATTTTTCACATTTTTAAAATATTCTGTTATTTTACAATAAAATATGTTGTGATTCAATGACGAAAACTCTAGTGCAGGCATAATTATTCTTTAGTATGATTGATCAGTAGTTTTATGCAATAAACATTCGGATTCATTGTAAAAGATAAATCTTTAAGATTTGTTACTGTTACTGTGATCATCTGCTGCATTATCAATAACTTGTTTCGATTAAGACTTATTTATAATCCTTACTATAGCGTTTACACAAGTTTATGAGTAACAAAATGCCCCCTTTTTTATAATATTTAATCAAATTAAAAATACGGGAAAACATTATATGATTAAATTCTTAAGTTTTCATAGACAAAAATATCTCCTGATTTCTGAAACAAAATCTTCTGATTTTTAGCTTTCACAACTTGGCAAGTCTGAATACTTCTTTCGCAATCCGTTAAATGCCATTCTTTACTCTCTACATTATACACTGCATCAATTTGATTTTCTTTCTTCAATTCTCTCACTTTTATTTGAAACTGGAGAGCATGGGTTTTTTTTCTTATACAGTTCATACCACATCGTTACATTTTTAGAATCCAAAACTCGACAGTAATAAAAATCTTTTACACTCTCTTCTACTTCATTTGCAAAGTAAGGTTTATAATCGCTTTGATTACCTTCAGTACTATTCGTCTTGTGCAAATCAGAGACAGAATAATATTTTTCTGGCTTATTCATATGGGCTTCAAAAAATATTTCAGGAGAATCCAACACAAAAGAACAATGACAAGTATCAGGGCCACATTGAGCATTCTTTAGAGACCACATGCAATTGTTGAGATGGAAACGGTTTCCGTCATTTAATAAAAACCGAAATCGACTGTTGTAATGAAAAGCTGTTATTTGAAAATTTAAAATACGTGTACGATAATTATGAGTCTGCAATTGTTTCTTTAATAGAATCAATTCATCACTTTCACTAGACACGATGATATGAGTTAAAGGCTGTCACGTCTATAAGGAACTGAAATGATGTGTTCAAGAAAGGGATTTACTTTTATAAGCCTTTCAAACGAGCTTTTCGACGTGTGACAAAGGAGGCGTCCAATGAGTCGAGTCTGATGCGCGGACTCATACCCTAAAAAAAAAAAATAAAAATTTAGCGTGATTAACATTTTTTTTTTTTTTTAATAAATAATAAAATATAGCGTGATTAAATATTTTATAATGTGGATATATATTTTATGATGCACATTTAAAAAATAAACATTTGTACAAAAAAAAAAAAAAAAAAAAAAAAATACATTACATTTTTATATACTCTTTCTTAAATCATGTCATTTGCACGCTATCTGTTTATTTTGAGTCAATACCCTCATGGAATCTAAAATGGCATCTTTTGATTCACTTTTTTGACTCTTATCTCTTTTTGTAATAACAACCCATGAACCAAGTCAGATTTTTTTTTTTTTTTTTTTTGTACACACTATAAATTTTGGGTGAGGCTAAATATTTACAGAAACTTCTAAAATAAAATAAGTCCTTTTAAAACCGTATGCCTTGAACACCTTTTGTGTGTGAGGGGTGGAGAATGGACAAAGAAAGACCTGATTCTAAAAAAACACATCGCTTTCAATGAATCTTAACATTTTTTAACATACATTGGATTGTATCTCTTGACTGGATCCGTTTCAAAATGTCCAAGATTGGCAAAGCCCTTTTCGCAAAACAAAGAGGGTTGAAGGAAGTTGACAGAGCAACTTCCTTCAACTCCCTTTTTTTGCTGGGAAAAGAAACACACCTTTTACAAAAGAAAACATTTGAGGAACCTTTCTCAATACATACCATTTTTAAAAACGACAACATTAAGCATAGATAGTTTGAGTGTGTTCTTTCGACCTGATAATCACTTTCGTGGCCGGTATTTTGTCGATGAAAATCGTGATACTGGAATCGAGAGGAATGCTAGGTGTAGTGTCCTCCGAGTCGCTGGAGCTGCAGGTGTAAATGGAGGGTGAGGACCCTCGACTTTTTGGGCGGGGCGTGGTAGCAGGGGATGCCGGCGTGTAGCAGGAAGACGCGGGCATGTAGCAAGGAGACGCCGGCGTGTAGGATGGTGACACCGGCGTATAGCAGGGACTGTACGGATAGTAGGCTGGCGATGCGGATGTGTAGGCAAGCGATGCGGGTGAGTATTCCGCTGACGCTGGAGAGTAGGCTGGACTGGCGGGAGAATACTCCGGTGACGCGGGACAGTAGCCTGGACTAGTGGGAGAGTAGGCAGGCGAGGCCGGTGGTCGTCTCCGGTGATGAGGTTGTCGATAAACTTTCAAAAGGGAAACGCATCCGTTGCGGTCGTCTGATGGAGCCTATACACCGCTTTTTCTTGGGAAACGGTGACTCGAAACTGCGATTCCAATATGTGGAGGGGCTCTTTGACCCAAAAATGGTCCAGCAGGGCGATCAGGTGGAAATGCGGGATCACTTTACGCCGCAGCCAGATCAATGGGTACTGTTCCAGGGCCTCGTCGTCCGCCAATTCCTTGACCAGGGCTTGGCCCTCCACACCTTCAGACCTTCCTAAAAGCTGGATGGCAGAGGTGTCGAGCTAAAACAGCTGGCCGTTTATCCCCAGGAAACCCCATAAAGCGGGCTGAGCAGTGAGTTGCACCTGAAGCATCATGAGACTGAACCAGGGTGGGAGAAAGAAGGACGTTTTATAAGAGAGTGGGTCTCCGCCTCTCGCTCGTTTACATTCCAAAATCACTTGGGTGGTAGTTTTGTTTCACAAGGACATCATGCCCAAAAAAAAAAAAAAATTGTAGTTTTATCATATTAGTCTAATTTTTATGGTTCATTGTTTCTTTTCAGTTTATCTATGATTTTCATCAAACGGTTTTCTAAAATCAAATCAGTTTTTCTCATTCTCGGTCTCGCGTAGTTGTGCGGATGGTACAGTATCGTACATATGGTGCGCAGCTCGCGCCAATGGAGGGGATTGGAGCAGGCGTAGATCGTCAACATAGGCTCGGGTGTTTTCAAATCTTCTTTATGTAGATGATACATCCAGCATGGAATTCGTGGCCGCAGCGTCTTAGTATAATTCCGGACCCTCCTTTCCGCTCTCTGCCGTACACGCAGCATAATCTTCGAGACAACCACTGGCCAGCGGCATCGGGCACTGGGGCACGCTTATCAACAGCAGCCAGTTTTGTCTCCGCCATCTCCGAGCGAAAAGTGACTGCAGATTAAAATTTAAAAATTCTGGGAACTCGTAAAAAAAAAAAAAATTACTAAATTGGATATAAGAATTTGAAACCCATTTAGTATTCAGAAATTTGAGTTATATTACGTAAATTAGATTTAATATGCCTGTATGGATCCATACTCCACATAATTACGATTCTGTTTGATCTTGCCCCCCAGGGGAATACCTTCTTTAGGTATTTACGGGCTTCGCGACCCCGGGATCCTGAGCGATCATTCTCCTTTCTTTTTTTCTTCTCTATTTTAGTTGTCTATCCTTTTCTCTTTGTTTCACACTTTATAATCTTCTCTTTTCAGTTTGTTATCCTCTCTGTTCTTGTTTGTTTTTTTACTAATTCTTTGTTCTTGTTTGTTTTCTTACTAACTTTTTGTTCACATAATTCTTTGTTCTACTAACTTTGTTGCTGTTCTCTTGTTTAAATACAAACCATACGTACTAAAGATAATATATCATATCCAGAAGCCAGAAAAATTGTTGAATCCAGGACTCCCAAAGTTGGTGTATCATATGCTACTGCCTTATCTAAAACTTCTCACAGAACTTATCAAACCATTGCAACACAAACAGAACTCCCTACTGAAACTAATCATCAATCAAACCAAAAAGAAAACAGCTCCTCAAATAATTTAAATAAAACTAATAGAACTACACAATCTAGCTCATCTAAATTAGTCAATTCCGTTCCTCCTAAATCACCGCAAAATGGGACTTCAAAATCATCTCAATCTCTTTTTCCTAAAGCTCCACTCCATAAAAGAGGCACTCAAAATACAACCAAAATAACACCTTTAAAAACAAATCGTAAATCTGACACAGAAAAACACAGCCTTCCAATTATTAAAACTATTGTATCATCTGAAAACCTAGTCAAAAAGAAAAAGAATAAAACACAGAAACATCAACTAACTCCAAAGCAGGATACCAAAACTCATGAGACCACTGTGCAGGATGATGATGCTCTTTACCTTCATCCTGAACAGGATGCAGAATTGGACGATGGAGATAGTAGCATGTCTACTACCTCCGAACAAACCGACATAGATACTTATATCTAACTCACCCAATCATGACAAATATTATCTCATGGAACTGCCGTGGCTTTCGTAATAAATATGACGAGATCCGAAACATTCTTCATGACAATCAACCTTTATGTTTAGCTCTGCAAGAAACGCATCTTAAACCTACTGACAAAGCAAAATTGCGCAACTACTCTACATATAGAAAAGATTTTTCAGGTACTGACAGAGCTACTGGTGGAGTAGCTCTTTTTATCTCAAATAATTTACCTCATACTTATATCAATTTAAATACTAACTTACAAGCAGTTGCAGTCCGCGTTCATATTAATCACTTAATAACAGTCTGTACCATATACTTGCCACCAAATCTGCCAATACAATCTGCACATCTAGAAAATCTTATTCTTCAACTCCCCATTCCTTTCATTATTCTCGGAGACTTTAATGCCCACAGTCAAATGTGGGGTAACCATGACTCTAATCAACGTGGTAGTATGATTCAGAAAATTATATCTGACAATGGCTTATGTCTGCTCAATAATGGAGATCATACTTACTTTCACGAGCCTACTCACTCCTTCCATGCCATAGATCTCACTATCTGTTCCCCATCCATTTATCCATATTGGAACTTCTGGGTTTCTGATGACCTCCACGGCAGTGACCATTTTCCTACTTTTATTTCGCAGACTACTCCCCACATGGACTCTAATAATTGTTTTAAACGCTATGTTTATGACAGAGCCTATTGGCCAACTTTCACAGACCTTGCTAAAATTACAAATGATATGATAGAGGGTGACATAGACGATGCACTTGATAATATCACCCAGTGTATTATCAATGCTGCAGATTCTAGCATTCCAAAAACATCATCTACTCATAAACACAGGAAACCTTGGTGGAATAATGATTGCCAAAATGCAAAGAAACAACAAAGGGCTTGGGGCCTCTTTCGGAGGTACCCTAATAATACTAATTATATGGCATATAAAAAAGCAAAGGCTGAAGCTAGAAGAGTGCGACGCAAGAGCCAACGGGAGTCCTGGACTAACTACGTATCTAGCATAAACTCCAAAACTTCAACCAAAAAACTGTGGCAAAAAGTGAAAAAATGTATGGGCCTTTACTCAGAAAATCATATTTCCATTTTAAATTACAACGGTCAAACCATCTCATCTCCTAAGAACATAGCAGAGACCATAGCTAATACCCTTGCATCCATCTCAAAATCCGACGCATATCCTGAACCTTTCTTATCTTACAAAAGACGAACTGAAATGAACAGGATAAATTTTAATACTCATAATTCACTCTCTTACAATCAACCATTTATTATATCAGAGCTTTTAAAATGTTTGAAAGACAGCCACATATCTGCACCTGGTCATGACGGCATTACATATATCATGCTCAAGCATCTCTCGTCTTTCTCCCTTAACAATCTACTCTCTTTTTTTAACAGAATATGGACTGAACAAACCTTCCCTAATGCATGGTGCAGAGCTATTGTTATACCTTTTCCCAAACTAGGAAAAGATACTACTAATCCCAATAATTATAGGCCAATTGCACTCTCTAGCTGCCTCTGCAAGCTTCTTGAAAAGATGGTCAATTGTCGGCTCATTCATGTTTTGGAAACAAACAATCGCCTTGCCGCTTTTCAAAGTGGTTTTCGACGTGGTAGATCATCTATCGATAACCTAATCCACCTTGAACATTACATTCGTACTGCATTTCTCAAACGCAGCCATTTGGTGTCAGTTTTCTTTGACATGGCGAAAGCCTATGACAGAACATGGCGATATGGGATCCTACGTGACCTTTTTAATTTAGACTTTCGCGGAAACCTTCCTATTTTTATCAAAAACTTCCTCGCAGTTCGGCTCTTCCAAGTTCGAATTGGTGGAATCCTTTCCAGTTTTTATGTACAAGAGGAGGGTGTACCTCAGGGTAGTGTCCTGAGTGTCACCCTCTTTGCTATAAAAATAAATGATATCTTTAATAAACTTCCACCCTCTGTGAAAGGTGATCTCTACGTGGACGAATTCCGTACTATGTGCATGGGGCAAGATATCCGCTTTATCGAGAGACAATTGCAAATTGCAATTAAAAGTATTCTTAGCTGGACAAATAAAAATGGTTTTGTAATATCTCAGGACAAAACTTCTTGTGTTCACTTCTGTAGACGAAGGAATATGCATCCAGATCCTGAAATTTTTATCAACTCAACTAAAATTCCTGTTGTAGACAGTGTTCGGTACCTAGGCCTCCATTTTGACAAAAAGCTCACATTTTTACCACACATTTTACAATTAAGGACAAAATGTGAAAAGTCGCTGAACTTGCTGAAAGTACTATCTAACACCTC
Organism: Maratus speculifer; assembly: GCA_964019185.1. Lineage (NCBI taxonomy): Eukaryota > Metazoa > Arthropoda > Arachnida > Araneae > Salticidae > Maratus > Maratus speculifer. The sequence continues at coordinate 266,362,591 of OZ025301.1, forward strand.
TTGGGGAGCAGACCGTACTTCTCTAATTAAAATATATAGGGCTGCAATCCGTGCAAAAATTGACTATGCCTGCCAGGTTTATGGTTCTGCCCGAAAATCTGTTTTAGAAAAACTTGACACTGTGCATCATAGCGCACTCCGTGTTTGCTCTGGTGCATTTCGTACTTCTCCAGTTTTAAGCCTTTATGTTGACTGTAATGAACCTTCATTGCATTATACTCGTGAAAAACTTTTACTGGAACTATTTTATCGTGTCCTTTCTCATCCTGGTCATCCACTTCATCCTTATATTTTAAATACTGACAATGATACTCTTTATCAGCATCGCCCTTCTTGCATTCCATCTTTTGGAGTACGAATGAGAAACCTTATTAACAATAGCCCTTTGAATGATATTGAGGTGAGTACATGCTCTTTGCATGTATTCCCTCCTTGGAAGCCGCCTAGCATTACCTCTCTTCATCCTTTTAAAGGATTTGATAAAAATAACATGGCCCCTATTGTTTTTCAACAGTTATTCTCTGCTCATCGTACAAATTATAATAGCTATACTGAAATTTATACAGATGTTCGAAATGTGGCGACATTGTTGGTTGTGGGGTTTTTTATGATAGCACCTCGTTGAGTTATCAGCTTCACCCTTCCACTTCAATCTTTACAGCAGAATTAATTGCAATAGAAAGAGCCATGTTACACATTTCCCATCATCATAGCACATCCTTCATTATTTACACAGACTAAAATAGTTCTATTGATGCTATTAAATCTTTTAATAATCATCCTTATGTGTTAGCCATCCTTAACATTTATAAAGATTTGACAAGGTGCGGCTATAGTATTTTATTTTGCTGGGTACCTGGACACATGGGTATTCCTGGAAATGGAAAAGCAGATATGGCGGCAAAACTTGCTCGTGACCCCCTTCACCACAAAGTTCCATTCTCAGACGTTAAAGTATTAAACGCCTTAGTTATAATGAATGGCAAGAAAGCTGGGACTTGACTTTCAATAATAAACTGCATAGTATCAAACCAACAATCGTGACCTGGCCTCCAATTTATCCAAGAAAAAAGGATGTTATTCTAACTCGTCTGAGAATTGGACATTCAAGGATCACACATAAACATCTGTTACTTAGGGAGGATGCACCCATGTGTCCAAAATGTCATTTTGATCACTTGACTATTCACCATATTTTAACTGATTGCCCAGGCCTCCGACACTTGTACAGGACTTTTTTTAACTCATCATCTCCAACTTTGACAAACCTCATTGGGGAATTACCTCATAGGGCACTCTTTACTTTTTAAAAAAGTGCTGGATTTTATTTTGACATATGATCTTTTAATGTTTATTATTTATTTTATGAATTTGTTTCTCAGTTTGCCCTTTCTGTTTATTTACTTTTAATTGTACATCCTAACTTTTTACTTTTCTACCATTGCTTGACTGTATCTGGATGGGATACCCCATCCAGATATTTCAATATTTTGATTTTTTAATCTTTGTTTTGGCGCAGCATGTCCCTGAAGGGATTTTGTGCCATTAAACCCTATACAACCAACCAACCTGTTTGATCTTGTCTAAAAACGATTTGCTTGTGTCATAAGCTTTATCAAAAACTCCATATCGATACCATGCTTGACTGTCGTATATGTCACACATTTCTTTAAAAATTACAAATCCACGGATAGTACAAGATCCATTTTCAGAATATTCAAATGAATATATCAAATACACATGTTTCTCTGTGTAAAAAACGGGTTCTTTAGAATCTGAGTTTGAAAAAAAACACCCAGCGACTAGACAGCATAATGCTTTTTGAAACCAAAAACAATATTTAATGATTTACGAATCTTCTCACAGTCTATCATAATGTAGGCATTCAAGAATTTTTAACCTATACTTAATTTTTTTAATAAGGAGTTTGGATTAAACCGGATTGATATACAGTTGGCAAAAAAAGTATTTGTACACTCTAAAATTTTTAATTTTTAACTAAATAAAAACAGATATTTTGTCAAAAATAGTTTTAATACAGTCTGTTTACCGTGCGTTTTAAATTACACAACAGAAAATTTCGATAAAGATGTAAAATAATTTTCTAATAGGAAAAGTTTAAAAATTTCTTGCAAAAAAAGTATTTGTACATTTCTCCATCCTGATATGTACTGTGTTTTATAGTGTTTATGGTTCAAAGGACTACTTTTACAGAAGCTGTTAATAATTTTTAAGTTCATATTATATTTGTCTGACATTTAATTTAATTTGCTCTTGAAGTAATTGAGTATAGAACCTAATACTAGAGAGGCACCTCTAGATATATGAAATCCTATGATTGAGCATAATAAAAATTTAAATTCGCAACAAGAATTTGTAAAAGCTATTAAATTACCATTACAACTATTGGATGTATAGTGAGAAACTATGAATAAATTAAAAGAATTGAAATTCAATGAAAACCAGGATTTCTTAGCAAACTAACAATGAGGGAAAAAGGGAGTGTTGTTAAAAAAGCTTTAAAAAATCCTGTGCGTTCGGTTCAAAAATTTGCTGGAGACCTTGCGACATCTTCTCGCATCAGAGTAATACCTCAAACAATAAAAAATATTCTTCTCAATGCAGATTTAAAAGGAAGAACCTCAAGGGAAAATCCATTCATCAGCGAAACAAATAGGCGAAAACGCATAGTATTCGCTTTCGCATACAGAAGTAAATCATTGGATTTTTGGAAAACAGTAATTTTTTCTGATGAGGAAAAATTCGGAATTTTCTTAGCATCAAGCATTCGAAAAAACTGGCGTAAAAATAAAACTGTTCTAGATCCAAAACGTATACTTCAAACTATCAAGCATTTTGGGGGGAATATTATACTTTTGGGGTGTATAGCTTCTAATGGAGCAGGACATTTAAAATTTTTTGACAGTGGAAGGACAGGTTTAACATACATTGATGTGTCGCGCCATAATTTATTAAACTGTGCCAAGAAATTATGCATAGAGGAAGCTTTTCACTTTCTGCAGGATAATGATCAAAGCATACTGCTGTGATCACCAGCACATGCTTACGACAATACTCGAAGACGATTGGTAACTCCTCTAAAATCTCTAGACTTGAATCCAGTAGAAAATTTGCAGATGCTATTGGATGCAAAAATCCGAAAAAAAAATATGTATTAGTAAAAAACAGTTTTAAAGAAACTCTTATTGTGTCATGGAATAACATTAACCAGACCATTACAAAAAAGTTGGTGGAATCTATGTCACACCATCTAGAAGTAGTCATAAACGCTAAATGAATTCGCACAAAATATTAATTTGTATCATTTTACTAAATTTTCATTAATTATATTACATTAATATAGTGTACAAATACTTTTTTTGCATTATATTTTTGTATATTTGTTTATTATAATGTAAAAAATTGATTCGTTTAATTTTGTTTCTGCTTCTATAATATTATAATGCATTAAATTAATGTATTACAGTATTTTTCGCTTAAATCTTTTGTTTAATTTCATTATAATTTAAAAAAATGAAGTGTACAAACTTTTTTTGCCAACTGTATATATAACTGAATACTTCTCCTTTAAGATAATTACCCTTCAGGTAATCCCTTGGTCTCAATCTTTCTTTCTTTACCTCTTTATTCTGACGTGTTAATAAATATAAATTTTAGCTCATAAACTTTTTCTGGATGAGCTTCTGGGGACCGGGATCCGCGATCAGACGCCAGTCGGACTTTAAGTGATACGTGGGCGAGCGCAACTCGGAACCGTGAATGAAATCGTTCAGAAACACCGCCGACTCTCTTTTCAGGAGGGCCAGGTCGAAGCAGCGCGTGACGCGGGTCGGAGTGGCCGTGGGATCGAGATTCTGGTTCAGTAAATAATGATGAAAAGACAGGGTCCATGGCGCAGGTGTCCACTTTCAAAAAGAGTCGGTAGTACCAGTTTTGGGCGTGAAGGTACCATCCGGACGGAAATTTATGTATCCATTGAAGAAAGGGAATGGAGAGGCGTTTCAAAGAGGTTTTCCAGGCTCCGCGATCTTCCAGGTAGGGTCGGAATACTGGAATGGGCCATAAATTGTTCAGTTTATCTTCGATGGGGATGTAATTTCGAAGGGTGTGTAGGACGAGTTCGAGAGGAAGAACGTTCGGAAAAGCCATCTTGTGTGTGTGTGTATGAAAGCGAGCCGCAACGAATCTTTTATACTCGACGAAGGGGGGAGAGAGGGAAGGCGGAGAAGCAAAAAGAAAGCTCCACCCTCGTTGTTTGCAACCGTTCAGAAGAAAGAATTGAATAATTCTGCGTCACCTTGAATCCAATTCGGAAACGGAATGCCTTTTTTTTCATCGACTTGCAAGGACAAAAAAAAAATTTTAACAAGCGTTCGTTCGTTCGGAAAAAAAAAAAACAATCTCCAAGCAAAGATTGTGTCCCCTTGATTCTACAATCTCCAAGCGAAGAATGACTTTAGATCCAGCAACAGCTCCTATTTCATATGGAAAAAAAAAATAAACTATTTTAAATTTATTAATTCGTTTCTCAGCTTCTAAATGAAATAAGAAAAAATTTAGAAGCTTTTATAATTGATTTATTCATTTCTCAAATTCTAAAAACTTCCAAAATTGTTAAAATGATATAATTATAGGTTTGCTTTGTAAATTTATTTTCCACGAGTTTCGACTTCTGTCTCAGAAATAAAAATCTAATCAAACCAGATTAATCGGTAAAAAAAAAAAAAAAAAAAAAATGTAATACACAAGTTTTATCAACAAAAGAGTTGCAGGTCTTAAATGTTAATTAGAAGGATTCTTGATTTTGCTCAGTTCAATGTTCAATTTGTTTCTGATTGCTTGGAAGTACAATATCTTTTGATACAATAGGCTAAGAAAAATATTCACTATGTGAAATTTCATAGCAATCTTCATTCAGACAGTCGCAACCAAATACACAAATGTCCACTTGTTGGCAAGATGGATCAATCTTGTTAACGGCTTCATTCAAATCAAAGGTAATGTTAAATTCTGCCACATCCGGATTTTCCAACTTTTCGATATCGTAATCCAATTTATAAATGCACATTTTTTTTTAAATTGAAGATACATATTTTCAAAAACAATCCATCTGTAAATTCGCTATCAGTATCACAATTACAATAAATATCGATAAGTTTAAATTTTCCATTTTCATCTCGTGAATACGAAAAGGTTGGTTCGCTCGCACGTGCAAAAGTATCCAGCACATTTCCACAAACTTTCAAAGTATTTAACATGGCAATACTGATTAGATTTGAATCTATGAAGCTGATACTCTCGAAAGTTTGTTTCAAATTACACAGGTATAACTTGTTGATAAAAGAATATTGGTTAACAAATGAAAATCATGTCAAGCACTCTATTGATATGTTTAAAAAAAAAAATTTAAATGATTATATGCGACACGGCCTAGTCTACTCCCCTTTGTAAAAGACAATATTGTTGATCCTATACTAAATTTTTTCCAAGTCCAGCGTCTTAATTTTTTTTTCTGAAACTAAAACTTAGTTGTTTCAATAATAGACAAATAATTATGTTAAGTTTTAAAAGTGCTACTGCACGTATTTATTTAAAATAAATCTCACAGTTTAAATATATACAAAACCAGCATTGCCATTCGAAAAAATAGAAGTTTTCAATTCTCTGATTTTTTTCCAAAAGTTTGATGAGCGACACGACCCGGTTGGGTTGATCGAGTCGAGATAATCACTGGTCAGCGGCATTGGAGCACGGACATCAACAGCAGCGGCCGGTCTTGACTCCGAGTGAAAAGCGAATCTCTGCAGTACACGGGCTCCCAAGTCGTCGAGGTGACCACTGGTCAGCGGCATCGGGCAGGGTAATCAACAGCAGCCGCTCTTCACTCCGCCGTCTCCGAGCGAAAAAGCTGACTCTCTGCACCCAAAGTCGAGTCGAAATGACCACTGGTCAGCACGGGCGTCCGAATGAATAGGATGTTTCGATTCTCCGATTCATTTCCGAAAGTTGGATGGGCGGCACGACCCGGTTCCGATATGGTCGAGTCGAGGTGACCACTGGTCAGCGGCAACTGTGATTAAATATTTTATAATGTGGATATTAAATATTTTATAATGCATATTGGAAATATATATATATATATATATATATATATATATATATATATATATATATATATATATATATATATATATATAATATACCTTCTTAAATCATGTAACTTGCACGCTATCTGTTTATTTTGAGTCATGCCCTCATGGAATCTAAAATGGCATCTTTTGATTCACTTTTTTGACTCCATCCCTTTTTGTGACAACAACCCATGAACCAAGTCATAGATTTTTTTTTTTTTTTTTTGTAAACACAAAAATTTTGGGTGAGGATAACTTTAAAAAGAAAATAAGTCCTTTTAAAACCGTATGCCTTGGGCGCCTTTTGTGTGGGAGGGATGGAGAATAGACAGAGAGACCTGATTCTAAAAAAAACACATCGCTTTCAATGAATCTTAACGTTTTTTAACATTGGATTGTATCTCTTGACTGGATCCGTTTCAAAATGTCCAAGATTGGCAAATCCTTTTTCGCAAAAAAAGAGGGTTGAAGGAAGTTGCCACAGCAACTTCTTTCAACCCCCTTTTTCTGCTGGGGAAAGAAACACACCTTTTACAACAGAAAAACATTTATTGAAAAATCCTTCTTCATACAGACCCATTTCCATAGACCAGGTTAGGCATAAATTGTTTGTGTGAGTCCTTTTGTTCGGATAATGACTTTGGTGGCTGGTATCTTGTCTATGACAATCGTGATACTGGAATCTTGTGGGAAGTGGATAGTAGGCTGGCGATGCGGGTGAGTACTCCGGTGACGCTGGAGAGTGGGCTGGACTGGCGGGAGAATACTCCGGTGACGCGGGAGAGTAGGCAGGCGGGGCCGGTGGTCGTCTCCGGTGGATGAGGTTGTCGATATATTCCAAAAGGGAATCGCATCCGTTGCGGTCGTCTGATGGAGCCCTATACACCCCTTTTTCTTGGGAAACGGTGACTCGAAACTGCGATTCCAATATGTGGAGGGGCTCTTTGACCGAAAAATGGTCCAGCAGGGCGATCATGTGGAAATGCGGGATCACTTTACGCCGCATCCAGATCAATGGATACTTTTCCATGACCTCGTCGTCCGCCAACTCCTTGACCAGGGCTTGGCCGTCCACACCTTCAGACCTTCCTAAAAGCTGGATGGCGGAGGTGTCGAGCTAAAACAGCTGGCCCTTTATCTCCAGGCCCATAAAGTGGGCTGAGCAGTGAGTTGCACCTGAAGCATCATGATGAGACCTAACCAGGGTGGGAGAAAGAAGGACGTTTTATAAGAGAGTGGGTCTCCGCCTCCCGCTCGTTTCCAATCCAAAATCACGTGGGTGGTGGTTTTGTTTCACAAGGACATCATGCCGATTATACAATAGACTGAAAAAAATTTTTTTTTTTTAAATCCCTACCAGGGAGTGAGTGTTAAAAAACCCCTTCTATGGTAAACAGTAAAGGCCATTCTCTGACTAAATAATCCGTTGGCTTCTTTGTGTTTATTTCCTTTCTTTGTATAGTAAGTGTCGTTTAGTAATTCAAGATAACTGTTGATTTATAAGAAATGGGGCCTTGATTATAGATAAATTTCATCTGATCTTTCTTTTTCTCTTGTGATTCGTGCGTCTCTGCATTAGGGAGCCTATCAGGCTGCCAATTAATGCATCCGTACTGATCTGCATTACAATTTTTTTTTTTTATGTGCATCCCAGGATCATCATTCTTCTCCTTTCGCTTCAGAACGTTTAGAGAATTATTCCTGTTGATGTTTTGGAATGTATTAACAATATGGTATGTCATAGACTCGTATCCTCCTCGTACAATTTTATCACAAACAATATCACTAAATGAATCTGGGTATTGCAAAACAATATTTTTTGCAATTTTTGTTAGCGCATTCTTCCTAGGATTTTGCTGTTTGCAATCATCTTTAATGTGATCACAGACAGTTCTTATCATCTTCAGCCGAATATTAGGATCCGGCCTCTTTTTTTCTTTTATAGAGTCTAGCAAGTCACTGGGCATCTTGTGCCAAGGTACATTGAATTCATCAGCCCATTCGGAATTATATACTAGTACTGAGGTATCTTCCAAATTTGAACTGGTAGTGGGTGTGGGTGTTGGTGGGCACGTTTGCTTTTCAAATACTGGAATCTTAGGAGGTTCTGAAACGAAAGTAAGTTTAAAAAATTGCTTTTTACTCATCTTATACTATAATGCGAGCAAAAATTGTGTGTGTGTGTGTGTGTGTCTGTGTGGGTAAATTTTATCTCAGAAACGGCTCTAACGATTTTCGCAAAAATTTGGATTTTGCCATTTTCGGGCACGAGAAGACCATTGGGCTAGGTCACATGTTCGAGAAAATTCGATTATTGGGTCATTTCGGGTCATAATGGGTCAGGATCAAGCTATTTATATCTAGAGAACGGCTGGATCGATTTTAAAGAAATTTTGTATCCAATCGTTTTTTGGCACGAGAAAACAATTGAGCTGGGTCACATGTTCGAAAAATTTTGATTAGTGGGTCATTTTTGGGTCATTGTGGTTCAAGCCATTTTTATTTAAAAAACGGCTCAAACGATTTCGACCAAATTTTATATTTTATCGTTTTGGATTACAAGAAGACCATTGGGTTAGGTAACATGTTCGAGAAAATTCGGTTAGTGGGTCATTTTTGGGGTCATTGTGGGTCATGCTATTTTTATCTAGAGATTTTCACACGCAATTTTGACTAAAAATTGCATTTTATGGTTTTCGGGCACGAGAAAAACATTGGGCTAGGTTACATGTTCAAAAAAAAAAAATTTAAATGGGTCATATTGGGTCATTAAGGGTTTGGGTCAAGCTATTTATATTTAAAGAACTGCAGAATCAATTTCATCAAAATTTTGCCTGTAATAGTTTTTTTGACACGAGAAAGCTAATGAGCTAAGTCACACGATCGAGAGATTTCGATTATAAGAGTCATTTGTGGGTCATGATGGGTCATGGTCAAGCTATAGCTAAAGAACAGGTGGATCGATTTTAACGAAATTTTGTATACAACATTTTTTTGGGACGAGAAAACTATTGGGCTAGGTCTCAATTCGAGAAATTTCGATTACTGGGTCATTTTGGGTCATAAAAGGTCTGGGTCAAGCTATTTATATGGAAAGTACGACAGTATCAAATTTAATGAAATTTTGTATGTAAGTTTTTTGACACGAGAAAATTAATGGGATATGTCACATGTTTGAGAGATTTCGATTATAAGAGTCATTTATGGGTCATGATGGGTCATAACGGGTCATGTCAAGCTATAGCTAAAGAACAGGTGGATCGATTTTAACAAAATTTTGTATACAACATTTTTTTGGCACGAGAAAACTATTGGGCTAGGTCTCAATTCGAGAAATTTCGATTACTGGGTCATTTTGGGTCATAAAAGGTCTGGATCAAGCTATTTATATGGAAAGTATGACAGTATCAAATTTAATGAAATTTTGTAAGTTTTTTGACACGAGAAAATTAATGGGATATTCACATGTTTGAGAGGTTTCGATTATAAGAGTCATTTATGGGTCATGATGGGTCATAACGGGTCATGTCAAGCTATATCTAAAGAACATGTGGATCAGTTTTAACGAAATTTTGTATACAACATTTTTTGGCACGAGAAAATCATTGGGCTAGGTCACATGATCGAGAAATTTCGATTAATGGGTCATTTTGGGTCATAAAGGGTCTGGGTCAAGTTATTTATATTTAAAGAACCGCAGAATCAATTTTAACGAAATTTTGAAAGTAACAATATTTATACACGAGAAACCTAATGGGCTAAGTCACATGTTCGAGAGATTTCTATTATAATGGTCATTTGTGGGTCATGGTCAAGCTACATCTAAAGAACGGGCGAATCGATTTCAACGAAATTTTGTATACAACATATTTTTGGCACGAGAAAATCATTGGGCTATGTCACATGTTCGAGAAATTTTGATCAATGTGTCACTTTTGGGTTATACTAATTTTATCAAGACAATAATCTAGCGCAATCTTGACTAAATTTTATATTCTATCGTTTTCGGCCGCAAGAAAACCATTGGGTTAGGTCAGATGTTTCAGAAAATTTGATTAATGAGTCATTTTGGGTCATAATGGGTCAAGGTCAAACTATTTATACCTAAAAATTGGCTCAATCGATTTTATCTAAATTTTGTATCTAACGTTTTTCGGCACGCAAAAATTAATGAGCTAGATCACATTTTCGAGAGATTTCGATATAATGGTCAATTGTGGGTCATGCTAATTTTATCTAGAAAATTGTTCTCGCCATTTTGAGTATAATTTCTATTATATAGTTTTCGGGCAAGAGAAAACCATTGATCTAAGACACATTCTCGTAACAATTCAATTAGTGGGTCGTTTTAGGTCTTAATGGGTTCGGGTCATTCTAATTATACATAATAACGACTCAATCAGTTTTACCTAAATTTTGCAACAAAACGTCTTTTGTCACGAGAAGACTATTGAGCTGATTTGCATATTAAACAAAATTATATTAGTCGGTCATATCGCTTCATTGCTGAATGCTGTCAAGTTAATTTTACTTAAGAAATGGCTTAAACGATTTTGATTCATTTTATACTCTACTGTTTTTGATTACCTGAAGACCATTGAGCTAAGTCATATGTTTGATCACATTTGATTAGTGGATCATATGGGTAATAAGGGTCAGTATCACGAGACTATGGCAAAATCCAATAAATTGGCGATATTTGACAAAATATTGGCTAAATTTGGCCGAAAAATCCACTATTAAGATTACGAAACCAAAACACGTATTTGGCACCAAATGAAAGAATGTATCCAAATTTGGATATATCTGGCAAAAAATATAGTCTTTCAGAATGTGAAGAAATTTCTTTTACATTCTTAATAGTATTCGAGATGCATTGTTAACTAAAGTGAGTCGAACTAAAAAAGTGATTTGGATTGATGTCCTTTCGTTGTAAAGTTCGTTGTAAAATTTTAAAATAAAGTAAAATTTATGAACATGTGCATACAAACATACTTTTCTTATTAATTATTTTTGTAAATAATACTATTATTAATAACATGTTTTACAGTAATAATTCAGAGTGACTGATTCAGGGAAAATACTATATCGAGTTGAATACAAAGTTAATTTTGACCGAGTTGAGCTCGGTCACCCCTGCTAGTGGAACAAAACAGAGCAGTAATAAAAAGAATTAGTGACAAGTACAATGAGTTTTAAATTTTGATGTTTTAATGAATAAATGTGGACCAATAACAAATAAAAATGTTATTTCTAAAGCCTATTGAACATTTTATTGTCCCAATGTTTATATTGCAGTTTTTGTATATTGTTTATTATGAGTACATTACAAAAGGGATGAAAATATGTAAAACATTTTTATTTGAGCTGAAACTTTAAAAAGTTATTTAAATATTATGCTATGTAAAAATATTCAGTTAATATTTAGTATTCAACTTATTCAGCTTAAAAGGTGAATAAATAGTTTTATATTTTTGTCAAGTTACCATAATCAGCAAAAGTGATATAGTTCTTATTTGAAAAAAGTTTTATTCCAATTAGATTTATAGCTTTTGTCAAATCTGTCTAAAATAGAAAATATATCATAGTTTTTATAAAATTTTTCAATAAATTTGCCGTAACAGCATTAGCATTTTTTTTTTTTGGGGGGGGGGGGACTTTTTCTATCTTCCTCCCATTAGTTAGGACTGCATAGATTGTTTCATGCATAATAGACAAATTTCTCAATGATTCTCACTAACAATCAATATATATATCATGAATTTTTCTTCCCACAACTGGAAAAAGGAAATAAATTTAATATTAAAATAATGGCAAGCTCAATGGATTTAAATTATATACCATGAACAGTATGGGAAGAAAAAAAAATTAACTTGTCAAAAGAAGTTTTAAAGTTTCAAGATAACCCAGGGATTTATTTTTTCCTGATCCTGATCCTGAGAACTTTTTTGCGGACTGGAAAAATTGTAACCCTGACCTGGAAAATTGTTGGGCGGGTTTGAAAAAATATTTTGCATCGGAAAAGCATTCTGGTTAGCCGAGGGAAAATACCAACAATCTCGTGTGTTATGTGGTTTTCCACAAATATGGCATGCAGCCTTCTCCTCTTTTAGCCTTTTCAGCTGCTCAGCTATCTCAGTTAAAAGTTTGTTAGAATCGTTTTGTTGTTCGATGACGATCGTGATTAATGATTATTTGAAGTGCTTGATTGCATTGCATTTAAAGTGTTGACAGAAAAAGTTTGCTGATCTAGCGCATTCTCAATATCTATAGCACATGCAACCAAATCATCGAAATTTTGTTTCCCAAATTTTAATGCTTCAAGTTTGATGTCTGATCTAAGTGCACCAAGTAATTTATTGAACATCATATTAGATTTAAGCTATCGACTTTAGGTAACTCCTCAGCATTGGGTATCATCCTATTGACTACAGATTTTATTTCCTCAGCTAGATTTCTAACAGTTTGTTTAGGTTTTTGGCAAATTTTTTGGAAGTCGTTTGAAGCGACTTGAAAATTATCCGATTTAGTGAATTTATTTCTCAAAAGTCTCGCTACTCTCTCAAATGTTTCTTCGTTAACAACCTCTGAATCCCCAGAAAGATATTCTAATGCCCTGTCCCCGCACAAGAGTCTCAGAACGACAATTCTGATATGATCAGGCCAAGCCTCTAAATTGCACACGTCGCTGACATTGCGAATAAAAAAATCAACGTTTTCCTCATCCCTTCCATGGAAAGTGGGAATGGAAGAAATTAAAGAATTTAAAAGTATTTGATTAGTCATTTCAAATTCCCTGGTAAATTCAAAAAATTAAAATTTCAAGGGAAAATAAAAGGAAAGCCAATCAAATTACCAATGTAAATGAGAAAAATATAGTTCAAAATTTGTAAAAAAAAAAAATAAAAGTATAAAATATGATATATAAAAGCACACTAAAAACTCATTGAAATAAAAATGAAAATAAGCACTTAAATATTTTAGAATGAGAATGAACAAAAAAAAAAAAAAAAATATGCCTAAAAATATGATCAATGAAAAATAAATTTCTTTTCAAAATGCATTCAAATTAAAAAAAGTTTTAAAGAATACATGATAAACAGAAAAAAAAAATCTTATTTGAGTGATTTTATACCCCAAAAGCAAAAGGTTGCATAATAAAGATAAATGTAACACAATAAAATTAATAAAATACTAGCAGGGGAGACCGAGCTTAGCTCGGTCAAAATTAACTTTGTGTTCAACTCGATATAGTATTTTCACTGCATCATTAACTCTGTATTATTACTGTAAAACATGTTTATAACAGTATTATTTAGAAAAACAATCAATAAGAAAACTATGTTTTTATGCGCATGTTTATAAATTTTACTTTATTTTAAAATTTACAACGAAAGGACATCAATCTAAATCACTTTTTTAGCTCGACTCTGATTGGCTCAACCATGCATCTCGAATCCTTTTAAGAATGTATAAAAAAATTCTTTACATTCTGAAAGACAATATTTTTTGCTAGATATAGCCAAATTTGGAGGCATTCTTTCATTTGGCTCCAAATACGTGTTTTGGTTTTCGTAATTTTTTTAGTCGATTTTTTGGCCATATGTCGCCAATATTTTGTCAAATATCACCAAGTTATTGGCTTTTGCCATATTCTCGTGACCCTGACCCGTATTACCCAAAATGAGCCACCAATCAAATTTGATCAAGCTTGTGACATAGCTCAATCGTCTTCAGGTAATCAAAAACGGTTGAATATAAAATTGAATCAAAATCGTTTAAGCCATTTTTTAGGTAAAATTAGCTTGGCAGCATTCAGCAATGAAGCGAAATGACCCACTAATATAATTTTGTTTAACATGCGACTCAGCCCAATAGTCTTCTCGTGACAAAAAACAATTTGTTTCAAAATTTAGGTAAAATTGATTGAGTCGTTGTTATATATAATTAGAATGACCCTAGCTCATTAAGACCCAAAATGACCCACTAATCGAATTTTCGCGAGCATGTTTCCAAGCCAAATGGTTTTCTCTTGCTCAAAAACGATATAATACAAAGTATAGTCAAAATGGTGAGTACCATTTTCTATATAAAATTAGCATGACGCATCATGACCAACAAATGACCCTTATAATCGAAATCTCTCGAACATGTGGCCTAGCTCATTAGTTTTAGCATGCCGAAAAACATTAGAAACAAAATTTTGATAAAATCGATTGAACCGTTTTTTAGATATAGTTAGTTTGACCCTGACCCCTTATGATCCAAAATGACCCATTGATCGAATTTTCTCAAAAATCTATCATAACCCAATGATTTTCTTCTGCCCGAAAACGATAAAATACAAAATTTAGTCAAAATTGCGCGAAATATTGTCTAGATAAAATTAGAATGACCCAAAAGTGGCCCACTAATCGAAATTTCTCGAACATGTGACCTACCCCAATGATTTTCTCATGCCAAAAATATGTTGTATACAAAATTTCGTTAAAATCGACCCACCGATTCTTTACATACATGCTACTTTTCCGCGGAAACGCGGAAATCCGCTTTTTTGAGACTGAATTTTATCATTCCTGGGTTCGATGCAAAAATGCATTAAAATTTGAGACCCATTTTTTAGGGGGGGGGGGGTAGCGGACAAAATACAACAAAAGCGAACGAACGACGGCTGTCAGTTTGCGTTCTTTTTCCGTTTTCGACAGCGCTTTCTCGTGACCTACGGCGCATATAGACCGCGCATCAAATTCAGGGATGCCGCGAACGCGCTATAGCGCTTAAAATACGCAAAAAATCGGCTACGGGACGCAAAAAAGTGGAGCTTACGCGTCCCGAGAGACGCTTAATTTTTGTCGAAAATTCGCAAAAAAGGCAAATTTTGTTAAAAAATCGCGAAAAAACGAATAATTTCCGAAAAATTTTGCGAGAAAAATGGCTAATTTTGTTACAAAATCCCGATAAAAGGCAGATTTCCTCATAAAATCGCGAAAAAACGACATATTTCGTCCAAAAATCGTGATAAAACGGTAAATTTTGTCATAAGATTCGCGAAAAACGGCAATTTTCATGAAAAAATCGTGATAAAATAGCACATTTCGTCAAAAGATCGCGAAAAAACGCCACATTTCATCAAAAAATCGCAAAAGAGAAAATTTCGTTAAAAAATTCGCGAAATAACGAATAATTTCCGGCGAATTTCGTCAAAAGATTCGCAAAAAATGGCAAATTTTACAAAATCTTGAACAAAAAGCAGATTTCCTCAAAAAAATCGCGATAAAACGACAAATTTCATCCAAAAATCGTGATAAAACGACAAATTTTGTCAAAAAATTCGCAAAAGCAGCAATTTTATGAAAAAATCGTGATAAAATAGCACATTTTGTCAAAAGATCGTGAAAAACCGGCTCATTTCGTTAAGAGATCGCGAAAAAGCGGCAAATTTCGTCAAAAGATCGCGAAAAAACGGGAAATTTCGTCAAAAGATCAGTTTTTCTAAACGAATTTTTGCTAAGTAATATTAATCTGTTAAGACACAGAGTATTTCATTTTGTTTTAAGATAAGTTCAAAATATTTTAATTCAACAATGGTAATTTATTCTGAACCAAGGAAAGATAAAATAATAAGTTTGAAAATTCTTTAGCTGCATATCACATTTATAATGTTTGCTTGTATATAAGTTTCTTAAGTAACATGCTTAATGGTACATGACAAATGCATGTATTCCATATTTCTATTTCAGGGTACTAAATAAATATTACAGTAAAGCTCACTGTATGCAAATTAAATTGGCATTATTCATAATTATATTTGCATATTTGAATTTGCATGATCAATTACATAAATGTCTTGGCACCCGCGCGGGCGGGGGGGGGGGGGGTGCGTGAGGCCTTGAAAGTTCAGCTTTTTTCATTGTAAGCTTGTAGCATGTATGTCTTTAGATATAGCTTGACCTTGACCCATTAAAACCCACAAATGACCCTTATAATCGAAAACTCTCGAATATGTGACTTAGTCCATTAGTTTTCTCGTTTCTAAAAATTGTTACATACAGAATTTCGTTAAAATTGATCCTGCCGTCCTTTAATTATATATAGCTTGACCCAGACCCTTTATGATCCAAAATGACCCATTAATCGAAATTTTTCGAACATGTAACCTAATCCAATGATTTTATCGTGCCAAAAAAATGTTGCATACAAAATTTCGTTAAAATCGATCCGCCTGTTCTTTAGATATAGCTTGACCATGACCCATTATGACCCACAAATGACCCTCATAGTCGAAATCTCTCAAACATGTGATTTAGCCCATTAGTTTTCTCATGTCAAAAAACAGTTAGATACAAAATTTCGTTATAATCCATCACACCGTTCTTTAAATATAAATAGCTTGACCCAGACTCTTAATGACCCAATATGACCCATTAAAATTTTTCTTGAACATGTAACCTAGCCCAATGTTTTTCTCGTGCCCAAAAACCATAGAATGCAATTTTTAATCAAAATTGCGTGAGAAAATCTCTAGATAAAAATAGCATGACCCACAATGACCCCAAAAATGACCCACTAACCGAATTTTCTTGAATATGTTACCTAACCCAATGGTCTTCTTGTAATCCAAAAAGATACAATATAAAATTTGGTCAAAATCGTTAGAGCTGTTTTTTAGATAAAAATGGCTTGACCCAAAAATGACCCACTAATCGAAATTTTTCGAACATGTGACCCAGCCCAATAGTTTTCTCGTGCCGAAAAACGATTGGATAGAAAATTTCCTTAAAATCGATCCACCCGTTCTCTAGATATAGCTTGATCTTGACCCATTATGACCCAAAATGACCCAATAATCGAATTTTCTCGAACATGCGACCTATCCCAATGGTCTTCTCGTGCCCGAAAATGGTAAAATCCAAATTTTTGCGAAAATCGTTAGAGCCGTTTTTGAGATAAAATTTACCCACACACACACACACACACACACACACACACACACACACAATTTTTGCTCGCATTATAGTATAAGATTTAGTGCTATTGCACAGTATTTAAAATAGGAACATACTTATTGCATATAGAATAATATATATATGGGTGATTCTCAAAATAGGGGACAATTTATGTCTTCCTGCATACAAAAAAAAATTGATGTTTTCTGTCATGTTTTTATATTTAGATATGTTTGTCTTAATATCATTCATTATTTGCACTCAAGAATTACTCACTTTTTAGTTAACACGCGAGTAGTCGCAACTTTTTTCACAACGTCATTTGTCGCGCTCGGTCTTTTTGCCGCTGGCTCCCCGCATACAAAATATGTAAAATAAGAAATATTTTTCACCTAATATAAGAAAATAACATTACAACGAAGATATAAATTTGCAGTTTTCTTAAATTATGCATTTTATTCATGAGATCTGGAGTAATATGAAAAAGTAAAAATCAACTCGCATTAGTGACTTTTACATAGATTTTTTTGCCAATTTCAACTTTGTTTCTAAAAATCTACATGAAAGAAAAACAGAGGTGTCCTGTTACTTCACTAAGGTGCTCGAGAAAGCTTCAAAGTCAGCTACATGGTAGATCTCCGCTGTATTTGTAAAGTGATCTAAGTTAGGAGAAGATAAGTTATACGGGCGGCGAAAAGACCGACACGCGACTACTGACGGGTTAAAAACATCTTAAAATAACAGAATAAATGTTCAAAATGTCAGTATGGATGTCCACAGCAGCTGTGCCTTGTATATACTAGCTTTTTCAAGAGTTAATATCATGTTTATAAAATAAAACAAATATTATTCTTTCTTTAAATTAATCAAGGAGAGGATTTATCCAATTAATTTCTTTTTAAAAATAAAATTATAGTATATAAAAAAAGAATTAAAGTTTGTCCTCCATATTCTACTTTCAAAACAAGATCATACTATAACAGCTGGTTTTTAATCAAAATTTCATTTTCACATATGACAATAATTTCAAAATATAAAGTTTCTCCATGGCGACCCCCCCCCCCAGGGGGATACCTTCTTTAAATATTCGCGGGCTTCACAACCCCGGGGCACCTGAGTGATCTTTCTCCTATCCTTTTCCTCTTACTCCTCTGGTCTTCATTTCCTCTTTGTTTCACTCTCATTGTGGTTTCCTCTTCGGAGGTGAGGGCAATTCTGCATGGGCCGATACATCCTGTATATCGACTCATGGAGAATTGTAAACCACCCACGTGTTGGCCGTGCGTGGCGACCCGTGTCCCTGGAAAGGGGGATCCTGGCAGTTGAGGGAAACCAACACACTGCTTTGGCCTCTGCTTCAGGTAGACGGGAGGTGCATTTGGTCCCGCATGCATCAATCGGCTGGTTAGCTGACTTTTGTCACTGGCTTTAGGGATCAAGTGATCGAGCAACTACTAGTCACCTCGTTAAGGGTGGAGACTGACATAGGGTTGTCTTGTGACCGTATGGGCCCTGGTTTGCACTGGTGCACGAATGTGCATCCCCTTGTAGGGCTCGGGAGAGAGTGGTGCGGCCGGGGTCTGAATTTTATTACTTTTAAATATGGATGGAATCACTTCTTTTCCTTCTTCTCTCCCTAGCGGAGAGCAAAAAAATGTACTGTCTTCCTTGAATACTCGCTTTTTCATTGTTAAACGTACTGATAGCCACTCTGATTGCTCGTTTAAAAAAAACTTCACCATTTCTCATAGCAAAAACTTTCCAGTCTGTTTTGGGAGATGGTCATTCTCTCAAAAAACTACAATCTGGCGATTTGCTGATTGAGGTTTCTACAACCAAACAATCACAATTTCTGTCAAATTGCATTACAATAGGCACATTTTCTCTTTCTGTACAAGCACATAAAACTTTAAATGCAAGCTGCGGAGTAATATCTGAACCAGATCTTTTATACTCCACCAAAGATGAACTTTTAGAAAACTCAAAAGACCAAAATATCATAGATGTACGCCGTATCACCATCCGTAAAAATGAGCAGATAATTCCCACTAAACACATTATTCTGACCTTCAATAGCACTACTTTAGCACCTAGAATTAAAGCAGGATATCTGAACTGTCCAGTCAGACCCTATATACCAAACAATACCCGCTGTTTTAAATGCCAGCGTTTCGGTCATACTAAAACAAATTGTCGTGGATCCCTTACCTGTGCACGTTGTGCAGAAGTGGGCCATGACAATAATTTATGTGAAAAATCCGAACGTTGCGCTAACTGCAAAGGAAATCATACAGCATATTCCCGCAAGTGCCCTAACTGGAACCGTGAAAAAGAAATAGTTACTATAAAAATTACTCAAAAATTATCCTATCCTGAAGCCCGCAAACTTGTTGAAAATAGAACCCCATCTGTTGGAATTACCTACTCCAGCTTACTCAAGAAACAATCAACAGCCGTAAGACACACAGCTACACAAACTGATGTCTCATATCCACAAGGTGAATCAACCGTAACGCAATATACCAACACCCGATCCTCTGAACCAGTAAAAATAACTGACTTAGAGAAGAAACAACAGAAAATGACAGCTCTATCCAATAAGTCACCTCAACCCCAAAATAAAGCAAAAGCTGCCACGAATACCATAATACCACAGAAACCTGATATCCCCAGAAAACAGAACCAAAAAAAACCCCCTTTACAAACGACAAAAAAGAAGACCTCAACTCCAGTCTCTCTACAATGGAAGATGTGGGAAAGGGGAGGCAAAAATCTGGCATCAGTTCAGTTATAAAAAACATTAAAGATCCAAAACAACTGAAGCAATACGCGGATGAGGCTATGGATGCCGAGTTGTACTGCAGTGACTCGGATGCTGATGAAAATATTGTGTTCGAAGAATCTGTGCCTGACCAGCCAGTGGCCGAGAGGTACGGACCTCTCAACTGGTAGACTGCAGGTGCTGGGTTCGAACCCAATCGCGGCTGTCGGCCTAACCGTTCGGAGTTTTCGTGGTTTTCTTCGAACCTTGCGTAAATACGGGTTAGGTTCCCTTAGAAAGACCCCCACGAAGGGCACTCCTCCTCGTCCTATATCCCTTGCGCAGATAATCGGACGACCAAAAATACACCTGTGCCTGACTAAAACTAAAAAATTACCTCATACATGACTAATATTATATCGTGGAACTGCCGCGGATATCACAATAAACGCGACGAAATCCGTTATATCCTCTCGGACCATCAACCATTAATTTTAGCCCTACAGGAAACTCATCTAAAGCCCACTGACAAAGCAAAATTACGCTTCTATCTAGACACACGGCAGTGTGTCAGCCAAGTTCACAAAGTAAAAGGCGACATACCGGCTGTGGGTTATATTACCCGAACCATTTCGAACCACTTTTAACCCCTTGATAACTTCAATTCTATTTGACCTACATACTTGCAATTTTTTGTGTCGTGTAAGACCATCTTCTAATTTCCGAATCCTAAATTTTTTTTAAAAAATCTTTCACCGTTCACGAGAAATTGACGACTGAAAACCACTGTTTTTACCACTGACTCACTCATAGAAATGTTTGACTACTTCCAGATGACTTAGGAAGTTGAAATTTGGTGTGGAGGTAGGTTATTGGATATATAAATAGGAAAAAATCAGAAATCACCATTAATTAAACATTAATGGTTGGTTAGAGGATAAATTATTGGATTACAATGAAAGTTTATGAGAATTTCACAAAATACCAGAAATAGTGCCAAGTTGGCGTCACTTTTGGCGAGTATCAGGGCTAATCTCTGAAACTACCGAACCGATTTCAAAAGTAATGGTGCCAAAATGATGGTATTCGCCCCGGTTCAAACATAGACTATATCTTATGTCTGTGCCACTAACCAAAAGAGGGTTCAGAAGCGAAAAACATTCTAAAAATGTGATTTTTGTTTTACTGAAGGGCCTAGAAGCACGAAATTTGGCATGTTAATTACGAGGCATGTTTTTTAAGTAAGTACCGTTTTGGAATTAAAAAAAGACGCGCAAAGATATCGCAATAATTTTATTTTTACATGAAAGCCTGTACTTTAATCTACTTTTCTACATAATTCCCGTGATTATTGAGGCACTCGTCATAACGTGGCATCAGTTTTTGAATACCCTCCTCATAAAATTCTGCCGCCTGACCTTTTAACCACTGTATCACAAATGTTTTGACTTCGTTATCGTCTTGAAGACGCTGACCACCCAGGTGTTTCTTCAAGTCCAGGAACAAATGGTAGTCGCTGGGCGCTAGATCAGGGCTGTATGGAGGATGGTATGGAGGACCTTTTCGTCCACTTTCTGCATTAAATCTTCACTAACGACCGAAGGACGCCCACTCCGTTCTTCATCATGCACATTTATGCGGCCATCTTTAAATGCTCTCACCCATTTCCTTACCATTCCATCACTCATAATGTTTTGTCCGTAAACTTCACAGATCTCACGATGAATATCGATCGGTTTTACGCCTTTAGAACTAAGAAATCGTATAACAGCCCGTACTTCACAATCAGCGGGACTTAAGATTGTCGGAGGCATCTTAAACACTCACTAAACATCGTATACAATGAAGAATCAGACTGTAATGGCGTCAGTGCGTAGACAAGAGATGTAGGTAACCAGCGCGCATGCGCGGAACACCGATCGTAGCGCTGCGGCGGCGGTATCGCAAAACGGTACTTACTTAAAAAACATGCCTCGTATTTATAAGATATAAATGATCACTAATGATATTTGCTAAAAATATCAAATTTAAATGCGTGAAAATCCGCGAAGAGCGTTCTAAAAAAGTTCGAAATACCAATTTTAAAACAATCTCAGCAAACAACAAACCGATCTTAAAAATAATGATATCAAAATGATGATGACAGTCTTTGCTCCAACATAGGATATATATTATGTCGATTACACTAACCCAAAGGAGGTAAAAGAGCAAAAAGCGTTCTAAAAATGCGATGTCTGTATAAGGGACTGGATTGGAAATATAAAGTTTGGTATTTTAGAGTTTATGGGAATTTCGCGAAATATCAGAAATAGTGCCAAATTGGCGACACTTTTGGCGAGTATCGGGGCTAATCTCTGAAACCACCGAACTGATTTCAAATTAATGATACTAAAATGATGGTACTCTCCCCGGTTCAAACATAGGCTGAAGGGCCTAGAAGCACAAAATTTGGCATGTTAATTATTTATAAGATATAAATGATCTCTAAGGGCATTTGATAAAAAATAAGGAATTCAAAAGGGCTGAAAATGTGCGAAAAGCGTTCCAAAATGTTCTAAATTGGGATTTTAAAGCAATTTCAGAAAACAACAAACCGATCTTAAAAGTAATGATATCAAAATGATGGTGATAGTCTTTGCTCCAATATAGTCTTTATCTTATGTCGATTCCACTAATCCAAAGGGGGTAAAAGAGCAAAAAGCATACTAATAATGCGATGTCTGTATGTTAAGGGCCTAAAAACATAAAATTTGGCATGTTTATTAATTATAAGATATAAATGATCACTAAGAACATTTGTTAACAAATACAAAATTTAAAAGGGGTAAAAATACTCAAAAAGCGTTCTAAAAACTTTCTAAATAGCAATATTAAAGAAATCTTGGGTAGTTAGCGAACCGATTTAAAGAAAAAATAGATGCCAAAATGATGGCGACAGTCCTTGTTCTAAAAAAATTATTGGATAAATTACCAGATTATAATGGGAATCTATGGGAATTTGGCAAAATACCAGAAATAGCGCCATGTTAGCATGACTTTTGGTGCGTAATTTTTGTCGTCAATATAGCGATATTTCTCCAATTTGGCTACAAACATTTCTGATTGACGAAATAATAAAGTAGTACCTAATCACGTAAAAGAAACATCCTTATTAGTGGAATTTAAAGGAACATACGCAGTCCTAATGTTAAATTTTTAAATTTGACTGAAAAAAACTGTATAAATGCAGGAAAAAGCTGAAAGATTAATTAATATTAAATAAAACTAATTTAACTTATTTAACCTAGTTATTTCAAAAAGGAAACAAATACCCATTTATTTGACAAAAAATAATGATATCCTATCAAAAACATGAATGTGAAAAAATGCCAAGTTCGTTGAAGGTTTCGCTCATAAAAGAAGTGATTTGACAAAAAATAATGATATCCTGTCAAAAACATGAATGTGAAACAATGCCAAGTTCGTTAAAGGTTTCGCTAATAAAAGAAGTGAGATCTAACTGCAAACCAAGTTCTTTCGGAGCTCCTTAAATTATAATTCCTGTCATGCATAATATTATTCAATTGCTTAAAATGATTTGTTATGTTACTTGTTATTCAATAGAGCGACTTGGCAAGTTTTCAGCTACCAACTTTAATCTTTGAGTCGGAGTACAATTTAATCTATAGAATCTGATTGGCAAAGATCTAGTCAATTGAGTGTTCGAATAAGTATATAGAAGTTAAGGTACTGATAAGTTAAGGAAGGGATCAACTTTAACTCCTGATCAACTAAATAGAAAAAATTGAATAAGAGAAAACTTGCTAAGTCGCTCTATTGAATAACAAGTAACATAACAAATCATTTTAAGCAATTGAATAATATTATGCATGACCGGATTTATGATTAAAGATTGTGCAATATATTAACCAATTTTTCCCATTGTTTTATTCTATTATTGCGCTTTTCAAGAAGTAATCTCCACTGAGGCAAGTTGCTTTAAGAAGACAAGGGTCCTTTAACATAATTTTTTATATATTGTTAAAATGACACTTTTCTTGATGGGTTTGCTATAATGAACATATATTTATCACAAACATGCAAAAAAATTTGTGAAAAATCGGAAATATTTGTAATATGAACGAGAACTTTGCAAAATGTTCCATGCGCATAATTTTTCCCTTGAATGCTTTGAAATTTTTTAGATTAATTTACAGGTCATAACACTGTGCATGATTTTTGGAAAATAAAAATAATTGTAAAATGTATAGTTAGCTCATTGTACAAATACACTGCTGGCCACCCAAATTGGAACACCAAGAAAAACAAGAGATATCACAACAAAATTTATTGTGTAGGTAACATGTTGACCAAGTAACAAATGATTAAATTTACAGCATTCTATGAAGCGTGGTTCCTGCCAAAATCAGTACCCAGAGTAGCCGCCATTGTTGGAGATCACAGCTGCCACACGCCTCGGCATTGATTCAAAGAGACTTTGAATGTGTTCTTGGGGTACAGCAGACCAAGCAGCTTCCACACGTTGCCAAAGTTGATCTGGTGTGACAGCTGGGGATGAACTCTGGGTCAGTCGTTGAGCAACCATGGACCACATGTTTTCTATCGGCGAAAGATCCGGAGAGCGCGCCGGCCAGAGAAGCAATTCAATCTGGTGATTGACGGAGAACCCTTGGACAATGCGTGCCACGTGTGGTCGTGCATTATCCTGCTGAAATATGGCTGTTGGCAAGCCCTGAAGGTAAGGAAGGACAACTGGCTCCAACACCTCGGAGATGTAGCGCTGGCTGGTTAAAGTACCGGCAATGCGTACTAGAAAAGTGCGAGAGAGATATCCGATACCGCCCCATACCATAATACCCGGTGCAGGACCAGTGTGACGGTGCATAATGCAGCTGTTCAGCATCCTCTCTCCACGGTGTCTCTAGACTCGAATCCGACCGTCGTGGTGTTGCATACAGAAGCGTGACTCGTCAGTAAAGAGAATTTCATTCCATTCTGTCGTCCACATCCTTCTTTCATCGCACCATTGGCGGCGGAGACGTCTGTGGTTCCGCGTCAGAGGTAGACAAAGCAACGGACGTCTTGCGGACAGACCATTCTGCTGTAAACGACGTCGAATGGTACGCGCAGACACTGGATGATGCGTTACAGACTGAATCTGCTGTGATATGGTTCGTGATGTGACTGAGCGGTCCGTCACTGCCATGCGTACAATCTGCCTGTCATCACGTGACGTGGTGCACTGAGGTCGATGCGGTCGATCACGTCTGTCCGTCGTACCCTGTTGCACCCAACGATCACATATCCGTATCACAGTTGTTTGGTTTCGTCCAACACGACGACCGATTTCCCTGAAAGATAACCCACAATCTCGGTATGCCACTATCCTTCCTCTGTCAAACTCGGATACTTGATCAAAAGATGATCGTTGTTTCCTACGAGGCATAATTTATCGGGTTTTTTTGAAAAAAAAGCAAGAAAAACACAATTGCTGTACTTGAAACCGTCGAAATCTCCAAGCCTTAAATAGCGCTTTGAGGTGGCGCCACAGGCGCGCTTGATATGCGTCTGCGCTGAAATTCTAATCATTTGCATATCTCACCTCAGCTAATGCATGTTGTAAATTTCATATTATTTGCATGCTTCCTTCAGGGTGTTGCATTTACGATGGCCAGCAGTGTAGATTCAAACATGCTCAAAATTTCAAAAAATAGGGTAGATGTGCCAGTAATGGGCCACCTTCCAGTAATGGGCCACCTCGCATTTTTTGGTTTATAAAAAAATAATAAATAATAATTAAGCTTTTATTATTTTTTCCTTAACTCTACCTTGCATGCGTTATAAGATGGATTAATTTTTTACACTTTTCGTTAAAACAATTAGGAAGCAGAAAATAAAGTTTCAGTTTTTCTGTTTTTCACTGAAAATCTTAATGAACATGCTAAGAGCAGACTTAACTTACTTAGTTTATATCTTTTTTATTTTTTCGTAAAAATTGAATGTTTTTGTTTGGTTAGCAGTATAAAACATTGAATTTAATATACCAATGGCCATTTACAAAATTTTATTTATTTTTAAGATTTTAGGAGGGGTGGCCCATTACTGGATTGCTTATTTCGTGATTTTCCAGTAATGGGCCATCCAAGTGACCAATACAAAAAGTGTTATTTCAGTAGAGATAAAATATTTTGATTTAACTGAGAAGCTAAATAATCAAATTTAATATTTAAATTTTATCTATTAGAATTTAATAGAGGCAATTTCTTTATAAATAGTTGTTTTAAAAAAGTCATCCAAAATTGGTACAAAACACAAGGAAAACATTTGACAAAATCTAGATGTACCGTTACAAAAGAAGTTGTTTTAAGTTGGTTCAGAAATGTAAAATCATATTTGGAAGAAGATATTATTAATATTTTCTTCCGAATTGCGAAGCGTAGCAAAGGATGTGCGTTCGTACAATAACAAAATTTTAAAAATAATCAGACCTTGCTGAAATAGTATAGCGTACTTCGGATACAGTATAGTGGTCGAAATCTTTGTGTTCCTGTAAATATGCAGGAAGTAATTTTTATTACACCTCAGCAACACATATCTTATTCATGAAATATGAAGTATTTTATTATAATTAAAAACACGCCTTAAACTATGTTTCCCCATATAGCATTATGTAGTGGAATACTTTTGTGTGACCCTGTAATTTAATAATAAATATTCTTTGCATCTCAGGTTGTACAGAATTTTTATTTTATTATATATATACGTCATAGGTTCATGTCAATTTTATTATGTTCGAATGAGTGTAACACCATTAAAATGCATTTGCAATTTTTTTCCCCAGTGCCTGTAATGTAACGGAATCCTTTTGATAGTCCCTGTAATTGATCTATGCATCTGATTATCATAAGACCTGAAATGACTCGACAAAATCATGTAATAATTATATGTTTTAAATTTCAAACGATGAAAATGCATTTTAAACTATTTCCCCCATTGACCGTAATGGAACAGAATCTTTTTGATTTTCCCTGTAATTGATCTATTCATCCGATTTTCATAAAGTTTGAAATGACTCGACAAAATTATGTAATAATTATGTATTTTAAATTTCAAAAGATTCGGTTGGATAGTTTTTGCGTTGGTATATGCTGGCAGACAGACAGACGAACAGACAAACGGACAGACAGACGAACACACAAACGGACAGACAGATGGGCGGACTGAACGACAACTATAGGTGCAACGTATTTACATAATTACGAACGCACCTAAAAATAATTATCTGTTATTTTTTGTAGGGTGGCCCATTACTGGAACATAGGCGGTCCATTACTAAAACATAGGTGGCCCATTACTGGGCACTTGGGTGTTTAGACATATTTCTTCCCCCAGGGGGATACCTTCTTTAGGTATTCACGGGCTTCACAAACCCGGGGCACCTGAGTGATCCTTCTCCTTTCTTTTTCCTCTTACTCCTCTGGTCTTCCTTTCGTCTTTGTTTCACTCTCGTCGTGGTTTCCTCTTCGGAGGTGAGGGCAATTCTGTATGAACCGATGTCATCCTGCATATCGATTCATGGAGAATTGTAAACCACCCACGTGTTGGCCGTGCGTGGCGACCCGTGTCCCTGGAAAGGGGGATCCTGGTAGTTGAGGGAAACCAACACACTACTTTGGCCTCTGCTTCAGGTAGACGGGAGGTGCATTTAGTCCCGTATGCATCAATCGGCTGGTCAGCTGACTTTCGTCACTGGCTCTAGGGATCAAGTGATCGAACAACTACTAGTCATCTCGTTAAGGGTGGAGACTGACATAGGGTTGTCTTGTGACCGTATGGGCCCCGGTTAGCACTGGTGCACGAATGTGCATCCCCTTGTAGGGCTCGGGAGAGGGTGGTGCGGCCGGGGTCTGAATTTTATTACTTTTAAATATGGATGGAATCACTTTTCCTTCTACTTCTCTCCCTAGTGGAGAGCAACAAACTGCACAGTTTCTATCATTCACTCGTTTTTTCATCATTAAACGTACTGATAGCCTATGTGATAATTCATTTAAAAAGACTTCACCATTTCTCATTGCAAAAACATTCCAGTCAGTGCTGGGGGATGGCCATTCTATCAAAAAACTGCAATCTGGGGATCTACTAGTTGAGGTTTCTACAGCTAAACAGTCACAAATTCTTTCTAATTGCTCTACAATAGGCACCTTTTCCGTTTCTGTACAAGTACATAAAACTCTAAATACAAGTCGTGGTGTAATATCTGAACCTGATCTGTTATTCTCTACTAAAACTGAACTTCTAGAAAATTTAAAAGACCAAAATGTCGTAGATGTACGCCGTATCACTATCCGTCGCAATGAAGAAATACTACCCACTAAACATATTATTTTAACCTTCAATAGTCCCAATTTACCAGCTAGAATTAAAGCTGGCTATCTAAGTTGTCCAGTTCGACCATACATACCAAACCCTATCAGATGTTTCAAATGCCAGCGTTATGGCCATACTAATACTAATGGCCAATGTCGTGGATCTCTTACCTGCGCACGTTGCGCGGAAGTCGGTCACGACAATAAAACTTGTGAAAATTCCGTACGCTGTGCAAACTGTAAAGGCGATCATACAGCATATTCCCGCAAGTGCCCTAACTGGAACCGTGAAAAGGAAATAATTACTATAAAAGTTACTCAAAATTTGTCTTATCCTGATGCCCGTAAACTAGTTGAAAATAGAACCCCATCTGTCGGAATTACCTACTCTAGCTTACTCAAGAAGCAATCAACAGCCGTAAGACACATAAGTACACAAACTGATTCCCAATTTCCATCCAGTAAATCAACTGTAACACAATCAACCAGTACTCATGTTAAAGAATCGACCAACACCCCATCCTCTGAACCGGTAAAAACTGACATAGAGAAGAAACAACAGAAACCGACTGCTCTATCCAATAAGTCATCTCAACCCCAAACTAAGACAAAACCTGCCATTAATACCAATATTCCACAGAAACCTGATGCTCCCAGAAAACATAATTTAAAAAAACCGCCTATACAAACCTTTAAAAAGAAAACCTCAACTCCAGCCTCTCCACAATGGAAGACTGCTGGAAAGGGGAAGCGAATTTCTGGCATCAGCTCAATCATAAGAAATATTAAAGATCCGAAACAGCTCCAGCAGTACGCGGACGAGGCTATGGAATCCGAGCCCTATAGCAATGACTCGGATGTTGACGAAAATACTGTATTTGAAGAATTTGTACCTGATAACTTAGATACACAACAATCCACTTCTGATAATCCTTCACAAACTGCCTCTCCAAGATCATTACATTCTAATACTTCCAAAATACCATCTCATAACAGGAACGCACAAATTACAACTAAAACTTCTTTAAAGCAAAATATTTCAAGAACTAAATCTACTATATCTGCAATACCCCCACCAAAAAAGAACAAAATCTCAAAAAGTCAGACAAATTCACAGGAAAAAGACAAAAAAATCAAAGAATGGAGGATAATGATGCTATGGACCTTCATCCCGAACCGGATGAAATACTGGACGACGGAGACAGTAGCATGTCTACTGTTTCTGATCAAAATGACATACATACTCATATTTAACTCTCATAATTATGAATAATATCATCTCTTGGAACTGCCGTGGTTATCTTAATAAACATGATGAAATCCGGGACATTCTCTCTGACCATCAACCACTCTGCTTAGCTCTGCAGGAAACCCATCTAAAACCAAATGACAAAGCAAAATTACGTAATTACGCTTCTTACAGGAAAGACTTCACTGGTAGTGATAGGGCCACTGGAGGAGTGGCTCTCTTCATATCTCGCAATATACCCCATTCCTATATCAATTTAAATACTAATTTACAAGCAGTTGCTACTCGTGTGCACATTAACCGACTAATAACTATTTGTACTATATACCTACCACCTAATATGTCTATACAATCAGCACATCTAGATAATCTTATTCTTCAACTCCCATCTCCATTCATCATCGTTGGCGATTTTAATGCTCATAGCCAACTCTGGGGTAATTCTGACAATAATGCACGTGGTGATGTTATAGAAAACCTTATCTCTGACAATGGCTTATGCCTGCTCAATAACGGTGATCATACTTACTTTCATGAACCTACCCGCACCTTTCATGCCATAGATCTCGCTATCTGCTCCCCATCCATTTATCCTTATTGGAACTTCTGGGTTTCTAATGACCTCCACGGCAGTGATCATTTCCCTACTTTTATCTCGCTGACTACTCCTCACATGGATTCTAATAATTGTTTTAAACGCTATGTATATGACAGAGCTGATTGGTCAACATTCACAGACAATGCTAAAATAACAAGTGATATGATAGCGGGTGACATTGATGATGCGCTTGATAATATCACCCAGTGTATTATCAATGCTGCAGATATTAGTATTCCAAAATCACATTCTATACCGCGGCACAGGAAACCATGGTGGAATGATGAATGCCGAAAGGCAAAGAAAAAGCAACAGAAGGCTTGGGGCATTTTCCGACGCTACCCTAATAATAATAACTATCTCGCTTTCAAAAAAGCAAAGGCTCAAGCTAGAAGAGTGCGCCGTCAAAGCCAACGTGAATCTTGGATTCAGTACATCTCCAACATCAGCGCCAGTACATCAAGCAAAGAACTTTGGAAGAAAGTGAAAAACTGTATGGGACTGTAATCAGAAAACCGCATCTCTATCTTAAATTACAATGGACAAACAATAGCATCCCATATAGCACACTTGCCTCCCCAGGATGTCCTGGGGAGGATTCACATCCCAGGACACTCATCCCCCAGGCATCCCTGAGGATGCAGAAAATTGTCACCAGGAGGTCCTCAGGAACCGAAAATGTCCGCTTTATAGCGTCCTGGGGCGCTCCCCAGGACCTCCTTCAGAGTCCTCCCCGGGAGGTTCAGGGGAAGATTTGAGGAAGCGATATAGGAGGACTTTGGGAAACTTCAAGGTCACTAATATGTTAAAAAAAAATTAAAGCTATGATTTTATAAAAAAATTTTTTAGGAGAAAACGCGAATGTTTTATTTTTTCTATTATTCAGACGGATTTACATATATAGAGATTATTCAGGAACAAATTTCTTACCTTTATTTTTCCTGCTGGATTTGAACCCGAGTACCTTGGTATTCCGAACGCGCACTCTGACCGTTATGCTGTCGGGACAGTAAGGAATAAAGGTTTCTAAGGTATAGATGCATTTTTACTCCGCTTTTGAAACTTAAAACTAGGAAATGTCCTCATATTTTGTGCCTTTTGTATACACTCGAAATAAATTTAAGTTAATAACTCTAAATAAATTGTCAATAATTATTTGTTATAACATAAATGTCTTTGCTTTAAAAAATTTTAAATGAAATTGTATTTTTAAATGATAAAAATATCCTTTTAGCTTTTAATACTTAAAATCCATTAAAATTGTTCAGTAGTTATAAAATTGATTATGAATTATATATTTTGACACACAATGAATGATGCGAAACGTTTCTGATGATATCCCCTATAAAATTTAATTTTAGTTAATAAAAATATTATTTCCAGAAATTAAAATAGCAAGAGATCAAAACACATAGTTTCTTTAAAATTATGAATTTTACAGAAATTTTAATCGATTTTTTTTCTTTTTTCTTTTGGTGGTAGATGGTAGATGGGAGGTGGTGAGTTTGTACCCAATCGCACCCGTCCGCCTAATCGTTCGGAGTTTTCCACGGTTTTCTTAAACTTCCTTGCGTAAATACGGGTAGGTTCCTTTAGAAAGACCCTCACGGAGGGCAACCCTCATCCCTTAATATGTACCTTGTTTTTTTTTTTTTTTTTTTTTTTTTTTTTTTTTTTTTTTTTTTTTAATGATTGACAAATAAAATCTAAGTAAATCCTTTCAAAAATAAAACTTGTTTGCTCTATCTCGATCTTACTTTTTTTTTAAAGAATTTTTTATCGATATTTTTTCTTTTTACGCTTGTTTAAAGGTGCTCTTATTATACGAATTTATGAAAAAATATGTAATTTTGCTTAGCCTTTTCTTTCCTACTTTTTACTCTTTGAAATATTTCATTGTTACAGTTTCATTGTGGGTGACACCAGCGATCAAGAGATTCTGCTTTCGAAGGTGGTAGATGGGAGGGGCTGAGTTTGTACCCAATCGCGCCCGTCGGTCTAATCGTTCGGAGTTTTCCACGGTATTCTTCAAATCTTGGATTTCTTTGCGTAAATACGGGTTAGGTTCCTTTAGAAAAACCTCACGGAGGGCAACCCCCCCCCCCTCTCTTGATATGTCTTTGATGATTTTTTGTTTATGATAGACATATAAGCTCTAAGTGAATCTTTCAAAAGTAAAATCTTTTCGCTCTCTTTCTCTCTCTTATTTATTTTATTTATTTATTTATTTTTTACAGAAATTTTAAGCGATTTTTTTTTTTTTTTTACGCTTGGTAAAAGGTGCTCTTATTATATGAATTTATGAAAAAAAAATATATATAAATTTGCTTAGTCTTTTCTTAAGCCTTTTCTTTCCTACATTTTGCTCTTTGAAATATTTCATTGTTGCAGTTTCATTCTGGGCCCCACCCGTGGTCAAGAGATTCTGCTCTCGAAGCTGGTAGATGGGATGTGCAGAGTTTGTAACCAATCGCGCCCGTCGACCTAATTGTTCGCAGTTTCCCGGGGTTTTCTTCGAATCTTGTATTTCCTTGCGTAAATACGGGTTAAATTCCTTTAGAAAAACCTTCACTGAGGGCAACCCCCCCCCCCCTTCCCTTGATATGTCCCTCATGTTGATAATTGGCCGTCATAAATACAACCAATCAACAAACTCGTTTTAAAGTGATTAGGTATATTTTGACGAATATTTATTAACAAATAATTAAATCCGTTACTTATGAAATTCTTATACGACGGCACGAGTTACAGATGTTTGGAGATTTACCACTTGTTGCGGGATTAAAAAATACTGTAAAACAACTGTATTATTTTATAACATAGTAAAATATTAAAATTTTGTATTTTCATCAATAACACACCATTGTACAAATTTGTATAATTTTATTATATCAGAATTTGGTGTGAAAATCATTTGTAAAATTCTATCATTACACTGAAACACTGCTTGAGTTATATAAAATAGAAACTATTAATAAAATTTTAATTTGTTACAAAATAATTTTCTTATTGTTATAAATAAAATTACTTTTCATTTAAATCTCCATTTAATTGTCTTTGAAAATTGTATGAAATATTTATATGCATAAAAAATACAATATGCACCATTTTTCATTTAATTAAAGACGGGAATATTTTTGTTGATTTCTTTACATGTAATTTTAGAAACTAAGATTTTAGGCAATTTAAAAAGCCTAAAAAAACTGAAATTTTTATTTAAAATATAAGATGTTTTCAATATATGTATATATTTCTTTTGCATTTACTAACAAAATTCTTTGTAGCGCTTTTTCTTACAAATTCAGAAATAGTCTATTCTTGGAATATCGCACTTTCTTTTTCTCTCTCTCTCTCATTGAGTGATCGGCAAAACGCATTCTCAGCTGACAACTGACTGGGGGGCAGGATAATCTTGTTAAAAATTCAATTGTTGAAAGGTTGGGAAGATGACTGCCTGAAGGTTGGGAAGGTCACTTGGGGTAGTGAAATTCCATTCAATTCAGTTGAAAGCTGCGATAAAAGTATTTGTTACTTAGGAAATACAGATAAATATTTATCTGTAATTTCAGAACCAAAAAATTATTTATATATCTGAAGTTTTCAAAATAAAGACTTCATTTTATCTTTCAGAATTTAAATAATAATAATATGTTTGATAATCTATAAAAGATATTAGAAAAATAATTTGTTATTAAGTACAACTTACATTTAAAAAAATATTAATGATAAATTAAACAAAATAAGTTAAACCTTCAAAAATGACATTTGAATTGAAGCTTCTATTTAGAAAACAATTTCTTATCTTCAATACACATCAAATTACACTGGATAAATAATTGATAATAACCTAAATTAAACTTTAAATTAGCGTGATTTTATTTTTTTAAAACTGATTTTATAAGAATGTATATTTTTGAACAGAAAATCTTTTCAAATAAATCATTTATTGGTATGTGTATGCGGAGGGGGGGGGGGGAGCGGTTCAATATTTATTTATTTTAAATCCAAATATACCATTTTAAATGAATTATCTTTGATTTTGTGTTATGTTCTGTGATAAATATGTCTAATTTCGTCGGGACACTTTTGTTTATTTTATTTCTATATATATATATATATTTATATATATACACGCAAAAACATTCCACATTTGACATTAAGATGCATCAGGACTCAATTTAGATAATTTTCATAACAAAGTTTTAAAGGATACTCATAAACAAACTTACATTAAGATTTTTTTTTTTTTTTTTTTTTTTTTTTTTTTTTTGCATAAATATCTTTACCTCTAAATATCAGAAAAATATATGATATAGAAATTTCTTCTATTTAGAGATTTTAGTGTATTAATTTAGAAACTTACTATTTAGTTAATTTAAACAAGTTAAATTAATTTCTTAATAAAACAAATAATAATAAAGCAAAACGCAATAGGTTATTTATTAATAATTAATAAAATATTGATAAATGAACAAAATTTGATTTAAAAGATATATAATAGTACTTAGTATATAAAAATAGTAAGTAACTGAAATAATAAATAATAAATTTTAATTTAACAAAAAAGATTAAAAATTACAGCAATAATTAAAAATAATAGCAATTTAATAACAATTATCTAATTTGCTAATAAATAAGGAATTGAATAATTAATAAAATAAAATTAAGTCATTAAAATCGATACTGATTAAATTGCATTCGATATTTTATTAAAAAATAATTGAGTATTGTATTCCTGAATCATTCATAAGATGGCGCCAGCACTGTGACTTCCTGGGCACTTCCCCAGGAATGACTAACCGAGTACATCCCCAGGAGGGATTTCCCAGATACTTCCCCAGGAGTAGCGTCCCTGGGAAATTGCTCCGTGGGATGTTACTGGGAGCTCATTCCTGAGGACATCGTAAAAGACTCTTCCCCAGGACGTCCTGATCTTGTCATTTTAATTTTAGGAGGAATATGGGATGGCTTGGAGCTCCTGGGGAGGTATTGAGGAGCTTTTGTGCTATATGGGATCACCCCATAATATTGCTGAAACAATAGCAAATACACTGGCATCTAATTCTAAATCAGACTCGTATCCAGAACCTTTCTTATCATATAAAAGACAAGCAGAATCTACCAACATAAATTTTAATTCTCGCCATTCCTATGAGTATAATCTACCTTTCACAAAACCTGAACTTCTGCCATGTCTGCAAAATAGTCGTTTATCAGCTCCAGGACACGATGGCATCACTTATACCATGCTAAAATATCTTTCTACCACCTCTCTCAATAACCTTCTCACCTTTTACAATAGAATCTGGATTGAACATTCTTTTCCTAAAGCCTGGTGTAAAGCTATTGTCATTCCATTCCCAAAACCAGGTAAAGATCCCAGTGACCCAAACAACTACAGGCCAATCGCACTCTCTAGTAGCCTTTGCAAACTTTTAGAAAAAATGGTTAATTGCCGCCTAGTGCATGTTTTGGAATCTAATAATTCTCTTGCATCATTCCAAAGCGGATTTCGTCGTGGTAGGTCCACTATTGATAACCTCATTCTTTTAGAAACTCATATTCGAAATGCTTTTTTAAAACGCAATCATCTGGTGACTATCTTTTTTGACATGATGAAAGCCTATGATAAAACCTGGAGGTATGGCATACTACGTGATCTTTTTAATCTGAACTTTAGAGGTAACCTACCAATTTTTATTAAGAACTTCCTCGCAGTTCGAATTTTTCAAGTTCGAATTGGGGGGTTTCTTTCAAGTTTCTATATACAAGAAGAGGGTGTACCACAGGGCAGTGTTCTGAGTGTCACCCTCTTTGCTATCAAGATTAATGACATCCTGAACCAGTTGCCACCAAGCGTTCAAGGTACACTATATGTTGATGATTTTAACATTTTATGTAAAGGACAAGATATGCATTTTATCGAGAGACAACTACAAATCGCTATCAACCGTATTATTCAATGGACAAACAAAAATGGCTTTATTATTTCCCAAGACAAAACCTCATGTGTGCATTTCTGTAGACGAAGGGATTTACATCCGGATCCTGAAATTTTCATCGGAACTTATCAAATTGCTATTGTTGACAATGTCCGCTTTTTGGGCTTATATTTTGACAAAAAACTCACTTTCTTGCCTCATGTTTTGCAGCTACGAAAAAAATGCGAGCACTCTCTCAATTTAATCAAAGTGCTTTCCAACACATCTTGGGGAGCAGACCGTAGTTCTCTCCTGAAAATTTACCGTTCGATTATCCGCTCTAAAATTGACTATGCCTGCCAGGTCTATGGTTCAGCACGTAATTCCGTTCTTAAAAAAATCGACACTGTGCACCATAGTGCACTTCGCTTTTGCTCTGGTGCTTTTAGAACATCACCGGTTTTAAGCCTATATGTCGAGTGTAATGAACCAGCACTACACCGTATTCGTGAAAAGCTTTCATTGGATTTGTACTATCGTATTCTCTCTCACCGTGGCCATCCTCTTCGTAATTACATTTTAAATACAGACAACGACACTCTCTATCAACATCGACCATCATGCATTCCTTCATTTGGAGCCAGAATGAGGAACATTATTAACAATAGTCAACTAAGCAATATCAAGGTGAGCTCATGTTCATTGCATGAGTTTCCTCCTTGGAAAACTCTTAATATCACCACACTCCATCCTTTTAAAGACTATGACAAAAAGAACACTGCACCTGTCATATTTCAACAATTATTTGCAGCCCATCGCTCAAAATTCAGGAATTATACCGATATATACACAGATGGATCAAAGAGTAGCAATGTTGTTGGCTGTGGGATTTTCTGTGATAATACCAATTTTAGTTACCGGCTTCACCCTTCAGTTTCTGTGTTTACGGCAGAGTTGATTGCGATAGAGAGAGCCATGTTACACATTTCACATCATCATAACACTTCATTCATCATTTATACGGACTCAAATAGTGCTATTGACGCAATTAAATCATCTAACAAGCATCCTTATGTCTCATCCATCCTGAATTTTTATGATAAATTAACAAACCGTGGCTGTAAAATTTTATTTTGCTGGGTACCTGGACACATGGGTATTCCTGGAAATGAAAATGCAGATCAAGCGGCAAAACTTGCTCTTAACCCTTTAGATCATAAGATGCCATTCTCAGACATTAAACTAATTATAAAACACTTTATCCATCATAACTGGCAAGATAGTTGGGATACAGAAATTAATAATAAACTGCACCGTATCAAACAAACGATCATTAGCTGGCCTCCAAATTACCCACGGAAAACTGATGTTCTACTGACTCGTCTGAGAATTGGACACACTAGGTTAACTCATAAACATCTTCTATTCCGGGATGATGCACCCATGTGTCCTCATTGTCATTTTGATTGCCTAACCATACATCATCTTTTAACTGACTGTCCGGGCCTCCGGCACTTGTACAGAATATATTTTAACTCATCATCACCTATTTTGACAAACCTCATTGGGGAAATTCCTCATGGGGCACTTTTTGCCTTTTTAAAGCATGCAGGATTTTATTTTGAAATTTGAATTTTTTTTCACTACTTTTATTCCTATAACTTGGACCTAGTTATCTGGATCTTTATATAGTTGGATCTTTTAAACTTTTATTCTTGCCTAGCTATATCTGGATGGGGTGCCCCATCCAGACACCCTGATATTGTTCCTCTTGTCTTTGTCTTGGCGCAGCATGTCCCTCAAGGGATTTTGTGCCACAAAACCCTAAACAACCAACCAACCAATTAGACATATTTCTATTATTTAAAATGAAATTTTTATTTCTATTGGGAAATGTAACTGTTGGATTAGTTAAATATTGTTGAAAGCTTAATCTAATATGAAAAAAAATTGGAATACAATAATTATAACTATTAATAAAAAATTATTTTTTAGAGAAATTCCTTAAGGTGGCCCATTACTGGCACATCTACCCTATTTAGAAAATATTTTTTTCTTACCTTTATATTCCGATATATAAAATTCAATGCAATTTTATTTATGGAGGTAAATTAAGCTTTTTAAATAATATTGGAGACATCTTTTTTCGCTCTATTTTAAAAAATGACACTTATTCAAAAATACATTCTATAACACACATTTATCACAAAAAATGTAAAAAATGTAAAAATGTTTGTACTATTTTAACTTTAACTTTTACTGATTGAGTTTTCCAAAAGGTTTTAAAAAATGAAGGTGTAATAGATACTTTGAAAGGCATAACAAAAAAAACAAACTATGATAGACAATCTCTTTTTATTAACATTTAAAATCAATTGAAGAGATTACATTTTTACCCATTAACTCGGCAGTGTTTAAAAGCCATTTGGAGCATTTTACAAAGAAATATCAAACTTAAATGTATACAGAAAGGCTGCACCTTTTCCATCCAGTTCCTGTTAGTCAGTTTTTTCGAAAAATGTTTGATTTACCGTAAAAATTCACGAAAATATCGGTTGACAGGATTGGTGGAGGATTCCCAGTTGGGTGGGGTTATTTGCAACAGCACAGATTGTTCATTGGGTTGTGGATTCCACTGCGAGCCGAGGCCCTCTAAATGCCGGACCATGTTGTCAATGGCCGCCGACACACCTTGGGGAGTGGATCTCCAATGGGTTTCCGTGTCCACTAAATCTTGGACAATTTTGGAAATGGCTGCCGATTGTTCGTCTGGGGACGTGGGTGAAAAAGTCGGTTCCAGACGAGCTTGTTTCCATTCGGGTTCCTGGTTGTCCCTTTGCTCAATTTCTTTGGGAGACTCTTCCGGAGGGGTCGGGGAAAAATTTCATCGACGATGACCAAGTCCGGACTGCTGGCACGAGACTGGTCTAGATGGCTGGTACGTGACAAGTCCAATACCTCCACGGGATCTTCCGTTGCGTAGAAGGTGATGGGGGGTCGAGGGTCGTCATATTCTTTATACATAAATCTTTGTAAATGTTGAACGACGTTGGGATGCAGTAACACGATATTTTTTTCCACAGGAAAATGTCTTTCATATATTTTTTTGATAATGACAAAAGGTTGTCCAGGCGTCGTAGCAGGAGGGGTGGGGACTCTCGAGGTCATTGGCGCCTTGGCCGGCGACTCCTCTGGGAGATCGGCTGGATCGGTAGAAAATTCTTCCTCACTGTCACTACTGTCGTCTGGCCGAGTGCGAGTTTCAATGCAAGGGATCTGTACAGGGACTCGGTAGATATCATCTGTCCGATAAGTGGCCTGAGTGCTGCGGATTGTAGTCACATGGGAGAAAGGGAGCACCACATCTTCTTTCAAGAGGTGCAGAGAAAAGAAGGTACGATCCGTGGTGTATAAGACGTACACCGTACCACTGGGAATAATGTAGATGCTGTCGATGGCCAATATCACAGTGCGATAATTATGTTGTTCTGTATCGACGAATCCTTTTAAATTGAGTCCCTTTTTTTTCCTCTCTAAAGTGTAGATGCATAGGGGATGTTTTCCTGTCTGGATGACATGCATCGTCCCAGGCTCCACTAATGTATT
Source organism: Maratus speculifer (assembly GCA_964019185.1). Lineage (NCBI taxonomy): Eukaryota > Metazoa > Arthropoda > Arachnida > Araneae > Salticidae > Maratus > Maratus speculifer. The sequence continues at coordinate 266,402,193 of OZ025301.1, forward strand.
TTCGAAGGTGAAATATTTTTTCGTCAAAAAAAAAGTGAAGATTAAATTTAAAACACGTTCGGTGATTGACACTCTTCGTCTTTTAAGATGGGTTTCTGTAGTAAAGGGATCGCATCTGTCCAATTTCGGGAGGTGTAGGGGGCTGCAGTCATCAAGTACTTTAATGTATCCACAAAATGTGTGCGGATAACGTCATCGCACTTTACGGAACAATACGCAACTTTGTAAACACTACTTAAATATATGATGTAGGGAAAGATCCGGTGTCGCTCCGGAAGCACCGCAAACTGCGACGGACGGGGCAACCGGTCTTCTTCCAAAAAGCTCTTTAGAACTTGGCAGGGAAAAACATCTCTTTTCAAACTTTCTAGCTTTCTGGCATCAATGACTTCTACAGAGTTTGGGGTGATTCGGGTGGAAGGAAAGGGCTTCTCTAAATTTTTTTCTCCTCCATCGCTTTCACAAAGTCTCGACCAGAGGCAAGGCAAGAGTAAGGAAATGAACGACGACGCTCTCCTTATATAGTAGATTCCACCGCGAGTCCAACCAATCACCGGGCTTCGCGCTTTCCGGTCCAACCCATCCGCGTGAGTCACTGCGTAGGCGTCTGGGAATTAGTTTTTTCGAAGCTCCTTAAATCATAGCTCCTGTCATGCATAATATTCTTCAATTGCTTAAAATGATATGTTACGTTACTTGTTATTCAATAAAGCGACTTAGCAAGTTTTCTCTTATTAAAATATCTCTATTTAGTTGATCAGAACTTAAAGTTGATCACTTCTTTAACTTATTAATACCTTAACTTCAAGATACTTAATCGAACACTCGATTGACTAGATCTTTGTCCGACTCAAAAATTAAAGTTGGTGGCTGAAAACTTGCCAAGTCACTCTATTGAATAAAATCCGGATTGCCGAAAGTGATGCTGCAAACCAAGTTCTTTCGGAGCTCCTTAAATCATAACTCCTGTCTTGCATAATGTTATTCAATTGCTTAAAATGATTTGTTATGTTACTTGTTATTCAATAGAGCGACTTAGCAAGTTTCTCTTATTCAATTTTTTCTATTTAGTTGATCAGAATTTAAAGTTGATCCCTTCTTTAACTTATCAGTACCTTAACTTCAATATACTTCTTCGAACACTCGATTAACTAGATCTTTGCCAATCAGATTCTAGATTAAATTGTACTCCGACTCAAAGATTAAAATTGGTAGCTCAAAACTTGTCAAGTTATTTGTGATTAAAGTTTTCTCTGATTCAATTTTTTCTATTTAGTTGATCAGAAATTAAAGTTGATTCCTTCCTTAACTTATCAGTACATTGACCTCAATATACTTATTCGAACACTCGATTGACTAGATCTTTGCCAATCAGATTCTAGTTTAAATTGTACTCCGACTCAAAGTTTAAAGTTGGTAACTGAAAACTTGCCAAGTCGCTCTATTGAATAACAAGTAACATAACAAATCATTTTAAGCAATTGAATAATATTATGCATGACAGGAGTTATGATTTAAGGAGCTCCAAAAGAACTTGGTTTGCAGTTAGATCTCACTTCTTTTATTAGCGAAACCTTTAACGAACTTGGCACTCTTTCACATTCATGTTTTTGATAGGATACAACCTACCGGAAAGATTTCACAGCTAATGGAAAAGTCATTGGTGGTGTGGCTCTTTTTATCTCCAATAATTTACCCCATTCTGCTGTTTCTTTAAATACTAATCTTCAAACTGTCGCAGCCCGTGTACATATTAAACAACTCATAACAATATGCACCATTTATTTACCTCCAAATCAAAATATTCAACCAGCAGATCTGGATTCTCTTCTTCTCCAACTCCCCACTCCCTTCATTATTGTTGGTGATTTTAATGCACACAGCCAACTGTGGAGAAACAGTAATTCTAATCGACGTGGTGATATAATAGAAAAATTTATTTCTGACAACGGCCTATGCCTGCTCAATAATGGCGATCACACTTACTTTCACGAACCTACCCGTACCTTTCATTCAATAGACCTTACAATTTGCTCTCCACGGCTCTATCCTTTCTGGAACTTCTGGGTATCTAATGACCTACACGGCAGTGACCACTTTCCGACTTTTATAACACTGACTGCTCCTGATAAGGATTCTTCCAATTTTATCAACCGTTACATTTATGACAGAGCCAACTGGCCAGCTTTCACTGCACTTGCAAACATAACAGCTAATATGATAGATGGAAATATTGACAATACACTTGATAATATAACTGAATGTATTATCAGTGCTGCCGACTCTAGCATTCCTAAAACATTTTCTACTTATAAGCACAGGAAACCTTGATGGAATAGTGATTGCCAAAGAAAAAAACAACAAAAAGCTTGGGGTCTCTTCCGGAGGTACCCAAATAATACTAACTATATTGCTTTTAAAAAAGCAAAGGCTGAAGCTAGAAGAGTGCGACGCAAAAGTCAACGGGATTCTTGGATTAATTATGTATCTACCATTAACTCAAACACTTCAAGTAAAGAACTTTGCCTAAAAGTAAAAAAATGTATGGGAATATATTCAGAAAGTCTTATCTCAATTTTAAATCATAATGGACAAACCATCACATCTCCTAAGAACATAGCTGAGACAATAGGAAAAACCCTAGCAACCATTTCAAGCTCAGACTCTTATCCGGAACCCTTTTTAACTTACAAAAGACGCACTGAAATGAGCAGGATTAATTTTAACTCTCATAACTCTTTTCCATACAATCAGCCGTTTACTATCTCGGAGTTAAACAAATGTTTAAGTGATAGTCACTTGTCAGCCCGGGTCACGATGAGATTACATATATTATGCTGAAGCACCTGTCACCACACCCTTTAGATAACCTCCTTTCTTTTTATAATAGGATTTGGTTGGAACAAAATTTTCCATATGCTTGGTGCAGATCAAGCATTATTCCTTTTCCTAAACCAGGAAAAGATGCTGGTAATCCCAATAATTACAGATCTATCGCACTTTCTAGTAGCCTTTGCAAACTTCTTGAGAAAATGGTTAACTGCCGCTTCGTACTTTTTTTAAAAACAAACAATTATCTTGCTGCTTTTCAAAGTGGTTTTCGACGTGGTAGATCTACTATCGAAAATTTTTATCCATTTGGAAAATCAAATCAGGACTGCCTTTCTAAAACGCAACCGTTTGGTGTCAGTATTTTTTGACATGGCAAAAGCTTATGACAGAACATGGCGTTATGGGATTCTTCTAGATCTTTATAACCAGGGCTTTCGCGGCAATCTTCCAATTTTTATTAAAAACTTTCTTGCCACTCGTCTGTTTCAAGTTCGAATTGGTGGTTCTTTGTCTAGTTTTTATTTACAAGAAGAGGGCAGTGTCCTGAGTGTCACCCTCTTTGCTATTAAAATAAATGACATTCTCAATCAACTTCCTCCTTCAGTGAAAGGAGATTTATATGTTGACGACTTTTGAATTATGTGTATGGGACAAGATATTCGTTTTATAGAAAGACAGATGCAAATTGCTATCAATCGCATCCTGAATTGGACTAATAAAAATGGTTTTATTATATCTCATGACAAAACATCTTGTGTGCATTTTTGTAGACGAAGGGATCTGCATCCAAATCCTGAAATTTTTATTGGTTCAACTCAAATCCCTGTTGTGGACAATGTTCGTTATCTTGGTCTATTTTTTGACAAGAAACTTACCTTTTTACCCCATATTTTACACTTAAGGACGAAATGTGAAAAAATTCCTCAATTTACTTAAAGTTCTTTCTAATACTTCTTGGGGTGGCGGATCGTGGTTCTCTTCTTAAGATCTATCGTTCTGTGATCCGTGCAAAAATTGACTATGCCTGCCAGGTGTACGGCTCTGCTTGCATGTCTGTTCTTAAGAAACTTGACACTGTGCACCATAGCGCACTTCGTGTGTGCTCTGGTGCATTTCGTACCTCTCCAGTTGTAAGCTTTTATGTTGACTGTAATGAATCTTCATTACACTATACTCGTGAAAAACTTTCATTGAATTGTTTTACCGTGTCCTTTCATACCCTGGTCATCCACTTCATACATATATTTTAAGCATTGACAATGATATTCTTTATCAGCATCGCCCATCCTGCATCCCCTCTTTTGGTATAAGAGTGAGAAGCATAATCAACAGTAGCCCTTTGAATAATGTTGAGGTGAGCACCTGTCCATTGCATATGTATCCCCCTTGGAACACACCTGTTATTACATTTCTCCATCCTTTTAATGGTTATGAGAGGAAGAATTTAGCCCCTATTGCTTTTAAACAATTATTTACTGCACACCGTGCTAATTTTAGTAATCACATGGACATATATGCAGATGGTTCTAAGAATGGTAATACTGTTGGTTGTGGAGTTTATTGTGATGGTGTTACCCTTAGTTATCGGCTTCATCCTTCTATCTCTGTTTTTACAGCCGAATTAATTGCAATAGAGAGGGCCATGGTACACATCTCTCATTATGATAACACTTCTTTCATAATCTATACTGACTCAAATAGTGCTATTGATGCTTTAAAATCTTTTAAAAAACATTCTTATGTCTCAGCTATCCTGGATTTTTATACTAACTTGACAAGACGTGGTTATAATATTTTATTTTGCTGGGTCCCTGGACATATGGGCATTCCTGGTAATGAAAAAGCTGATGAGGCGGCGAAATTTGCTCGTAATCCATTACATCATAAAATACCATTCTCAGATATTAAACTAATTATAAAGCATTTTACTCATAATAAATGGCAAGAAAGCTGGAATCTGGAATACAATAATAAGTTGCATAATATTAAACCTACAGTTGTGACCTGGCCTGCGATTTACCCAAGCGAAGAATGACTTTACAGCTCATATTCAAAATATTAGAATAATTGAGAAGAAGTAATAAGGAAAAATTATTTGTCATTTATTTATTTTTTATACTAAGTAAATGAGTTGAGCAACCATGGACCACATGTTTTCTATCGGCGAAAGATCCGGAGAGCGCGCCGCACAGTGGATCGATCCTTAAGAAAACGCGAACATAGGGCCAAAAAATAATCGCTAAATAATTAATTTTTTTCAAAGAAATATTTTAAAAGAATATCCATAAAATACGAATATATGTTCATTTTTTAAATTATACAAAATTATATCTTATTTGTATAGCTCGGAATGTACACTTTTCAGCAGAGGAATTTTTCTGGGGATTTCAGTGATTTTTATAACTGCTCAGAAATAAAACCGAGGTAACCACTAATAATAACTCGTTTAAAATAACATTATTAATTTCCTAAAACACATTTTAAAGCACTACATAAAGCATTTTGATTGAATTTTATACATCATTTTACTTTATGAACAGCCCATATGAAATAAACTGTATCATAAAATAAAAATTGCTTATTTTAAATTGCCTGAAGTTGCCTGAAATTTCAAAGGCATGTTTGTGCTCCTAAAAGTCTGTATTTTAATGTGGTATAGGGCAATTTTTGCGCAAACCTGCGCATTTTTGAAATAAATGGATTTGAAACACTTTTAGTGACTATCACATAGTTTTCCACTTCCAGAAAAAGTAGTAAATTGTCTGTAGACAAAAATATTTTTAATGAATTTTATACTGTAAGAGTTTTTTAAAATGAAATAAAATAAAAAATAATTTAATATTTAATTATAAAATTAAATTACAAATATGTATTTTGGGTTATATAAATATTTAGATGAAAACTCTGGAATGTACAAATCCTTTCAGAGAATTAAATCCAAATAAAAGGATACATGATGAAATAAATGGATGCATGATGTGTGAGTCCTAAAGTAAAAGTTCTAATGCTTCTGGAAATTTTTCGTCCTTTTGAATCTTTTTTACTTTGTGTCTAATTCTGGAAATTAACGGGTCTGATGTTAAAAGTAAATGATGCAACAAATCTTCGTTAGATGCTCTTCGACTAATTTTTCTTGTATGTGACTCCCGGTACTTTCGAAACTCTTTGTTTCGAGCTTCGCCAGCTTCTTCCGATAGTTGGCCAATTGGAACAGCAAAATTTGCAACTATATCTTTTCCATGGATTAATAACTTGTGAACAGAAGCTGGCATATAATACCATCCGTACTTTGAAACACATTCTTTAGCTGTTTCAAGAGTAAATTCGCCAAATTTCTCGGCATTAATTTCTTCGTCACAAGAGATAACTTGCATTATAATTGCAAAAAGATTAATAAGCTCTTTATCCAATCCAGTGATCTCAGCTGTTTTTTCATACTCAGCAAAAAACGTCCTTGCAGTGTTTCCATCGTGTGTCAAACCACTCCCTTGTTTAACAACGTCAATTAGCAAACCTAATTTTTTTCTGAATTCACGTTGAATTTTTCTCTTAGTTTCGTCTTTTTGCTTTTTTTGGTCCTCAGTTCTAGCAATCCAAGCTTTAAACGGTAAATTGTAAGAAATATGAAGCAAATATTCCATAGACCGTATCTTTATATGGAGACTAGATACACCAAATCTGTACGAGGATGTGTTTACATTTCTTTCAGCAAATTTATCAATGTTATTCATTTCCGACGGCTTTGCACCGCAAATATAACATGTTGAACAGGAAGATGTATTTGAAATTGCCGTAATAACTTTTCCATCAATCATTGTTAAATTCATTTCATGATCAATGGTTATGTTTTGATATGCTGTAGGCTGTAGAGTTTTTATTTCTTCTTCCATTCGTTGATATTCCCTTTTTGATATTTCTGTATTCTCGCTGACAAATTCAAATCTAACAGGGCGACAATATCTAGTGGATGATGGAGTCGGATTTTGCCAAATAATTTCAGTTCCACATAATAACCTAATGGGAACAAAACTAGTCATAAAAATTGAACTATCGGATTGCATTGAACATCCGTCATTAAATTTTTGTTTATACATGCTTTGATTTGAAGCACCATCCAAACCCCATTTACATATCAATTTTAAGTGCTTTTTGGATTCATATTGTATTTTAAATGCATCTAAAAGTCTAATTACAGTTAAGTCCAAAATTGATTGCAATTCGATTTGAACCAAACTGTCAGTAATAAATATTTTTTCTTTTGGAACATAACAGTCTAGTTTCGCTTGTTGAATACAATAGTACGACTGCCACTGGTTATTACCTTCGTCAATGCAATTTTGTCTTAAAGTGACATATTGTTCCTTAGAAAGATCGAAATTTAGCATCATTGCTAAACACTTTTCTTTTGAAAATAAATTTGCTTCAGACTTTTTCTCACAAAAATTTTTTATTTGTAAAATTTCATTCGGATTTTTTAAAAGATGATCAATTACTTTTGAAAGATCCTTAAAACCCTCAGATGCTAATTTTTGTTTTGCTGCATGCAAAAGAGCTTCTCCAGAAGTATCCTCTCTTAAACTTTGAGTAAGTCTTCTTTTATGAGTTTCGGTTACATCTGAAAAAGATTTCCGAGATATTAATTTCTGCGAATTTTCAACTTCAGATGGTTTGAAATCATTATCAACTTTGAAGGAATTCTGAAGCCAAGAACTGTTCTTAGTATTAAAACGATCTAATTTTCGTTGAGATTGCTGCCATCGATCTTTCACATGAATGCAAAATTTACGTAAACGCTCCTTTAAATTTTCTTCATCAATTTCTGAAGCATTTAATCCATAGTGCTCACTTACAAAACTAAGCATTTGTATATCATAATTAAAACCATTATCTAATTTCTTTAAAAACAGAAACAAATCTCTGTTTGTTATCATCTTTCAAAAAGTATAAAAAAGCAAAATGAAATGATCTTGCTTTAAATAAAAAAGAAATTAACTAAAATTAATTTTACTACATACTAATTTTATAAAACACAATTCCGATAATAAGAAATTAGCTGTGAATTGGGCTCTAAAATGTTGCAAAAGAACGTTACCGTTTTGTAGAACGATTTTGAAGAATTATGTAAATATTACATACGTTGCCAATAAAAAATTAAACAAATATTTTGAATATTTTGTGAATGCCATTTAGATATAAGTAAAAACAAGATCGGTAGTAAAATTATCGTCTGCTAAGCTTTTTCTTTTACTTTGTTTTTCAACTTTAGTTTAGTTATTCAGTATGTCACTAAAAGTCTTGTTTTGAAAAAGAAAAAAAAATTCTTCATAAAAACCATGCTGATCTATTGAATATAATTTATTTTACTTATTTAAACCTAAATATAACAAAAAATAACATATACAAAGTTTTATACTATTGTGATAATCCTATGTTCGACATCTGCTATACTTCGATCCACTGTGCGCCGGCCAGAGAAGCAATTCAATCTGGTGATTGACGGAGAACCCTTGGACAATGCGTGCCACGTGTGGTCGTGCATTATCCTGCTGAAATATGGCTGTTGGCAAGCCCTGAAGGTAAGGAAAGACAACTGGCTCCAACACCTCGGAGATGTAGCGCTGGCTGGTTAAAGTACCGGCAATGCGTACTAGAAAAGTGCGAGAGAGATATCCGATACCGCCCCATACCATAATACCCGGTGCAGGACCAGTGTGACGGTGCATAATGCAGCTGTTCAGCATCCTCTCTTCACGGTGTCTCTAGACTCGAATCCGACCGTCGTGGTGTTGCATACAGAAGCGTGACTCGTCAGTAAAGAGAATTTCATTCCATTCTGTCGTCCACATCCTTCTTTCATCGCACCATTGGCGGCGGAGACGTCTGTGGTTCCGCGTCAGAGGTAGACAAAGCAACGGACGTCTTGCGGACAGACCATTCTGCTGTAAACGACGTCGAATGGTACGCGCAGACACTGGATGATGCGTTACAGACTGAATCTGCTGTGATATGGTTCGTGATGTGACTGAGCGGTCCGTCACTGCCATGCGTATAATCTGCCTGTCATCACGTGACGTGGTGCACTGAGGTCGATGCGGTCGATCACGTCTGTCCGTCGTACCCTGTTGCACCCAACGATCACATATCCGTATCACAGTTGTTTGGTTTCGTCCAACACGACGACCGATTTCCCTGAAAGATAACCCACAATCTCGGTATGCCACTATCCTTCCTCTGTCAAACTCGGATACTTGATCAAAAGATGATCGTTGTTTCCTACGAGGCATAATTTATCGGGTTTTTTTGAAAAAAAAGCAAGAAAAACACAATTGCTGTACTTGAAACCGTCGAAATCTCCAAGCCTTAAATAGCGCTTTGAGGTGGCGCCACAGGCGCGCTTGATATGCGTCTGCGCTGAAATTCTAATCATTTGCATATCTCACCTCAGCTAATGCATGTTGTAAATTTCATATTATTTGCATGCTTCCTTCAGGGTGTTGCATTTACGATGGCCAGCAGTGTAGATTCAAACATGCTCAAAATTTCAAAAAATAGGGTAGATGTGCCAGTAATGGGCCACCTTCCAGTAATGGGCCACCTCGCATTTTTTGGTTTATAAAAAAATAATAAATAATAATTAAGCTTTTATTATTTTTTCCTTAACTCTACCTTGCATGCGTTATAAGATGGATTAATTTTTTACACTTTTCGTTAAAACAATTAGGAAGCAGAAAATAAAGTTTCACAGTTTTTCTGTTTTTCACTGAAAATCTTAATGAACATGCTAAGAGCAGACTTAACTTACTTAGTTTATATCTTTTTTATTTTTTCGTAAAAATTGAATGTTTTTGTTTGGTTAGCAGTATAAAACATTGAATTTAATATACCAATGGCCATTTACAAAATTTTATTTATTTTTAAGATTTTAGGAGGGGTGGCCCATTACTGGATTGCTTATTTCGTGATTTTCCAGTAATGGGCCATCCAAGTGACCAATACAAAAAGTGTTATTTCAGTAGAGATAAAATATTTTGATTTAACTGAGAAGCTAAATAATCAAATTTAATATTTAAATTTTATCTATTAGAATTTAATAGAGGCAATTTCTTTATAAATAGTTGTTTTAAAAAAGTCATCCAAAATTGGTACAAAACACAAGGAAAACATTTGACAAAATCTAGATGTACCGTTACAAAAGAAGTTGTTTTAAGTTGGTTCAGAAATGTAAAATCATATTTGGAAGAAGATATTATTAATATTTTCTTCCGAATTGCGAAGCGTAGCAAAGGATGTGCGTTCGTACAATAACAAAAATTTAAAAATAATCAGACCTTGCTGAAATAGTATAGCGTACTTCGGATACAGTATAGTGGTCGAAATCTTTATGTTCCTGTAAATATGCAGGAAGTAATTTTTATTACACCTCAGCAACACATATCTTATTCATGAAATATGAAGTATTTTATTATAATTAAAAACACGCCTTAAACGATGTTTCCCCATATAGCATTATGTAGTGGAATACTTTTGTGTGACCCTGTAATTTAATAATAAATATTCTTTGCATCTCAGGTTGTACAGAATTTTTATTTTATTATATATATACGTCATAGGTTCATGTCAATTTTATTATGTTCGAATGAGTGTAACACCATTAAAATGCATTTGCAATTTTTTTCCCCAGTGCCTGTAATGTAACGGAATCCTTTTGATAGTCCCTGTAATTGATCTATGCATCTGATTATCATAAGACCTGAAATGACTCGACAAAATCATGTAATAATTATATGTTTTAAATTTCAAACGATGAAAATGCATTTTAAACTATTTCCCCCATTGACCGTAATGGAACAGAATCTTTTTGATTTTCCCTGTAATTGATCTATTCATCCGATTTTCATAAAGTTTGAAATGACTCGACAAAATTATGTAATAATTATGTATTTTAAATTTCAAAAGATTCGGTTGGATAGTTTTTGCGTTGGTATATGCTGGCAGACAGACAGACGAACAGACAAACGGACAGACAGACGAACAGACAAACGGACAGACAGATGGGCGGACTGAACGACAACTATAGGTGCAACGTATTTACATAATTACGAACGCACCTAAAAATAATTATCTGTTATTTTTTGTAGGGTGGCCCATTACTGGAACATAGGCGGTCCATTACTAAAACATAAGTGGCCCATTACTGGGCACTTGGGTGTTTAGACATATTTCTATTATTTAAAATGAAATTTTTATTTCTATTGGGAAATGTAACTGTTGGATTAGTTAAATATTGTTGAAAGCTTAATCTAATATGAAAAAAAATTGGAATACAATAATTATAACTATTAATAAAAAATTATTTTTTAGAGAAATTCCTTAAGGTGGCCCATTACTGGCACATCTACCCTATTTAGAAAATATTTTTTTCTTACCTTTATATTCCGATATATAAAATTCAATGCAATTTTATTTATGGAGGTAAATTAAGCTTTTTAAATAATATTGGAGACATCTTTTTTCGCTCTATTTTAAAAAATGACACTTATTCAAAAATACATTCTATAACACACATTTATCACAAAAAATGTAAAAAATGTAAAAATGTTTGTACTATTTTAACTTTAACTTTTACTGATTGAGTTTTCCAAAAGGTTTTAAAAAATGAAGGTGTAATAGATACTTTGAAAGGCATAACAAAAAAAACAAACTATGATAGACAATCTCTTTTTATTAACATTTAAAATCAATTGAAGAGATTACATTTTTACCCATTAACTCGGCAGTGTTTAAAAGCCATTTGGAGCATTTTACAAAGAAATATCAAACTTAAATGTATACAGAAAGGCTGCACCTTTTCCATCCAGTTCCTGTTAGTCAGTTTTTTCGAAAAATGTTTGATTTACCGTAAAAATTCACGAAAATATCGGTTGACAGGATTGGTGGAGGATTCCCAATTGGGTGGGGTTATTTGCAACAGCACAGATTGTTCATTGGGTTGTGGATTCCACTGCGAGCCGAGGCCCTCTAAATGCCGGACCATGTTGTCAATGGCCGCCGACACACCTTGGGGAGTGGATCTCCAATGGGTTTCCGTGTCCACTAAATCTTGGACAATTTTGGAAATGGCTGCCGATTGTTCGTCTGGGGACGTGGGTGAAAAAGTCGGTTCCAGACGAGCTTGTTTCCATTCGGGTTCCTGGTTGTCCCTTTGCTCAATTTCTTTGGGAGACTCTTCCGGAGGGGTCGGGGAAAAATTTCATCGACGATGACCAAGTCCGGACTGCTGGCACGAGACTGGTCTAGATGGCTGGTACGTGACAAGTCCAATACCTCCACGGGATCTTCCGTTGCGTAGAAGGTGATGGGGGGTCGAGGGTCGTCATATTCTTTATACATAAATCTTTGTAAATGTTGAACGACGTTGGGATGCAGTAACACGATATTTTTTTCCACAGGAAAATGTCTTTCATATATTTTTTTGATAATGACAAAAGGTTGTCCAGGCGTCGTAGCAGGAGGGGTGGGGACTCTCGAGGTCATTGGCGCCTTGGCCGGCGACTCCTCTGGGAGATCGGCTGGATCGGTAGAAAATTCTTCCTCACTGTCACTACTGTCGTCTGGCCGAGTGCGAGTTTCAATGCAAGGGATCTGTACAGGGACTCGGTAGATATCATCTGTCCGATAAGTGGCCTGAGTGCTGCGGATTGTAGTCACATGGGAGAAAGGGAGCACCACATCTTCTTTCAAGAGGTGCAGAGAAAAGAAGGTACGATCCGTGGTGTATAAGACGTACACCGTACCACTGGGAATAATGTAGATGCTGTCGATGGCCAATATCACAGTGCGATAATTATGTTGTTCTGTATCGACGAATCCTTTTAAATTGAGTCCCTTTTTTTTCCTCTCTAAAGTGTAGATGCATAGGGGATGTTTTCCTGTCTGGATGACATGCATCGTCCCAGGCTCCACTAATGTATTTTCGAAGGTGAAATATTTTTTCGTCAAAAAAAAAAAAAGAAGATTAAATTTAAAACACGTTCGGTGATTGACACTCTTCGTCTTTTAAGATGGGTTTCTGTAGTAAAGGGATCGCATCTGTCCAGTTTCGGGAGGTGTAGGGGGCTGCAGTCATCAAGTACTTTAATGTATCCACAAAATGTGTGCGGATAACGTCATCGTACTTTACGGAACAATACGCAACTTTGTAAACACTACTTAAATATATGATGTAGGGAAAGATCCGGTGTCGCTCCGGAAGCACCGCAAACTGCGACGGACGGGGCAACCGGTCTTCTTCCAAAAAGCTCTTTAGAACTTGGCAGGGAAAAACATCTCTTTTCAAACTTTCTAGCTTTCTGGCATCAATGACTTCTACAGAGTTTGGGGTGATTCGGGTGGAAGGAAAGGGCTTCTCTAAATTTTTTTCTCCTCCATCGCTTTCACAAAGTCTCGACCAGAGGAAGGCAAGAGTAAGGAAATGAACGACGACGCTCTCCTTATATAGTAGATTCCACCGCGAGTCCAACCAATCACCGGGCTTCGCGCTTTCCGGTCCAACCCATCCGCGTGAGTCACTGCGTAGGCGTCTGGGAATTAGTTTTTTCGAAGCTCCTTAAATCATAGCTCCTGTCATGCATAATATTCTTCAATTGCTTAAAATGATATGTTACGTTACTTGTTATTCAATAGAGCGACTTAGCAAGTTTTCTCTTATTAAAATATCTCTATTTAGTTGATCAGAACTTAAAGTTGATCACTTCTTTAACTTATTAATACCTTAACTTCAAGATACTTAATCGAACACTCGATTGACTAGATCTTTGTCCGACTCAAAAATTAAAGTTGGTGGCTGAAAACTTGCCAAGTCACTCTATTGAATAAAATCCGGATTGCCGAAAGTGATGCTGCAAACCAAGTTCTTTCGGAGCTCCTTAAATCATAACTCCTGTCTTGCATAATGTTATTCAATTGCTTAAAATGATTTGTTATGTTACTTGTTATTCAATAGAGCGACTTAGCAAGTTTCTCTTATTCAATTTTTTCTATTTAGTTGATCAGAATTTAAAGTTGATCCCTTCTTTAACTTATCAGTACCTTAACTTCAATATACTTCTTCGAACACTCGATTAACTAGATCTTTGCCAATCAGATTCTAGATTAAATAATACTCCGACTCAAAGATTAAAATTGGTAGCTCAAAACTTGTCAAGTTATTTGTGATTAAAGTTTTCTCTGATTCAATTTTTTCTATTTAGTTGATCAGAAATTAAAGTTGATTCCTTCCTTAACTTATCAGTACATTGACCTCAATATACTTATTCGAACACTCGATTGACTAGATCTTTGCCAATCAGATTCTAGTTTAAATTGTACTCCGACTCAAAGTTTAAAGTTGGTAACTGAAAACTTGCCAAGTCGCTCTATTGAATAACAAGTAACATAACAAATCATTTTAAGCAATTGAATAATATTATGCATGACAGGAGTTATGATTTAAGGAGCTCCAAAAGAACTTGGTTTGCAGTTAGATCTCACTTCTTTTATTAGCGAAACCTTTAACGAACTTGGCACTCTTTCACATTCATGTTTTTGATAGGATACAACCTACCGGAAAGATTTCACAGCTAATGGAAAAGTCATTGGTGGTGTGGCTCTTTTTATCTCCAATAATTTACCCCATTCTCCTGTTTCTTTAAATACTAATCTTCAAACTGTCGCAGCCCGTGTACATATTAAACAACTCATAACAATATGCACCATTTATTTACCTCCAAATCAAAATATTCAACCAGCAGATCTGGATTCACTTCTTCTCCAACTCCCCACTCTCTTCATTATTGTTGGTGATTTTAATGCACACAGCCAACTGTGGAGAAACAGTAATTCTAATCGACGTGGTGATATAATAGAAAAATTTATTTCTGACAACGGCCTATGCCTGCTCAATAATGGCGATCACACTTACTTTCACGAACCTACCCGTACCTTTCATTCAATAGACCTTACAATTTGCTCTCCACGGCTCTATCCTTTCTGGAACTTCTGGGTATCTAATGACCTACACGGCAGTGACCACTTTCCGACTTTTATAACACTGACTGCTCCTGATAAGGATTCTTCCAATTTTATCAACCGTTACATTTATGACAGAGCCAACTGGCCAGCTTTCACTGCACTTGCAAACATAACAGCTAATATGATAGATGGAAATATTGACAATACACTTGATAATATAACTGAATGTATTATCAGTGCTGCCGACTCTAGCATTCCTAAAACATTTTCTACTTATAAGCACAGGAAACCTTGATGGAATAGTGATTGCCAAAGAAAAAAACAACAAAAAGCTTGGGGTCTCTTCCGGAGGTACCCAAATAATACTAACTATATTGCTTTTAAAAAAGCAAAGGCTGAAGCTAGAAGAGTGCGACGCAAAAGTCAACGGGATTCTTGGATTAATTATGTATCTACCATTAACTCAAACACTTCAAGTAAAGAACTTTGCCTAAAAGTAAAAAAATGTATGGGAATATATTCAGAAAGTCTTATCTCAATTTTAAATCATAATGGACAAACCATCACATCTCCTAAGAACATAGCTGAGACAATAGGAAAAACCCTAGCAACCATTTCAAGCTCAGACTCTTATCCGGAACCCTTTTTAACTTACAAAAGACGCACTGAAATGAGCAGGATTAATTTTAACTCTCATAACTCTTTTCCATACAATCAGCCGTTTACTATCTCGGAGTTAAACAAATGTTTAAGTGATAGTCACTTGTCAGCCCGGGTCACGATGAGATTACATATATTATGCTGAAGCACCTGTCACCACACCCTTTAGATAACCTCCTTTCTTTTTATAATAGGATTTGGTTGGAACAAAATTTTCCATATGCTTGGTGCAGATCAAGCATTATTCCTTTTCCTAAACCAGGAAAAGATGCTGGTAATCCCAATAATTACAGATCTATCGCACTTTCTAGTAGCCTTTGCAAACTTCTTGAGAAAATGGTTAACTGCCGCTTCGTACTTTTTTTAAAAACAAACAATTATCTTGCTGCTTTTCAAAGTGGTTTTCGACGTGGTAGATCTACTATCGAAAATTTTTATCCATTTGGAAAATCAAATCAGGACTGCCTTTCTAAAACGCAACCATTTGGTGTCAGTATTTTTTGACATGGCAAAAGCTTATGACAGAACATGGCGTTATGGGATTCTTCTAGATCTTTATAACCAGGGCTTTCGCGGCAATCTTCCAATTTTTATTAAAAACTTTCTTGCCACTCGTCTGTTTCAAGTTCGAATTGGTGGTTCTTTGTCTAGTTTTTATTTACAAGAAGAGGGCAGTGTCCTGAGTGTCACCCTCTTTGCTATTAAAATAAATGACATTCTCAATCAACTTCCTCCTTCAGTGAAAGGAGATTTATATGTTGACGACTTTTGAATTATGTGTATGGGACAAGATATTCGTTTTATAGAAAGACAGATGCAAATTGCTATCAATCGCATCCTGAATTGGACTAATAAAAATGGTTTTATTATATCTCATGACAAAACATCTTGTGTGCATTTTTGTAGACGAAGGGATCTGCATCCAAATCCTGAAATTTTTATTGGTTCAACTCAAATCCCTGTTGTGGACAATGTTCGTTATCTTGGTCTATTTTTTGACAAGAAACTTACCTTTTTACCCCATATTTTACACTTAAGGACGAAATGTGAAAAAATTCCTCAATTTACTTAAAGTTCTTTCTAATACTTCTTGGGGTGGCGGATCGTGGTTCTCTTCTTAAGATCTATCGTTCTGTGATCCGTGCAAAAATTGACTATGCCTGCCAGGTGTACGGCTCTGCTTGCATGTCTGTTCTTAAGAAACTTGACACTGTGCACCATAGCGCACTTCGTGTGTGCTCTGGTGCATTTCGTACCTCTCCAGTTGTAAGCTTTTATGTTGACTGTAATGAATCTTCATTACACTATACTCGTGAAAAACTTTCATTGAATTGTTTTACCGTGTCCTTTCATACCCTGGTCATCCACTTCATACATATATTTTAAGCATTGACAATGATATTCTTTATCAGCATCGCCCATCCTGCATCCCCTCTTTTGGTATAAGAGTGAGAAGCATAATCAACAGTAGCCCTTTGAATAATGTTGAGGTGAGCACCTGTCCATTGCATATGTATCCCCCTTGGAACACACCTGTTATTACATTTCTCCATCCTTTTAAAGGTTATGAGAGGAAGAATTTAGCCCCTATTGCTTTTAAACAATTATTTACTGCACACCGTGCTAATTTTAGTAATCACATGGACATATATGCAGATGGTTCTAAGAATGGTAATACTGTTGGTTGTGGAGTTTATTGTGATGGTGTTACCCTTAGTTATCGGCTTCATCCTTCTATCTCTGTTTTTACAGCCGAATTAATTGCAATAGAGAGGGCCATGGTACACATCTCTCATTATGATAACACTTCTTTCATAATCTATACTGACTCAAATAGTGCTATTGATGCTTTAAAATCTTTTAAAAAACATTCTTATGTCTCAGCTATCCTGGATTTTTATACTAACTTGACAAGACGTGGTTATAATATTTTATTTTGCTGGGTCCCTGGACATATGGGCATTCCTGGTAATGAAAAAGCTGATGAGGCGGCGAAATTTGCTCGTAATCCATTACATCATAAAATACCATTCTCAGATATTAAACTAATTATAAAGCATTTTACTCATAATAAATGGCAAGAAAGCTGGAATCTGGAATACAATAATAAGTTGCATAATATTAAACCTACAGTTGTGACCTGGCCTGCGATTTACCCAAGCGAAGAATGACTTTACAGCTCATATTCAAAATATTAGAATAATTGAGAAGAAGTAATAAGGAAAAATTATTTGTCATTTATTTATTTTTTATACTAAGTAAATGAGTTGAGCAACCATGGACCACATGTTTTCTATCGGCGAAAGATCCGGAGAGCGCGCCGCACAGTGGATCGATCCTTAAGAAAACGCGAACATAGGGCCAAAAAATAATCGCTAAATAATTAATTTTTTTCAAAGAAATATTTTAAAAGAATATCCATAAAATACGAATATATGTTCATTTTTTAAATTATACAAAATTATATCTTATTTGTATAGCTCGGAATGTACACTTTTCAGCAGAGGAATTTTTCTGGGGATTTCAGTGATTTTTATAACTGCTCAGAAATAAAACCGAGGTAACCACTAATAATAACTCGTTTAAAATAACATTATTAATTTCCTAAAACACATTTTAAAGCACTACATAAAGCATTTTGATTGAATTTTATACATCATTTTACTTTATGAACAGCCCATATGAAATAAACTGTATCATAAAATAAAAATTGCTTATTTTAAATTGCCTGAAGTTGCCTGAAATTTCAAAGGCATGTTTGTGCTCCTAAAAGTCTGTATTTTAATGTGGTATAGGGCAATTTTTGCGCAAACCTGCGCATTTTTGAAATAAATGGATTTGAAACACTTTTAGTGACTATCACATAGTTTTCCACTTCCAGAAAAAGTAGTAAATTGTCTGTAGACAAAAATATTTTTAATGAATTTTATACTGTAAGAGTTTTTTAAAATGAAATAAAATAAAAAATAATTTAATATTTAATTATAAAATTAAATTACAAATATGTATTTTGGGTTATATAAATATTTAGATGAAAACTCTGGAATGTACAAATCCTTTCAGAGAATTAAATCCAAATAAAAGGATACATGATGAAATAAATGGATGCATGATGTGTGAGTCCTAAAGTAAAAGTTCTAATGCTTCTGGAAATTTTTCGTCCTTTTGAATCTTTTTTACTTTGTGTCTAATTCTGGAAATTAACGGTTCTGATGTTAAAAGTAAATGATGCAACAAATCTTCGTTAGATGCTCTTCGACTAATTTTTCTTGTATGTGACTCCCGGTACTTTCGAAACTCTTTGTTTCGAGCTTCGCCAGCTTCTTCCGATAGTTGGCCAATTGGAACAGCAAAATTTGCAACTATATCTTTTCCATGGATTAATAACTTGTGAACAGAAGCTGGCATATAATACCATCCGTACTTTGAAACACATTCTTTAGCTGTTTCAAGAGTAAATTCGCC
Organism: Maratus speculifer; assembly: GCA_964019185.1. Lineage (NCBI taxonomy): Eukaryota > Metazoa > Arthropoda > Arachnida > Araneae > Salticidae > Maratus > Maratus speculifer. The sequence continues at coordinate 266,421,159 of OZ025301.1, forward strand.
AAATTTCTCGGCATTAATTTCTTCGTCACAAGAGATAACTTGCATTATAATTGCAAAAAGATTAATAAGCTCTTTATCCAATCCAGTGATCTCAGCTGTTTTTTCATACTCAGCAAAAAACGTCCTTGCAGTGTTTCCATCGTGTGTCAAACCACTCCCTTGTTTAACAACGTCAATTAGCAAACCTAATTCTTTTCTGAATTCACGTTGAATTTTTCTCTTAGTTTCGTCTTTTTGCTTTTTTTGGTCCTCAGTTCTAGCAATCCAAGCTTTAAACGGTAAATTGTAAGAAATATGAAGCAAATATTCCATAGACCGTATCTTTATATGGAGACTAGATACACCAAATCTGTACGAGGATGTGTTTACATTTCTTTCAGCAAATTTATCAATGTTATTCATTTCCGACGGCTTTGCACCGCAAATATAACATGTTGAACAGGAAGATGTATTTGAAATTGCCGTAATAACTTTTCCATCAATCATTGTTAAATTCATTTCATGATCAATGGTTATGTTTTGATATGCTGTAGGCTGTAGAGTTTTTATTTCTTCTTCCATTCGTTGATATTCCCTTTTTGATATTTCTGTATTCTCGCTGACAAATTCAAATCTAACAGGGCGACAATATCTAGTGGATGATGGAGTCGGATTTTGCCAAATAATTTCAGTTCCACATAATAACCTAATGGGAACAAAACTAGTCATAAAAATTGAACTATCGGATTGCATTGAACATCCGTCATTAAATTTTTGTTTATACATGCTTTGATTTGAAGCACCATCCAAACCCCATTTACATATCAATTTTAAGTGCTTTTTGGATTCATATTGTATTTTAAATGCATCTAAAAGTCTAATTACAGTTAAGTCCAAAATTGATTGCAATTCGATTTGAACCAAACTGTCAGTAATAAATATTTTTTCTTTTGGAACATAACAGTCTAGTTTCGCTTGTTGAATACAATAGTACGACTGCCACTGGTTATTACCTTCGTCAATGCAATTTTGTCTTAAAGTGACATATTGTTCCTTAGAAAGATCGAAATTTAGCATCATTGCTAAACACTTTTCTTTTGAAAATAAATTTGCTTCAGACTTTTTCTCACAAAAATTTTTTATTTGTAAAATTTCATTCGGATTTTTTAAAAGATGATCAATTACTTTTGAAAGATCCTTAAAACCCTCAGATGCTAATTTTTGTTTTGCTGCATGCAAAAGAGCTTCTCCAGAAGTATCCTCTCTTAAACTTTGAGTAAGTCTTCTTTTATGAGTTTCGGTTACATCTGAAAAAGATTTCCGAGCTATTAATTTCTGCGAATTTTCAACTTCAGATGGTTTGAAATCATTATCAACTTTGAAGGAATTCTGAAGCCAAGAACTGTTCTTAGTATTAAAACGATCTAATTTTCGTTGAGATTGCTGCCATCGATCTTTCACATGAATGCAAAATTTACGTAAACGCTCCTTTAAATTTTCTTCATCAATTTCTGAAGCATTTAATCCATAGTGCTCACTTACAAAACTAAGCATTTGTATATCATAATTAAAACCATTATCTAATTTCTTTAAAAACAGAAACAAATCTCTGTTTGTTATCATCTTTCAAAAAGTATAAAAAAGCAAAATGAAATGATCTTGCTTTAAATAAAAAAGAAATTAACTAAAATTAATTTTACTACATACTAATTTTATAAAACACAATTCCGATAATAAGAAATTAGCTGTGAATTGGGCTCTAAAATGTTGCAAAAGAACGTTACCGTTTTGTAGAACGATTTTGAAGAATTATGTAAATATTACATACGTTGCCAATAAAAAATTAAACAAATATTTTGAATATTTTGTGAATGCCATTTAGATATAAGTAAAAACAAGATCGGTAGTAAAATTATCGTCTGCTAAGCTTTTTCTTTTACTTTGTTTTTCAACTTTAGTTTAGTTATTCAGTATGTCACTAAAAGTCTTGTTTTGAAAAAGAAAAAAAAATTCTTCATAAAAACCATGCTGATCTATTGAATATAATTTATTTTACTTATTTAAACCTAAATATAACAAAAAATAACATATACAAAGTTTTATACTATTGTGATAATCCTATGTTCGACATCTGCTATACTTCGATCCACTGTGCGCCGGCCAGAGAAGCAATTCAATCTGGTGATTGACGGAGAACCCTTGGACAATGCGTGCCACGTGTGGTCGTGCATTATCCTGCTGAAATATGGCTGTTGGCAAGCCCTGAAGGTAAGGAAAGACAACTGGCTCCAACACCTCGGAGATGTAGCGCTGGCTGGTTAAAGTACCGGCAATGCGTACTAGAAAAGTGCGAGAGAGATATCCGATACCGCCCCATACCATAATACCCGGTGCAGGACCAGTGTGACGGTGCATAATGCAGCTGTTCAGCATCCTCTCTTCACGGTGTCTCTAGACTCGAATCCGACCGTCGTGGTGTTGCATACAGAAGCGTGACTCGTCAGTAAAGAGAATTTCATTCCATTCTGTCGTCCACATCCTTCTTTCATCGCACCATTGGCGGCGGAGACGTCTGTGGTTCCGCGTCAGAGGTAGACAAAGCAACGGACGTCTTGCGGACAGACCATTCTGCTGTAAACGACGTCGAATGGTACGCGCAGACACTGGATGATGCGTTACAGACTGAATCTGCTGTGATATGGTTCGTGATGTGACTGAGCGGTCCGTCACTGCCATGCGTACAATCTGCCTGTCATCACGTGACGTGGTGCACTGAGGTCGATGCGGTCGATCACGTCTGTCCGTCGTACCCTGTTGCACCCAACGATCACATATCCGTATCACAGTTGTTTGGTTTCGTCCAACACGACGACCGATTTCCCTGAAAGATAACCCACAATCTCGGTATGCCACTATCCTTCCTCTGTCAAACTCGGATACTTGATCAAAAGATGATCGTTGTTTCCTACGAGGCATAATTTATCGGGTTTTTTTGAAAAAAAAGCAAGAAAAACACAATTGCTGTACTTGAAACCGTCGAAATCTCCAAGCCTTAAATAGCGCTTTGAGGTGGCGCCACAGGCGCGCTTGATATGCGTCTGCGCTGAAATTCTAATCATTTGCATATCTCACCTCAGCTAATGCATGTTGTAAATTTCATATTATTTGCATGCTTCCTTCAGGGTGTTGCATTTACGATGGCCAGCAGTGTAGATTCAAACATGCTCAAAATTTCAAAAAATAGGGTAGATGTGCCAGTAATGGGCCACCTTCCAGTAATGGGCCACCTCGCATTTTTTGGTTTATAAAAAAATAATAAATAATAATTAAGCTTTTATTATTTTTTCCTTAACTCTACCTTGCATGCGTTATAAGATGGATTAATTTTTTACACTTTTCGTTAAAACAATTAGGAAGCAGAAAATAAAGTTTCACAGTTTTTCTGTTTTTCACTGAAAATCTTAATGAACATGCTAAGAGCAGACTTAACTTACTTAGTTTATATCTTTTTTATTTTTTCGTAAAAATTGAATGTTTTTGTTTGGTTAGCAGTATAAAACATTGAATTTAATATACCAATGGCCATTTACAAAATTTTATTTATTTTTAAGATTTTAGGAGGGGTGGCCCATTACTGGATTGCTTATTTCGTGATTTTCCAGTAATGGGCCATCCAAGTGACCAATACAAAAAGTGTTATTTCAGTAGAGATAAAATATTTTGATTTAACTGAGAAGCTAAATAATCAAATTTAATATTTAAATTTTATCTATTAGAATTTAATAGAGGCAATTTCTTTATAAATAGTTGTTTTAAAAAAGTCATCCAAAATTGGTACAAAACACAAGGAAAACATTTGACAAAATCTAGATGTACCGTTACAAAAGAAGTTGTTTTAAGTTGGTTCAGAAATGTAAAATCATATTTGGAAGAAGATATTATTAATATTTTCTTCCGAATTGCGAAGCGTAGCAAAGGATGTGCGTTCGTACAATAACAAAAATTTAAAAATAATCAGACCTTGCTGAAATAGTATAGCGTACTTCGGATACAGTATAGTGGTCGAAATCTTTATGTTCCTGTAAATATGCAGGAAGTAATTTTTATTACACCTCAGCAACACATATCTTATTCATGAAATATGAAGTATTTTATTATAATTAAAAACACGCCTTAAACGATGTTTCCCCATATAGCATTATGTAGTGGAATACTTTTGTGTGACCCTGTAATTTAATAATAAATATTCTTTGCATCTCAGGTTGTACAGAATTTTTATTTTATTATATATATACGTCATAGGTTCATGTCAATTTTATTATGTTCGAATGAGTGTAACACCATTAAAATGCATTTGCAATTTTTTTCCCCAGTGCCTGTAATGTAACGGAATCCTTTTGATAGTCCCTGTAATTGATCTATGCATCTGATTATCATAAGACCTGAAATGACTCGACAAAATCATGTAATAATTATATGTTTTAAATTTCAAACGATGAAAATGCATTTTAAACTATTTCCCCCATTGACCGTAATGGAACAGAATCTTTTTGATTTTCCCTGTAATTGATCTATTCATCCGATTTTCATAAAGTTTGAAATGACTCGACAAAATTATGTAATAATTATGTATTTTAAATTTCAAAAGATTCGGTTGGATAGTTTTTGCGTTGGTATATGCTGGCAGACAGACAGACGAACAGACAAACGGACAGACAGATGGGCGGACTGAACGACAACTATAGGTGCAACGTATTTACATAATTACGAACGCACCTAAAAATAATTATCTGTTATTTTTTGTAGGGTGGCCCATTACTGGAACATAGGCGGTCCATTACTAAAACATAAGTGGCCCATTACTGGGCACTTGGGTGTTTAGACATATTTCTATTATTTAAAATGAAATTTTTATTTCTATTGGGAAATGTAACTGTTGGATTAGTTAAATATTGTTGAAAGCTTAATCTAATATGAAAAAAAATTGGAATACAATAATTATAACTATTAATAAAAAATTATTTTTTAGAGAAATTCCTTAAGGTGGCCCATTACTGGCACATCTACCCTATTTAGAAAATATTTTTTTCTTACCTTTATATTCCGATATATAAAATTCAATGCAATTTTATTTATGGAGGTAAATTAAGCTTTTTAAATAATATTGGAGACATCTTTTTTCGCTCTATTTTAAAAAATGACACTTATTCAAAAATACATTCTATAACACACATTTATCACAAAAAATGTAAAAAATGTAAAAATGTTTGTACTATTTTAACTTTAACTTTTACTGATTGAGTTTTCCAAAAGGTTTTAAAAAATGAAGGTGTAATAGATACTTTGAAAGGCATAACAAAAAAAACAAACTATGATAGACAATCTCTTTTTATTAACATTTAAAATCAATTGAAGAGATTACATTTTTACCCATTAACTCGGCAGTGTTTAAAAGCCATTTGGAGCATTTTACAAAGAAATATCAAACTTAAATGTATACAGAAAGGCTGCACCTTTTCCATCCAGTTCCTGTTAGTCAGTTTTTTCGAAAAATGTTTGATTTACCGTAAAAATTCACGAAAATATCGGTTGACAGGATTGGTGGAGGATTCCCAATTGGGTGGGGTTATTTGCAACAGCACAGATTGTTCATTGGGTTGTGGATTCCACTGCGAGCCGAGGCCCTCTAAATGCCGGACCATGTTGTCAATGGCCGCCGACACACCTTGGGGAGTGGATCTCCAATGGGTTTCCGTGTCCACTAAATCTTGGACAATTTTGGAAATGGCTGCCGATTGTTCGTCTGGGGACGTGGGTGAAAAAGTCGGTTCCAGACGAGCTTGTTTCCATTCGGGTTCCTGGTTGTCCCTTTGCTCAATTTCTTTGGGAGACTCTTCCGGAGGGGTCGGGGAAAAATTTCATCGACGATGACCAAGTCCGGACTGCTGGCACGAGACTGGTCTAGATGGCTGGTACGTGACAAGTCCAATACCTCCACGGGATCTTCCGTTGCGTAGAAGGTGATGGGGGGTCGAGGGTCGTCATATTCTTTATACATAAATCTTTGTAAATGTTGAACGACGTTGGGATGCAGTAACACGATATTTTTTTCCACAGGAAAATGTCTTTCATATATTTTTTTGATAATGACAAAAGGTTGTCCAGGCGTCGTAGCAGGAGGGGTGGGGACTCTCGAGGTCATTGGCGCCTTGGCCGGCGACTCCTCTGGGAGATCGGCTGGATCGGTAGAAAATTCTTCCTCACTGTCACTACTGTCGTCTGGCCGAGTGCGAGTTTCAATGCAAGGGATCTGTACAGGGACTCGGTAGATATCATCTGTCCGATAAGTGGCCTGAGTGCTGCGGATTGTAGTCACATGGGAGAAAGGGAGCACCACATCTTCTTTCAAGAGGTGCAGAGAAAAGAAGGTACGATCCGTGGTGTATAAGACGTACACCGTACCACTGGGAATAATGTAGATGCTGTCGATGGCCAATATCACAGTGCGATAATTATGTTGTTCTGTATCGACGAATCCTTTTAAATTGAGTCCCTTTTTTTTCCTCTCTAAAGTGTAGATGCATAGGGGATGTTTTCCTGTCTGGATGACATGCATCGTCCCAGGCTCCACTAATGTATTTTCGAAGGTGAAATATTTTTTCGTCAAAAAAAAAAGTGAAGATTAAATTTAAAACACGTTCGGTGATTGACACTCTTCGTCTTTAAGATGGGTTTCTGTAGTAAAGGGATCGCATCTGTCCAGTTTCGGGAGGTGTAGGGGGCTGCAGTCATCAAGTACTTTAATGTATCCACAAAATGTGTGCGGATAACGTCATCGTACTTTACGGAACAATACGCAACTTTGTAAACACTACTTAAATATATGATGTAGGGAAAGATCCGGTGTCGCTCCGGAAGCACCGCAAACTGCGACGGACGGGGCAACCGGTCTTCTTCCAAAAAGCTCTTTAGAACTTGGCAGGGAAAAACATCTCTTTTCAAACTTTCTAGCTTTCTGGCATCAATGACTTCTACAGAGTTTGGGGTGATTCGGGTGGAAGGAAAGGGCTTCTCTAAATTTTTTTCTCCTCCATCGCTTTCACAAAGTCTCGACCAGAGGAAGGCAAGAGTAAGGAAATGAACGACGACGCTCTCCTTATATAGTAGATTCCACCGCGAGTCCAACCAATCACCGGGCTTCGCGCTTTCCGGTCCAACCCATCCGCGTGAGTCACTGCGTAGGCGTCTGGGAATTAGTTTTTTCGAAGCTCCTTAAATCATAGCTCCTGTCATGCATAATATTCTTCAATTGCTTAAAATGATATGTTACGTTACTTGTTATTCAATAGAGCGACTTAGCAAGTTTTCTCTTATTAAAATATCTCTATTTAGTTGATCAGAACTTAAAGTTGATCACTTCTTTAACTTATTAATACCTTAACTTCAAGATACTTAATCGAACACTCGATTGACTAGATCTTTGTCCGACTCAAAAATTAAAGTTGGTGGCTGAAAACTTGCCAAGTCACTCTATTGAATAAAATCCGGATTGCCGAAAGTGATGCTGCAAACCAAGTTCTTTCGGAGCTCCTTAAATCATAACTCCTGTCTTGCATAATGTTATTCAATTGCTTAAAATGATTTGTTATGTTACTTGTTATTCAATAGAGCGACTTAGCAAGTTTCTCTTATTCAATTTTTTCTATTTAGTTGATCAGAATTTAAAGTTGATCCCTTCTTTAACTTATCAGTACCTTAACTTCAATATACTTCTTCGAACACTCGATTAACTAGATCTTTGCCAATCAGATTCTAGATTAAATTGTACTCCGACTCAAAGATTAAAATTGGTAGCTGAAAACTTGTCAAGTTATTTGTGATTAAAGTTTTCTCTTATTCAATTTTTTCTATTTAGTTGATCAGAAATTAAAGTTGATTCCTTCCTTAACTTATCAGTACATTGACCTCAATATACTTATTCGAACACTCGATTGACTAGATCTTTGCCAATCAGATTCTAGTTTAAATTGTACTCCGACTCAAAGTTTAAAGTTGGTAACTGAAAACTTGCCAAGTCGCTCTATTGAATAACAAGTAACATAACAAATCATTTTAAGCAATTGAATAATATTATGCATGACAGGAGTTATGATTTAAGGAGCTCCAAAAGAACTTGGTTTGCAGTTAGATCTCACTTCTTTTATTAGCGAAACCTTTAACGAACTTGGCACTCTTTCACATTCATGTTTTTGATAGGATACAACCTACCGGAAAGATTTCACAGCTAATGGAAAAGTCATTGGTGGTGTGGCTCTTTTTATCTCCAATAATTTACCCCATTCTCCTGTTTCTTTAAATACTAATCTTCAAACTGTCGCAGCCCGTGTACATATTAAACAACTCATAACAATATGCACCATTTATTTACCTCCAAATCAAAATATTCTACCAGCAGATCTGGATTCTCTTCTTCTCCAACTCCCCACTCTCTTCATTATTGTTGGTGATTTTAATGCACACAGCCAACTGTGGAGAAACAGTAATTCTAATCGACGTGGTGATATAATAGAAAAATTTATTTCTGACAACGGCCTATGCCTGCTCAATAATGGCGATCACACTTACTTTCACGAACCTACCCGTACCTTTCATTCAATAGACCTTACAATTTGCTCTCCACGGCTCTATCCTTTCTGGAACTTCTGGGTATCTAATGACCTACACGGCAGTGACCACTTTCCGACTTTTATAACACTGACTGCTCCTGATAAGGATTCTTCCAATTTTATCAACCGTTACATTTATGACAGAGCCAACTGGCCAGCTTTCACTGCACTTGCAAACATAACAGCTAATATGATAGATGGAAATATTGACAATACACTTGATAATATAACTGAATGTATTATCAGTGCTGCCGACTCTAGCATTCCTAAAACATTTTCTACTTATAAGCACAGGAAACCTTGATGGAATAGTGATTGCCAAAGAAAAAAACAACAAAAAGCTTGGGGTCTCTTCCGGAGGTACCCAAATAATACTAACTATATTGCTTTTAAAAAAGCAAAGGCTGAAGCTAGAAGAGTGCGACGCAAAAGTCAACGGGATTCTTGGATTAATTATGTATCTACCATTAACTCAAAACACTTCAAGTAAAGAACTTTGCCTAAAAGTAAAAAAATGTATGGGAATATATTCAGAAAGTCTTATCTCAATTTTAAATCATAATGGACAAACCATCACATCTCCTAAGAACATAGCTGAGACAATAGGAAAAACCCTAGCAACCATTTCAAGCTCAGACTCTTATCCGGAACCCTTTTTAACTTACAAAAGACGCACTGAAATGAGCAGGATTAATTTTAACTCTCATAACTCTTTTCCATACAATCAGCCGTTTACTATCTCGGAGTTAAACAAATGTTTAAGTGATAGTCACTTGTCAGCCCGGGTCACGATGAGATTACATATATTATGCTGAAGCACCTGTCACCACACCCTTTAGATAACCTCCTTTCTTTTTATAATAGGATTTGGTTGGAACAAAATTTTCCATATGCTTGGTGCAGATCAAGCATTATTCCTTTTCCTAAACCAGGAAAAGATGCTGGTAATCCCAATAATTACAGATCTATCGCACTTTCTAGTAGCCTTTGCAAACTTCTTGAGAAAATGGTTAACTGCCGCTTCGTACTTTTTTTAAAAACAAACAATTATCTTGCTGCTTTTCAAAGTGGTTTTCGACGTGGTAGATCTACTATCGAAAATTTTTATCCATTTGGAAAATCAAATCAGGACTGCCTTTCTAAAACGCAACCATTTGGTGTCAGTATTTTTTGACATGGCAAAAGCTTATGACAGAACATGGCGTTATGGGATTCTTCTAGATCTTTATAACCAGGGCTTTCGCGGCAATCTTCCAATTTTTATTAAAAACTTTCTTGCCACTCGTCTGTTTCAAGTTCGAATTGGTGGTTCTTTGTCTAGTTTTTATTTACAAGAAGAGGGCAGTATCCTGAGTGTCACCCTCTTTGCTATTAAAATAAATGACATTCTCAATCAACTTCCTCCTTCAGTGAAAGGAGATTTATATGTTGACGACTTTTGAATTATGTGTATGGGACAAGATATTCGTTTTATAGAAAGACAGATGCAAATTGCTATCAATCGCATCCTGAATTGGACTAATAAAAATGGTTTTATTATATCTCATGACAAAACATCTTGTGTGCATTTTTGTAGACGAAGGGATCTGCATCCAAATCCTGAAATTTTTATTGGTTCAACTCAAATCCCTGTTGTGGACAATGTTCGTTATCTTGGTCTATTTTTTGACAAGAAACTTACCTTTTTACCCCATATTTTACACTTAAGGACGAAATGTGAAAAAATTCCTCAATTTACTTAAAGTTCTTTCTAATACTTCTTGGGGTGGCGGATCGTGGTTCTCTTCTTAAGATCTATCGTTCTGTGATCCGTGCAAAAATTGACTATGCCTGCCAGGTGTACGGCTCTGCTTGCATGTCTGTTCTTAAGAAACTTGACACTGTGCACCATAGCGCACTTCGTGTGTGCTCTGGTGCATTTCGTACCTCTCCAGTTGTAAGCTTTTATGTTGACTGTAATGAATCTTCATTACACTATACTCGTGAAAAACTTTCATTGGAATTGTTTTACCGTGTCCTTTCATACCCTGGTCATCCACTTCATACATATATTTTAAGCATTGACAATGATATTCTTTATCAGCATCGCCCATCCTGCATCCCCTCTTTTGGTATAAGAGTGAGAAGCATAATCAACAGTAGCCCTTTGAATAATGTTGAGGTGAGCACCTGTCCATTGCATATGTATCCCCCTTGGAACCCACCTGTTATTACATTTCTCCATCCTTTTAAAGGTTATGAGAGGAAGAATTTAGCCCCTATTGCTTTTAAACAATTATTTACTGCACACCGTGCTAATTTTAGTAATCACATGGACATACAGTTGGCAAAAAAAGTATTTGTACACTTCATTTTTTTTAAATTATAATGAAATTAAACAAAAGATTTAAGCAAAAAATACTGTAATACATTCATTTAATGCATTATAATATTATAGAAGCAGAAACAAAATTAAACGAATCGATTTTTTACATTATAATAAACAAATATACAAAATTATAATGCAAAAAAAGTATTTGTACACTATCTTAATGTAATATAATTAAGGAAAATTTAGTAAAATGATACAAATTAATATTTTGTGCGAATTCATTTAGCGTTTATGACTACTTCTAGATGGTATGACATAGATTCCACCAACTTTTTTGTAGTGGTCTGGTTAATGTTATTCCATGACACAATAAGAGCTTCTTTAAAACTGTTTTTTACTAATACATATTTTTTTTTCGGATTTTTGCATCCAATAGCATCTGCAAATTTTCTACTGGATTCAAGTCTAGAGATTTTAGAGGAATTACCAGTCGTCTTCGAGTATTGTCGTAAGCATGTGCTGGTGATCACAGCAGTATGCTTTGGTCATTATCCTGCAGAAAGTGAAAAGCTTCCTCTATGCATAATTTCTTGGCACAGTTTAATAAATTATGGCGCGACACATCACTGTATGTTAAACCTGTCCTTCCATTGTCAAAAAATTTTAAATGTCCTGCTCCATTAGAAGCTATACACCCCAAAAGTATAATATTCCCCCCAACATGCTTGATAGTTTGAGGTATACGTTTTGGATCTAGAACAGTTTTATTTTTACGCCAATTTTTTCGAATGCTTGATGGTAAGAAAATTCCGAATTTTTCCTCATCAGAAAAAATTACTGTTTTCCAAAAATCCAATGATTTACTTCTGTATGCGAAAGCGAATACTATGCGTTTTCGCCTATTTGTTTCGTTGATGAATGGATTTTCCCTTGAGGTTCTTCCTTTTAAATCTGCATTGAGAAGAATATTTTTTATTGTTTGAGGTATTACTCTGATGCGAGAAGATGTCGCAAGGTCTCCAGCAAATTTTTGAACCGAACGCACAGGAATTTTTAAAGCTTTTTTAACAACACTCTCTTTTTCCCTCATTGTTAGTTTGCTAAGAAGTCCTGGTTTTCATTGAATTTCGATTCTTTTAATTTATTCATAGTTTCTCACTATACATCCAACAGTTGTAAATGGTAATTTAATAGCTTTTACAAATTCTTGTTGCGTATTTAAATTTTTATTATGCTCAATCATAGGATTTCATATATCTAGAGGTGCCTCTCTAGTATTAGGTTATATATTCAATTACTTCAAGAGCAAATTAAATTAAATGTCAGACAAATATAATATGAACTTAAAAATTATTAACAGCTTCTGTAAAAGTAGTCCTTTGAACCATAAACACTATAAAACACAGTACATATCAGGATGGAGAAATGTACAAATACTTTTTTTGCAAGAAATTTTTAAACTTTTCCCATTAGAAAATTATTTTACATCTTTATCGAAATTTTCTGTTGTGTAATTTAAAACGCACGGTAAACAGACTGTATTAAAACAATTTTTGACAAAATATCTGTTTTTATTTAGTAAAAAATTAAAAATTTTAGAGTGTACAAATACTTTTTTTGCCAACTGTATATGCAGATGGTTCTAAGAATGGTAATACTGTTGTTTGTGGAGTTTATTGTGATGGTGTTACCCTTAGTTATCGGCTTCATCCTTCTATCTCCGTTTTTACAGCCGAATTAATTGCAATAGAGAGGGCTATGGTACACATCTCTCATCATCATATCACTTCTTTCATCATCTATACTGACTCAAATAGTGCTATTGATGCTTTAAAATCTTTTAAAAAACATTCTTATGTCTCAGCTATCCTGGATTTTTATACTAACTTGACAAGACGTGGTTATAATATTTTATTTTGCTGTGTCCCTGGACACATGGGCATCCCTGGTAATGAAAAAGCTGATGAGGCGGCGAAATTTGCTCGTAATCCATTACATCATAAAATACCATTCTCAGATATTAAACTAATTATAAAGCATTTTATTCATAATAAATGGCAAGAAAGCTGGAATCTAGAATACAATAATAAGTTGCATCATATTAAACCTAAAGTTGTGACCTGGCCTGCGATTTACCCAAGCGAAGAATGACTTTACCGCTCATATTCAAAATATTAGAATAATTGAGAAAAAATAATAAGGAAAAATTATTTGTCATTTATTTATTTTTTATACTAAGTAAATGCAATTAAATTTCTTATAAATTAAATCTGGAATGTTTAGATAAGATTTTAACATTTATAAAATGTAATATACAGCACAATAAATTAGTTATACAGCTTCCTTAAACACACCAGAATATTAGAATAAAATTTAGATTGGTTCAAAATATTAGAATATTTTATTTTACGCAACAATATTACCTTATGAATATGAAGTAAATGGTAGTTAATATTTTGTAGCATCCCCTTTAGCTTTCATAACAGCGTACAATCGATCTTGCATACTATATACAAGGTGTTTACAAACATTTCTATCAATATTAGCCCAAATAGACTTTATACGTGCCACTAACTCAGTTTTACTTGAAGGAGGATTTTCTTGAAGTTTTTTCTTCATTATACACCATAAGTTTTCGATGGGATTAAGATCTGGTGAATTTGGTGGCCGAGGAAGTACCTTAATGTTGCGTTGGCGGAACCAATTCTTAGTTGACACCGAGGTATGCGGGGACGCTAAATCTTGTTGAAAGATGAAATCATCTTCAAATAAATCTTCTGATGATGGAATCGTGTAATATTCTAAAATTTCTTGATATATCAGAGAGTTAACCTTTTCGTAGACGATGCATAACTTTCCAGGTCCTTCTGCACTCATACAACCCCAAACCATGACACTAGCAGCAAATTTTACGGAACGTTTAAGGCATTCTTTATCAAATGCTTCTTGCTTCATTCTCCAAACTCGAATACCTTGATTACCATATGAAACACAAAACATACTTTCATCACTAAATAATATATTTTTCCAATTTTCATTGCTCCATAAACGGCTTGATTTACACCAATTCAATCTTATACGCTTTTGTCTTGCAGTCATGAGAGGTTTTGTTTTCGGTACACGAGATTCAAATTTAAATTTATGGAGACGTCTTAATGTTGTCGATGTAGAAACTTCAACTCCTTCTTCTTTCCATTTTCGGTGCAAGAATCGCACACTTTTAAAACGGTTTTTCTTAACTATACGCTTCAGTTTCCTGTCATCTCTAGCAGATGCCCCTCAGGGGAATACCTTCTTTAGGTATTTACGGGTTTCGCGACCCCGGGTTCCCGAGCGAATTTTCTCCTTTCCTTTTTTCTTCTCTTTTTTAGTTGTCTATCCTTTTCTCTTTGTTTCACACTTTTTAATCTTCTCTTTTATGTTTGTTATCCCTCTCTGTTCTTGTTCATGTTTGATATTTATACTAACTTTTTTGTTTACATGGTTCTGTGTTCTACTAACTTTGTTATCGTTCTTTTGTTTGAAAAAAAAAAAAAAAAAAAAAGAAAAAAGAAAAAAAAAATTTAAAAATTTAAAAATTTAAAGACAAAAAAGATACCATTTTTTAAGCTCCCTCTTAAATTACTTTTATACAATAGTGGTTTTTTTTTATACACGTGAGACACTCTGGGTGTTGAGGTTTCTTTTAACCTCATCGACTCGGATCCTCCTTTTAAGGTTGATCTTGAGTCCCAGGGTGCAGGGCATCTCTGAACTCCGATTCCGAGTACGGGGGGCGCCATGCTTGCATGGTGGTGGTTAGGAGTAACACCGGAAGACTGGTGCCTTTCGACGTAAGGGCCGGCTGTAGGTTGGACAGAGCTGTAAAGGCTTACCTACGGCTACCCATTCTCCCTGGAAAAGAACTAGAGCTTCGGAGATGCTATCGAGTTTAACCCAATGTTCGAAAAACGTGGGGGTCTGTTGAAAATAGTTTTCGCCCTTTTGAGACCTGTACCAGACGTAACGGTAAGAAGAAGGGTCGGTGACCAGGCCCGATGCCTGGCGTTTTATATTTTTCTCTCTCAATTATGGCTACAAACTTAGGGATTAAAACATGTGATGTGGAGGCCCCACAAGCTAATAAAGGGAAAAGTGATTTTTTGAGTTCTTCGGTAACAACCACGTCTTGGGCTGACAGAGTAGAATCTGCTCTAGTTGACAGTCCCCAAACACATTCCGTGAATATATCTGAAAGGTTTTTTGTTGTAAAACGTATAGAGGGGAATTTTGACCAAACCTCTCCCTTCCTAATTCATAAGTCTATCCAAGGATTGGTTGGTGAGCCAAAAATCATAAAAAAACTGCGATCCGGTGAACTTTTTGTGGAAGTTAGCAATAGCCAACAAGCAGCAAACTTAAAAAAATGCACACATTTTGCAAATATTCCTGTTTCTGTATCTCCACATAGAACTCTTAATACTTCTCGCGGAGTGATCTCTGAATCGGACCTCCTGCATGTTAATGAAGATGAAATATTAGAAAACTTAAAGGAACAAAATGTTATAGCAGTTAAACGAATAAAATTTTTCCGTAATGATGAACAAACACCAACCAATAAAATTCTAATACCAACAAAGCATATTATACTTACTTTTGGCTCACCTAATTTACCCAAATCCATAAAGGCTGGATACTTATCATGTTCCATTAGACCATACATACCGAACCCTATACGTTGCTTTAAATGTCAACGTTTTGGACATTCCAAAATTTCTTGTCGTGGCAAATTGACCTGTGGTCGGTGCGGTACAGTTGATCATGAAAGTGACAATTGTAGTGCTACCGCTCACTGTGTAAATTGTAAAGGAGATCATCCATCATACTCAAAAACCTGTGAAATGTGGAAAAAAGAAAAAGAAATCCAAACAATACGTACAAAAGAAAATATATCTTACCCTGAAGCTAGAAAAATAGTTGAATCCAGAACACCCATAGTTGGTGTTTCATATGCCACTGCTTTATCTAAAACAAACCATAAAACCCATCAAACTATTGCAACTCAAACAGATTTCCCTGTAGAAATAAATTTCAAACCAAAGCAAAAAGATACCTTGGCTAATAAATCTGGTAAGACAACTACATCTACACAATCTATGCCTTCAAAGTCAATGAATTCTATTCCTCCCAAATTGCCACAAAGTTCCTCTTCTAATTCCTCTCAATCCTTATATCATAATTCCCTTACTCCTAAACCCACACTTAATAAAAGATGTTCTCAAAACATAACTAAAACACCTCCTCTAAAGTCAAACATCAGATCAGATATTGAAAAACATACCCTACGTATTAAATCAGCTGCACTAATCGAAAATCCACCCAAAAAGAAGAAAAATAAGACACCTAGAAATGATACTCTTAACCAACAGAATCAAAAAGATGAAACACATATGGATGAAGATGCCTTAAATCTTCATCCTGAAAGGGATGAAGTATTGGACGATGGAGATAGTAGCATGTCTACTACCTCCGAAACAAATGACATAGATATACATATCTAACACTCCTTTCATCTCTACTATCATCTCGTGGAATTGCCGTGGTTATCACAATAAATATGACGAAATCCGAAATATCCTCTCTGACCATCAACCACTATGTCTAGCTCTCCAGGAAACCCATTTAAGACCTATTGACAAAGCGAAATTACGCAACTATGCAACTTACAGAAAAGACTTTACAGGTAGTGACAGGGCCACTGGTGGAGTGGCTCTCTTTATTTCTCGTAATTTACCCCATTCACAAATCAACTTAAATACCAACTTACAAGCAATTGCAATCAGAGTTCATATAAACAGACTTATTACCATCTGCTCTATTTACTTACCACCAAACACTTCTATTCAGGCAACAAACCTTGATAGTCTCCTTCTTCAACTCCCCACTCCTTTCATCATTGTGGGAGACTTTAATGCCCACAGTCAACTATGGGGTAATCATGACACTAATCAACGTGGAGATATGATAGAGAAATTAATATCTGACAATGGCTTATGCCTACTCAATAATGGAGATCATACTTACTTTCATGAACCATCACGCACTTTTCATGCAATAGACCTAACCATCTGCTCCCCATCTATTTATCCATATTGGAACTTCTGGGTTTCCAATGATCTCCACGGCAGTGACCATTTTCCAATCTTTATTTCACAGACTACTCCTGACAGGGATTCTAATATGTGTGCTAAACGTTATATCTATGACAGAGCCAATTGGACAACTTTCACAGACCTTGCCAAAATTACAAGTGATATGACCACAGGTAACATAGACGATGCCCTTGATAATATCACTCAATGTATTATCAATGCTGCAGATATTAGTATACCTAAAACTTCCTCTAATTCAAGACATAGGAAACCATGGTGGAACAGTGAATGTCAAAAGGCCAAAAAAGAGCAACAGAAGGCATGGGGCAAATTCCGGAGGTATCCTAAAGATGCTAACTATATCGCATATAAAAAAGCAAAGGCAGAAGCTAGAAAAGTCAGGCGTAAAAGCCAACGTGATTCCTGGATAAACTACATCTCTAGCATTAACTCCAACACATCAAGTAAAGAACTCTGGAATAAAGTGAAAAAATGTATTGGTCTGTATTCAGAAAATCATATCTCTATTTTAAAACAAAATGGACAAACCATTGCTTCACCTAAGAACATCGCTGATACAATAGGAAATACCCTAGCATCTATATCAAGCTCTGACTCTTACTCGGAACCTTTTTTAACTTACAAACGACAAACTGAAAGAACAAGGCTTAATTTTAATTCTCATCACTCATATGCTTATAACGAACCATTTATTATTTCAGAGTTGATAAAATGTTTGAAGGAAAGTCGTTTATCTGCCCCAGGCCATGATGGGATTACTTATACTATGCTCAAGCACCTTTCTCCTTTCTCTCTCAATAATCTCCTATCCTTTTTTAACAGGATATGGAATGAGCAGAGTTTTCCTAATGCCTGGTGCAGAGCTATAATTATACCTTTCCCTAAACCAGGGAAAGATACAACTAATCCCAATAATTACAGGCCTATTGCCCTTTCTAGCTGCCTTTGCAAACTTCTTGAAAAGATGGTCAATTGCCGCCTCATGCATGTTTTAGAAACGAACAATTGCCTTGCTGCTTTTCAAAGCGGATTTCGACGTGGTAGGTCTACTATTGATAATTTAATTCATCTTGAACACTACATTCGGACAGCTTTTCTTAAACGCAGACATTTGGTTTCAGTATTTTTCGACATGGCGAAAGCCTATGATAGAACATGGCGTTATGGCATCCTCCGCGACCTTTTTAATTTGGACTTTCGAGGGAATCTTCCTATTTTTATTAAAAACTTTCTTGCTATTCGTCTATTTCAAGTCCGAATTGGTGGAATTTTATCTAGGTTTTATGAACAAGAAGAGGGTGTTCCACAGGGCAGTGTCCTGAGTGTCACCCTCTTCGCTATTAAAATAAATGGTATTCTCGGTCAACTCCCCCCTTCTGTGAAGGGAGATTTATATGTTGACGACTTTAGGATTATGTGTATGGGAGAGGATATGCGTTTTATCGAAAGACAGTTGCAAATTGCTATTAGAAATATTCTTAATTGGACTAATAAAAATGGTTTTGTTATCTCTGATGACAAAACTTCTTGTGTGCACTTTTGTAGACGTAGGGATCTGCATCCAGACCCTGAAATTTTTATCGGATCAACACAAATTCCTGTTGTAGACAACGTCCGCTATCTAGGCCTCTATTTTGACAGTAAACTTACATTTTTACCTCATGTTTTACAATTACGGACAAAATGTGAAAAATCGCTAAATTTAATTAAGGTACTTTCTAATACTTCTTGTGGAGCAGACCGCACCTCTCTTCTTAAGATCTATCGTGCTGTCATCCGTTCAAAAATTGACTATGCCTGCCAGGTCTATGGCTCTGCACGGAAGTCTGTTCTTAAGAAACTTGACACGGTGCACCATAGCGCACTTCGTGTTTGCTCTGGTGCATTTCGCACATCACCAGTTTTAAGCTTATATGTTGATTGTAACGAACCTTCACTCTACCATATTCGTGAAAAACTTTCGTTAGATTTGTTTTACCGTATCCTTTCTCATCCCGGCCATCCACTTCATACTTTAATTTTAAATACTGACAACGATATTCATTACCAGCATCGCCCATCTTGCATCCCACCTTTTGGTGTCAGAATGAGAAGCATAACCAACAATAGCCCTCTGAGTGACATTGAGGTGAGTACTTGTCCACTGCATATTTAGCCTCCTTGGCACCCACCTGATATTAAAACCCTTCATCCTTTTAAAAATTACGATAAAAAGAATTTACCTGCTGCTGCTTTTCAACAATTATTTGCTGCACATCGTGCAGATTATAGTAATTTTACCGACATTTATACGGATGGCTCAAAGAGTGGTAATAAGGTTGGTTGTGGAATTTTTTATAATAATGTTTCATTGAGTTATCGGCTTCATCCCTCTGTTTCTGTATTTACAGCTGAGTTAATCGCAATAGAGAGAGCCATGGTACACATATCTAATCATCGTAACACATCCTTCATCATATATACTGACTCAAATAGTTCTATTGACGCACTTAAATCTTTTAAAAGACATGCTTGTGTCACTGCCATCCTGGATTTTTATATTAAATTGACTAGATGAGGTTATAATATTTTATTTTGCTGGATACCTGGACATATGGGGATCCCTGGTAATGAAAAAGCAGATGAGGCGGCAAAACTTGCTCTTAATCCTTTGTACCATAAAGTGCCATTCTCAGACGCTAAACTATTTATAAACCACTTTATTCATAATGACTGGCAAGAGGGTTGGAATTTAGAAATCAATAGTAAACTACATTATATCAAACCAATTATCTTGACCTGGCCTCCGAACTATCCAAGAAAAACAGATGTTCTTCTGACTCGTCTGAGAATTGGACACTCTAGGATGACTCATAAACATCTTTTATTAAGGGAGGATGCACCCATGTGTCCACACTGTCATTTTGATTATCTTACCATTCATCACATTTTGACGGACTGTCCGGGTCTCCGGCACCTTTATAGACTCTATTTTAAAACTTCATCACCACTATTGACAAACCTCATTGGGGAAACACCTCATGGGGCACTCTTTGCTTTTTTAAAACATGCAGGCTTTTATTTTATGATTTAAGACCTCTTTAACTTTGACATTCTTTTATTGGCAATCTGGATGGAAGCCCCATCCAGATGCCTCTCTTGATATTGGCACCTTTACAAAATACTTGTCTTTAATTTTTTAAATATGTTTTTTTACAGTTTTCCGTCTATATCTGGATGGGATACCCCATCCAAATAGCCTTTTCTATTTTGTTTGTTTAACCCCATGTTTTTTTTATATTTTTTGTCTTTGTTTGGCGCAGCATGTCCCTCATGGGATTTTGCGCCATTAAACCCTATACAACCAACCAACCAACCTCTAGCAGATGTTTTTGGTTTTCGGCCACCATTTCGGCGATTATTTTGAAATTTTCCAATTTTTGAATATTGTGTTAGTATTTTACTAATGCTCGATTGCGAACAATGTAAATAATTCGCTATAAAACATTGATTTTTACCGTGGCGATACAAATCAACCATACGAAGTTTAGTAGATTCAGGAATATCACTCACACGGCCCATTTTAAGACGAAAAAGAAACAAACTGCAAAAAAGAATACTGATTTTAAATAAAATAGTCTGAATTTAATCAATGATGCCACCAGTTAAGAATTGGTAATAATTAAAGGAGAATTAATGTGAAATATTCTAATATTTTGAACCACTTGAATAAATATTCTAAAATTTTGACTTTTCAAAATAATTTTTTTTGCAATTAATCTTTTCAAAAATGATATTAAACTTAAGATAACAAATAAGTTTAATCAACAATAAGTTCTTAATAAAAATATCGTTTGCATATTTTCATTAAAAGACATTAAATTACCAAACGATATTTTCAATTTCTAAAAAAAAGGTAATTATTCTAATATTTTGAATTTAAGCTGTAGATTCAGCAACAGCTCCTATTTCATATGAAAAAAAAAAAACTATTTTAAATTTATTAATTCGTTTCTCAGCTTCTAAATGAAATGATAAGAAAAAATTTAGAAGCTTTTATAATTGATCTATTCATTTCTCAAATTCTAAAAATTTCCAAAATTGTTTAAAAAAAAAAAAAAAAAAATTAATGATATAATTATAGGTTTGCTTTGTAAATTTATTTTCCACGAGTTTCGACTTCTGTCTCAGAAATAAAAATCTAATCAAACCAGATTAATCGGTAAAATAAATAAATAAATAAATAATGTAATACACAAGTTTTATCTACAAAAGAGTTGCAGGTCTTAAATGTTAATTAGAAGGATTCTTGATTTTGCTCAGTTCAATGTTCAATTTGTTTCTGATTGCTTGGAAGTACAGTATCTTTTGATACAATAGGCTAAGAAAAATATTCACTATGTGAAATTTCATAGCAATCTTCATTCAGACAGTCGCAACCAAATACACAAATGTCCACTTGTTGGCAAGATGGATCAATCTTGTTAACGGCTTCATTCAAATCAAAGGTAATGTTAAATTCTGCCACATCCGGATTTTCCAACTTTACGATATCGTAATCCAATTTATAAATGCACATTTTTTTTAAATTGAGGATACATATTTTCAAAAACAATCCATCTGTAAATTCGCTATCAGTATCACAATTACAATAAATATCGATAAGTTTAAATTTTCCATTTTCATCTCGTGAATACGAAAAGGTTGGTTCGCTCACACGTGCAAAAGTATCCAGCACATTTCCACAAACTTTCAAAGTATTTAACATGGCAATACTGATTAGATTTGAATCTATGAAGCTGATACTCTTGAAAGTTTGTTTCAAATTACACAGGTATAACTTGTTGATAAAAGAATATTGTTTAATAAATGAAAATCATGTCAAGCACTCTATTTATATGTTAAATTTTTTTTTAAAATGGATATATGCGACACGGCCTAGTCTACTCCCCTTTGTAAAAGCCAATATTGTTGATCCTATACTAAATTTTTTCCAAGTCCAGCGTCTTAATTTTTTTCTGAAACTAAAACTTAGTTGTTTCAATAATAGACAAATAATTTTGTTAAGTTTTAAAAGTGCTACTGCACGTATTTATTTAAAATAAATCTCACAGTTTAAATATACAAAACCAGCATTGCCATTCGAAAAAATAGAATTTTTCAATTCTCTGATTTTTTTTCAAAAGTTTGATGGGCGACACGACCCGGTTGGGGTGATCGAGTCGAGATGACTACATGTCAGCGGCATTGGAGCACGGACATCAACAGCAGCGGCCGGTCTTGACTCCGAGTGAAAAGCGACTCTCTGCAGTACACGGGCACCCAAGTCGTCGAGGTGACCACTGGTCAGCGGCATCGGGCAGGGTAATCGACAGCAGCCGCTCTTCACTCCGCCGTCTCCGAGCGAAAAAGCTGACTCTGCACCCAACGTCGAGTCGAAGTGACCGCTGGTCAGCACTAACGTCCGAATAAATAGGATGTTTCGATTCTCGGATTCATTTCCGAAAGTTGGATGGGCGACACACCCGTTCCGATATGGTCGAGTCGAGGTGACCACTGGTCAGCGGCAACTGCGGGGGGGGAACATGGACATCATCATCATCAGAAGCCAGTCTCGACTCCGAGCGAAGAGCGACTCTCTGCTACACACGGGCACCCAAAGTCGAGTCGAAGAGACCGCTGGTCAGCACGGACATCGGGCACGGTCATCAACAACAGCAGCCGGTGTTGACTCCGAGCGAAAAAGCGACTCTGCAGATCACTAGCTTTAGTTTAATGTCATTTTGGTCTGGCGGTGGGTACATTACTTGCCACACAGCGCGCAGGTCACGCCAATGGACGGGGGTGGAGCACGCGAAGCACGTAAGCATAGAATCTGGACTTTTCAAATCTTGTTGTATTTTTCGAACGAGGCAACTGGCATGGCATTCGTGGCCACACCTGTGTAAAGTTATCTTGGAAAGTTTTCTGGGATCTTACAGCAATGACACCAAAGTCGAGATGATCCCTCGTCAGCAACATCGGGCACTGAGGCGCAGGCATTAACAATGGTCGGTGTTGAATATTCCATCTCCGAGCGATAAGTGACTGCAGATCGCTCAAGGTCCCCTATTTATACCCTATTCCTGAAAAAAAAAAGATTCTACACCTTGTGTCCGGTGCAGATCTCGTGTCCTTTCTCACCTGACTCCATCGGACACCCCTTAAAACGGCCATTAAACTTTTATCTTTATAGAGAGTCACTCCTGACTTAGTCATTTTTCACGAAAAGACGTAAAAAAAAATTTCGCGTAGAAACTCCTAACTCGGTACAGACGTTTCTCTCTGTCAGATCTTTCGTTTCCACTGGCTTTCGACCCTCTCTCGGGTTGACCGGGGGAGAGGAGCGCCTTGGAAATTTCGGGTTCAAACGGTCAAAAGGTTCTACCGTCCGCGTTTATGGACGGAAACATTTCATTTTTGGTATGATGAAGAGACCCGAGCCTGCTCTTCGATTTGGTACCGCGAAAGTATGGCACTCTCTTTCACCCTTTGACGCGTGCAATATTTTTTTTTAAATTTTAAACTAAAGAACTCTAAAAATTGAATGTTATGATCTCACAGACAAATAATATATGAATTTAAAAAAATCTACATCCACCCATTTATCTGTGGGTGGTGGTCGCAAGGCGCAACCAGCGCGCGTCTAGGACATTGAAACTTACTGAGTTAGTAGGGAAAAAAACTTACCTTGTTTCGTGCGCGCTTTCAATAAATGATGATTATTGCAAACTTCTTAGATAATTTGTATTTAAAATGCAGTATATTATTTTTTTTACAATATTTTACAAAGTAAAGAGTGGGAAAAATTAAACATTTATATAATTTTGTTGCTATAAAAACACGTCGACACTGAATTTAGAATCCTCATTTAGCAGGTACAGTTTTTTTTAAATGTCAATTAGAAAAAAGTTATTTCTTGTGAAACTGTTCAAAGCATGTTTTATCTTTTTGGTACATGCATAAATCAACATTGCAAGTTTCACACATGTATCTTGTTCTATGAGGTTTCTCCTTTGTGCTACAAAATGCGCACCGCCGTGGTTTGCATTTTATTGGCATGTTTTCAGCATTCTTTAATCTTTTTTGTTCAGGAACATGAGGTTTGTGGCTTTTTATACATACGGGCCTTGATATTTTTCTTTTGGGAACAGATCCTTTATTTCCCATTGAAATCAGACTACTGATGATGTCCATTCTGAATAACTTAAGTACTAAGTTTGGATCACTTTCTGGAAGCATTCGATATATAATAAAAGAATTTACAATAGTGACATCAATAAAATGGAAGAAAATTCGATGCACCATTTTTTACTTTTCCGATCAATTTCATATAAGCTTTTCAATTGATCAAAATAATCCACATACCCCATATTTTGATTGTAATCCTTTATGGCTTGTGGACACTGTACCTGAACTTTTTGTCCATCTTTTTCTTTTCTTTCAACAGTAGATGGAATGACGGGATTTTCTAGGCTAGATAATACTGCCACGCATGTTTTGTCCTTCCACTTTAGGCAAGTTATTTTGTGTTCACTAACTGCCCAGTCAAAATCATCCCGTTTTAATTTTTTTATCCTCCATCAATGTTTTGGGAAGATTTTTCCTCTTCATATTTACCGTTCCACAACAATATACACTTTTTGTTTCTAAATATCGGAAAAGCTCATATGATGTGAAAAAATTATCCATGTACACCCTATGATTCTTACCATACAAGGGCTCGCATAACATTTTTACTACTCTTTCCCCTAGATTTTTTTCGGCTTCCTGGGTTTTACTTACATAAATGTCAAATTGAGAAGCATAGCCGCTCTCATGACAACGCATCCACACCTTATACTCGCGTTTGATGGGTTTTTTGGGCATATATTGTTTTAGTGAACTTCTGCCTTTGAAACGAATCATTGACTCATCAATAGACTGGTTTTTTCCTGGTCTAGATAGACTTTTAATTTTATCAGACAAATGTGTTAGAAGAGGCCGAAGTTTATAAAGTTTATCAAAATTTTTGTCCTCTCTTTTTGGCATCAAGCTATTATCATTCAGATGCAAATTTCCTAGCATCCACGTAAATTTATTTACTGCCATTTGCTTTGACACATATGAATCGTGTAGAATTTCGTTGGTAGACCAAAAGTCACGGTAGCTCGGGAGCTTTTTTATTCCCATGAGCATGTTTATGCCAATAAAAATCATCATATCCTGAAGTGTTATAGGTGAAAATGGTTTTCCTTTTTGCGTCGCATATACGTTAGTTTCAAAAACTAACTTCTCCATGAATGCAATCGTATGGAAAGACATGAATATATTGATAGGAATTATGTCATCCATTAGTGTAATATCTTTTGTTGGGCCATATTCCTCAGAAAATTCAGGAATCGATTTTTTCACTTTCTGTCTCCTATTCCAATTTATTTGGGTTACTCGGGAAGGACCAGGTAAATTTATATCGATATTGTCCTCATCTTCTGATCCTTCATCGCTTTCCACCTGAAGATTATCATTAGCAGTGAATGGCACATTCACTTCTTTTTCACTAGCATCACTATAGATTTCTGATTCTGGATCTGAGGAAGTTCTTCAAATAAAGTCAATGCCTCAGCTATTCCTAGCCCTTTCCGAGGCATTTTCAATTTGAACAGTAGAAAAAATATTTATACACAGTTAAAATATATTGCTATTAATTATTTTAAATTTAAATAAAACTTTTAAATACTATTTTCGATATATATATATATATATATATATATATATATATATATATATATATATATATATATAATCTTTTATGAGAAAAGTATGAAAAATGATGAAAAGATGAAAAAAATGTAAAAATGGGTGAAACAACAATGAACCACAAAAGAGCAACACCAAAAAAACAAAACAAAATAAACTCCCTGCTCTTCAGAAGGTGGGAGGAGCAACAGGTATCAAAAAATTGTAAAAAAGTGTATCCTCACAGGTTTCGCAAGGCATCACAAAGCTGCATACTCCAATTATATAAAAAATAACTGAGAATAATAAAAAAAATTTTTAATAAACCAAAACTGTAAAATGAATTAACATTAAAAAATGAATTTACTAAATAGCCAACAGCAAAATCATAAAGTAAATCAACTCGTAACATAACATAAAAATATTATATTTAGAAATTTCCAAAGTAACATGAAGAATCTCAAAAACTAAGCAATAAACTAAACTAAATAGACATACAGCAATGCGATGCCCCCACCTTTATAGAGCTGTTATGCGCCGGTTGCATAAAGTTAGTAATATTTTTTTCACTTAGTCAAGTTATGTTTATATATATATATATATATATATATATATATATATATATATATATATATATATACAAAAGGTGGTTATAATTAAACTTCCCCTATAAACACCATCCCACAGAGCAAACGGATGAACGGAATGCAACGAAATTTTGTATATGGGCTTTACACGAGATGCGCTCACGGAATTTCTAAAAAAAAATTTTAGTTCCAAAATATCCACCAGAGGGCGCCTTTTCCGGAAAAACATGAAATGTGACACAATAAACGACCAAAACGGAATACAGAAACAATTAACATTTATTAATATGTCTGATCACCCTGTCATCGAACCACATTAAGTAAAGGTAAGGAAAAAAGAACAGTACGCTATTTCAGAAAAAAAAAAAAAAAACAGTTCAGTTTGCCGAAACAAAAACACATTAGGACGAAATTTCACAAGCGGAGCAGTTGTTAATAGTGTCCAGGACGATGTAAGGAAAGGTGCTCCACGTGACCACCCTCATTCACCTGCAAAATTTCAAGTCTATGCACAGTGTGTTCAACAGCAGATCGTAACTGATCAGTTGAGAGGTTTCGCACATGAAGCGTTATGGAGTTCTTTAAGTCATTCAACGTCGTAACACCTCCACGATACACCAGACTTTTTAAATAACTCCATAACCAGAAATCGCACGGAGTTAGATCCGGCGAACGTGGTGGCCATGGACTACGAAAGGAGCGACTAATAACACGCTCCTCTGTGAAGTGTTGGAGCAATAGCGACTTCACGGACTCATGGATATGTGTGGGTGCACCATCCTGCATGAAAATGGTCGATGTAAGTACCCGCCTTTGCTGTAGTTGCGGCACAACAAACGTCTGCAGCATGTCATGGTACCGACGGCCCGTAACGGAACATGTGACAGGCCTACGTTCAGTGATTTTCTCAAAGAAGAATGGCCCAAGGATGAAAGTCGCCGTGAATCCACACCAGACAGTCACCTTTGGAGAATGTAGGGGACTTTCAGTGTGCATCCGAGGATGTTCTTTAGCCCAAATGCGGCAATTCTGTGTGTTGACAGTCCCGTTGAGGTAGAAATGAGCCTCGTCGCTCTACATAATATTCCAAGGCCATGACAGATCAAGAATCATTCTATTGAGGAAATTGACTGCAAATGAGAGGTTGTGCTTTGTCCCTATCAAGCAGCTCGTGGGTAGGACGGATCTTGTATGGGAAGTAGTGCATTATGTTTCTGACCACTTTTCGGACGGTGCTGTAAGCATAGCCAGTCTGTCGAGAAACTGCACGTGCGCTACTGCCCCCAAACTCTGATGTCTGTGACTGTGCGTCAACAGCTATCTTTACGGCATCAACAAGTACCGGTGTGACACGTTTGCGGCCTCTTCCAGGTTGAACTCCTAAATTCCCCGTCTCTTCAAATCTCTTAATCATGGCCCGGATACCTTTAGTTGACATTGGTCCACGCCGTAGGTTCTTTCTACGACGAAATTCACGAACTGCAGCAGAAGCATTCCCCTTGTTTTCGTAAACCAGCTTCACCAATAACGCACGTTCAACTAAAGAGACCGCCATAAATACAGCCGGAAACATCGACTTAAACATGCCAACGTCTGCAAACGTTTTATACCCAAACCTGTTTTACATAAAGCTCCCTCTTCTTCCCAAGCATGCAAATCTCGGCATTTTTCTCCTACAACTGACGGGTTTTCCCGGTTTTGCATTTTATTACTCATAATTCTTGTTCTGGTTTGTTAATATTGTTTCTGTATTCCGTTTCGGCCTTTCACTGAGTTAAATTTCATGTTTTTACGAAAAAAACGCCCTCTGGTGGACATTTTGGAACTAAAATTTTTTTTTTCGAAATTCCGTGAGCTCATCTCGTGTAAAGCCCATATACAAAATTTCGTTGCATTCCATTCGTCCGTTTGCTCTGTGGGATGGTGTTTATAGGAGAAGTTTAGTTATAACCACCTTGTATATATATATACATTAAATTTTAAACACACAAAATACTACTAAATAAAAATTTTCGTACTAGCCTGGGAGCAAACGCAACATTCATCGCAAAGAAAAATCTGAAACTGAAAAGTCTTTCTGAAACAGAAATAGCGAAAGTACGTGTTCACTGGGGATATAACCTCCTCAGACCCGAGGGTTTATTGATCCATTTTTATTAATTTCCGCTATGGATTTGCATTAATTAATTGATAACTAAGAAAGATTGAACAACGAAATTTTTAAAATTTATTTTTTGTACATAATTTTTTTTTTATATATGGGGACTTGTAAAACACGCATTTTAACAATTTCTTAGGTTATTTTAAATTAAATTTTACTTTTCTGCATTGTAAAAACATAGAAAAAGATCAAACAAATATATATTTAATAATTTGTATTACTAATGGAGTCTACAAATGGTATCTTAACACACAGTAAAAATTTTTACGTTTTCCTTTTTTTTTTGTACATTTCGTGCATTTCTGCTGTAAGCCATTTTTGTATATCATGTAACTCACTGAAAAAGTACTACGAGAGACAAATTGGGATACCCCATCCAGTTATTTTGACATTTTCCTCTATTTCACTTTTGTACTTTTAGTCTTTGTTTTGGCGCAGCATGTCCCTTAAGGGATTTTGCGCCATTAAACCCAAATCAACCAACCAACCAACCTATGGATCCAGAGTTTCTCTGGCGTAACGAAATGATTCTTCTATTAACGGACGTTTTAATTCAGAAACATAAATTTATAGGAGTTTTTATTTAATCATATCGATGAAAGTGTTTCAAAGAGTGTGGATAAAAATTTACTTTTGATCCAACCTCATCGCCTGGACGAATGTGTCATTTGTTTTGAACAGTTTCAAAAGGAGGCCGTACAACTCCCTTGCACTCACAAGTTTCATGAAATTTGTATCGAAACATGGTTCAAGAGAAACAACACGTGTCCTTTCTGCAGATTTAAAATGGAATAAGAATTATAAAAAAATGTAAACACATCACGCAGTCAATTTTTTGCTTAAAGGAATTGTGTCCGAATAGCAATGTAAATAGTAAATATATATTTATAGCTATAAATAAATAAAACTTTTATGTTTTAAAATGTTTTCGTGTGTTTCTTTCCAAGTAAAAAAGAGGGGTGTTGACGGAAGTTACTTTGCCTTCTGCCTTGGTTATAGAATCAAAGGTCATTGACATTTGACTTATAAAGATTTGTAATTTTACAAGCGTCAGAAAAAATTGTGAGTCTTCTCCAAGAAATATATATTTAATAATCTCAATATATATATGTATATATATATATATAATTTTAATAAAATGTTGTATGACATCCGGTAATTTTTGGACATATAACGCTTATGTGGCATAACATATTTTACCTCTCTATTCTTACAGTCAGTAAATTCTGTTGTTTCAATATGGATCATGAAAGGTTGTTAAAAAATTGGATGACTGTTGAATTGGATGATTTTGAATCAAAAATAGAGGTTAGGATAAAAAATCCATTTTTTTAAAAAAGAAGTGTCTTTGGAACTATTCGAGTTGAAAAAGAAGATAAACAAATTGGAAAGAGAAAAGAATTTGATGGAAAAAAAAAAACTTGCTGAAGCCAGGTACGCCCACCGTCTATCTTGTGGAAACGGAACTTTAATACTCAAATGTGAAGAAAAAGGTATCTGAAAACGGGGAGTTACTTTGTTTGAAATATGACAAGTGATATACGAATATGTAAAAATTACAAGTCGAGTAGTTTTTTTTAGCAAATTGTTAAAAAAACTACTTTATATATATTATAGTGATATATATGTTTGACATAGTTTCTTAAGGGAAAAAAAATTATACATAAAATTAGAGAGTAAAGTACTTTATGATGTACATTTAAGAAATTTAATTCTTTAAATATATTTCATATCAATCAATAGATATAAAAATAAAATATTTTTATAAAAAAGATGTTGAGTGGTATAAAGGCTCTAAAACAAAGATTTGAGGCGGGAGCGCCAGCGACCGTCTCACCGTCTTAAATCTTTGTTTTTAGTGCCTTTATACCACTCTTCCCTTTTGAGCGTTTCATTTTTCTTTAAAAAAAAAAAAAAAAAAAAAAAAAAAAAAAAAAAAAATGTATAAATAGGAGTTGTTCATGAGTTTAAAGTCACTTGCCGTTTGGAGATGGCAAAGCTCATCATCTACTACCGCTATTGTCGCTCCTGCTGTCCATATATACTAGTTCGACTTAAACTCAACTTATCCAATTTTTGAAACTCATGATCCGATCGAAGTTTTGCGTTATTTTATTACGTCTATTCTTTAAAAAATTATATACTTTTCATCAGAGTTTTAGTAAAAATCGATATGACGTTCATTTTTCTACTATAAAAAATTGTTTTTTTTTTTTTAATTATTATTATTATGTTGAAACCAATGTTGGTGACCAATGTGATGCAAAAAAAAAAGGATCAAAAGGTTGAAAAGAATTTCTTTTTCAACCTTTTGATCCCTTTTTTTGCCGCCTTCAAAAGCGAAACAGACTGTTGAATGTAAAAAGATTTATCATTCATTCTCTTAAATGATCGAGACCAATGTTGGTAACACTTTTGTCGTAAAAAAAATGCGCCAAAGGTAAAAAGAAAAAAACATTGAATTATTCCAATCCAATTTTTTCTTTTACCTTTGGCGCATTTTTTTTTTTTTTTTTTTACTTTTTTCCTATTTCAATCCTCTGTTAAAGATTGATGAGGAAAAAAAGTTTTTTTTTTGAAGTGAAAACTTCTTTAGCGGCGCTGAGCACTTTTTGTATGGGCAAAAACTTCCAAACTCGCGTCAGGGTCACGTGATGCTGATCGAAAAAGCGTAAGATCGAGGGGAAGGGAGAGGAACTAGTATCTCCCACTCTTTCTACTGTGCCTGAGTGTGCTGCTCCGTTTAGGCGGCACAGGGCGCTTGCGCGAATGTCCGTGTGTGTTTTTTTTAAAGTTATAATTGTATTTAAGTTTAACAACTTATACTGTTAATAGATGGAATAAAACGTTATGAAAGAAAAAGTATGACATTGTGCATTGATTATGCTGCAGTTTCCAACTACTTTTTTTCATTTTTTTTTATTGTATTTAAATAATAACAACATATATTGATACCAAATGGAATAAAAAGTTAAGAAAGAAAAAACATGACATTGCACATCAATTATGCTGCACTTTCCAACCATTTTTTTCAATTCCTTAAATTTTCAATTGTATTTAAAGTTTAACAACTTACATTGTTATCAAATTGAATAAAAAGTTAAGAAAGAAAAGACATGACATTGCTCATCGATTATACTACACTTTTCAACCAATTTTTAAAATTATAATTGTATTTAAAGTTTAACAACATATACTGTTATCAGAAGGATTATAATGTTAAGAAAGAAAAAATATGACATTGTGCATCAATTATGCTGCACTTTCCAACCACTTTTTTCAGTTTTTTTAATTTTTGATTGTATTTAAATAGTAACAACATAAATTGATACCAAATGGTGTAAAAAGTTAAGAAAGAAAAACATGACATTGCACATCGATTATGCTGCACTTTTAAACCTTTATATATATATATATATATATATATATTTTCAATTGTTTTTAAAGTTTAACAACTTATATTGTTATCAAATGGAATAAAATGATAAGAAAGAAAAGACATGATATTGTACATTGATTATGCAGTACTTTCCAACCAATTTTAAAAATTGTAATTGTATTTAAACCTTAACAACTTATACTGTTACCAGAGGGAATAAAATGTTAAGAAAGAAAAAGTATGACATCGCGCATTGATTACATTGCACTTTCCAACCATTTTTCTCTCTTTTTTTTTTAAATTTTTGATTGTATTTAAATAGTAACAACATAAATTGATACCAAATGGAATAAAAAGTTAAGAAAGAAAAAACATGACATTGCACATCAATTATGCTACATTTCAAAACCATTTTTAAAAATTTTAATTGTATTTAAAGTTTAACAAAATATACTGTTACCAGATGGAATAAAAAGTTAAGAAAGAAAAATCATGATATTGTGCATCGATTATGCTGCACTTTCCAACCATTTTTTAAAAAATTGTATTTAAAGTTTAACAACTTATATTGTTTGATAACTATTCAATTTGTTGCAAGTTTCAGAAGATACGGTCGTCCAGCAGCAGGAGTAGCTATTTATAAAAGGTTGTTTGATGTAATGGGCATATATTTCCACAATTCATATGAATGTGCATGTGAGGTACACCAGTATGTTTAGTAGTAATGTTTTTGATATCATATCAGTGATATATGTGTTTGTTGTTGCCACTCTGAAAATGAAAAACTAATTGTATTGGTTGCCATTTATATTTCACCGGATAAGTCTTTAAGTGCAAATGAGAATTTTTGTATGAAAATTTATTTATTTGTTCTAAAGAGGCTTCTGCATTACTTCAAGATAGAATTGGAAAGAGATTTGATGATTTGCCGATGATTTTGAGTAGGGATTTCAACATCAACTTTGTGGATGATGAAAATCTACAATTAATTGAATTTTTAAATAGAAAATTTGATTTAACAATGACCAACCATCGCAATCTTAGCACAGAGAGATAAAAAATTACAATTGATGCAGTCATTACAAGATATTTAAATAGAATTGAATCAAAATTGTTTGCTATATATTTTAGTTACCATAAACCTATAATATCAAATCTAGAATATAATGATAATAATGATGATGATGATGATGGAAGAATTGTTGAAATGGGGATGAAAATTCATAAGTTTTATGGGTATTTATTTCAAAGAATACCAACTGACGATATTTCATATTTCATGCATTTGTAAATTTATGTTTTAAGCAATAGATTGCAAAATTTTTGTGTGTAAAATAATATGCATTATTTTTCATGTACAACAGCGCATTAAATGAAAATTGTAATATAATTTTTGTAGCAGTAGTTTATAATAATGAATAAAAAACACTTCATTTAAAAGTATTTTCTGCACAATAAAATATGTCCAGACGACTAAAAAAATACACACATAATTGCTCAAGTTTTCACTTCTGTCGGCACTCCCGGAGTGCCTTTTTTTTTTTTTTTGAGTTTAGAGTCTTTGAATGATTAAGTTGATCTGCTATTGATGAAGGCGTTGGAATTCTGTTTCCAACACTCGAATGTACGGGTGGTACATTCCCACGTTATAGATCAGTTTAGATTCGACGAAATGACCCCCTTCTCCCAAACTAAATTGCTGATAACCGATCTGTTGAATGGTTTTGTGTTTTTCTTCTTTTTTTCGGCTTGGCTTTTTCTTCTGCCTCCGACTTGACCCATGTGAATAGCTTTATTTGTACTTTGAAATGCTATTATTTATAGAACAATCACGGTGCAACCAAAGTTATAAAACGCTAAGAAAATCGCCAAATAATATTTTTTCCACATAACAAACAAAAACAGTGGCGTTGTCGCTGTGTCACTGCGCTGACTAAAAGCTATTAAGGCGGCGCCGCCGCCGCACACGCAGAAACGATCGTGATTGGCCAAATGGTTTCCGATATAAGACGGGTACCCCTTCTTGCCCGTCACCCCGTCTTACCCCTCCTCTCCCCTATATCTTTATTTTATATAAAACTTCAACTATCCTTTAATTGTTTTGAGCAGTGTAAATAGAGGTCATTGACCTTCAAGAAGGTTTTTGTTAAAATTGAAAAATCGGTGTCCCGGGGGTGACCGAAGGGTGCCGTGAGCACTTTCTGACCGCTTTTCGCTTCATTCAAAAATGGTACTCTCCGACGACCTTCCGTTTACAGTTCAAGCGGGTGCCCCTCCCCCCAATTACAAAACACTTATCTAATACATTTCTTTCATTTACATTCAAGTCTGGATAGCGCAAAGACTTCTGAATTTTCTATTAAAAACAAATGATTAAGACTAACTTAAATAAAGCATTTGGCAATTATTAAATCAAGCACGATAAAGCAGCCAAAATGGTTACCATACATTCACCTGAAAGATGCCAATATGTGCATTAAGTTGCGCAGACAGAAGATTTTGGGGCAATGTGCCTGACGTCATATTGGATAGCCCTATTGACATCTGTTACATCCCTAGTATGCATGCATGTCACGATCCAGCATTTGCATTCTTGCTTTGGAACAGTGCCGTCTCTAGGAGACTTCGTTTCTTGTCATGTTTTGCGGAGAGAGGCTTTGCGATTTCTCTTCGATAAAACCCATATTTTGTCCATATCCCGATATATGGGTGTAACACAATAAAGGCAGCAGTCGTAGCAATGCGTATATACAGTTTTTTTTTTCTTATCGCTCAACCATTTTTAAATAGTTCATCTCCGTCAACACACAAGTACTGCGACTCTCATCATCTTAATAAAACATTGCAAAAAAAGATGATTTTTCCATGTTAAAAATTTCGAAAAATATAATTCATTTTTTTACCACTTGAACAGTGTAAGCTTGTGTGTGAAATAAAAACATGAGATTTGTAATTCAACGTTTCATTTTTTATTAATTTTTCTAAACAGTTTACAAAAAAAAATTTTTTTTTACATCACATTAAACCTATATTGGTATGTCGTCTGTCGTAAAAAAATGGGGGGGGGGGGGTCGAAGAAAACGTCTGGAATCCAGACGTTTTCTTCGACCCCCCATTTTTTTTACTCTTTCAACACGGATAAGATTTTTCGGTTTGAGAAAGATTGAGGTGTTTTTTAGTTTTGCAGCCGCACAGGTGGTCCATAGTTCTTTTTGAATTCATCAATCCATTGATGGAACTGTATCCCTTCTCCCGTTTCGCAATGCTTGATGATGAAAAGATTCAAGTTGTAGTCGTATGGCATGTCTGTCACGTAACCATTCTCGAGCATTCGCACGACTCGCTTGGAATGCGACCACGGGAGAAACCAGAGCGTATCCAGGACATCTCGATGGGACATCCTCAGCATGGTTTTGAGAAATTTGGGTTCAATCACGATGTCTTCGAGACGTCGACACTGCAGCCAGTCGTACGCCGCATGGACGCGGGAACGAATCGGGTCACGTCATCCACAGAATAATAGACTTGTCCGTCGTGATCGCCCAAAACGCCTAAGATGGCTTCGGTCCTAGCACCCAGTTTGATATGAATTCTAAAGTATGCCATGTTCTCTGTCAGGAGGAGCAGCACCAGGAATGAGGATGAAAAAAATTTTTCGATCGTTTATATACGATTCGGTTCAAAGTCCAGCTTAAAAAAAAAGATGCCAGTCACGTACTGGCCTCGGAAATTTAGCCGCAAAATGAAAGAAGTTTTTATATGTAAATTGAAACGATTGGAGCCTTGTTTTTATTCCACCCTACCTCGACTAAAGCAAAAGAACGAGTTTTGAATGAGTGGGGTTTCTTTGGTTGATGTCGTCATCTTTTCTCTGATCAATCTGATAATTCGGTTATTTCGGTTAATTCTCAACTCGCTTGAATCTGTGAAGGACATCACTCGCATGCGTCTATGTAATTCTCGATAACGTTCAGGGGTGAAACTAGTTTTGTAATGATGCAGAACGTACCACAAATCATCCGATTTCAAATTTTCGCCACATTTAGGACACCGCATATCATCATGAGTTTCCAAATATTTTTTCAAACATTTTCCGTGTACTTTATGACCACATTTTTTCAATTTCGATCGCCGCCTGACACTTTGAGCGCAAAATATACACGATTCCATCGAGCTGTCTAGAAAGGTTTGAAATGCTGATGCTTGAAGCCTCGCTTTAAGTATATATACTATTCGAAATGTTTCTTTTTTTTTTTTTTTTTTTCACTAAGACTCCAAGTTTGGGAAATTTCTGTTAGACAATACATTTTTTTGCAATGGCATTTTGTAAATTTCTAAATAAGAATTCGAAATTTAATGTTTAATGGGGTCGGATCTCAACTTACACCTATTGGCGATGCCCACCGAAGCCTTCCATTTGTGGCAGTTTTTCAATTTGCACGACTGGCAATCTTTCATTTCTATAGCGTTCAACAAGACGACTTTGTTTCTTCAACTAGTTGGCGTATGATTTTCGAAGGTCGCAGCTTATTTTAAAACTGTTCGTCTATGCAATTGAGAATTCCGACATTCATTTCCGAAATTTCCCAAAACCTGTCTTGCTCCATTTTAAAAGAAATGCAAACAATAGTGATAAAGCTTTGAATGGTCGCATAAATATTGTTACCTGAATTTCTTTTTCATCAAAGGGATGTCGTTCTTTCTTCGGCTTTAGTGTGTCTCCTACTCCATGCCGATGTTGTGCTCCAATTTCTGCTTTAACGTTCCTTATTTCATCAGCAGTTAAGACTGGGCCTAATTTGGTGGCAAGGACTATGTCGGCCGTGTTTTTGGGGCCCTTCCAGATATACACCTGGAAGAAAAAAAAAGAATAATGAATTTATTTATATGTCGGTTTTGTTTTTTCGCTATTGCAAATTTTTAAACTTCTAGACTAGAGATGGGAATGCTCGGAAAAAAACCGGAAAAATTGGGAAAAAAACCGGTTTTTTTCTGGGTTTTTTTCCGAGGCTTATTTTTCAACTTTTCCGAACTGGAAAAATTGAAATTTCATTTATGAAATAATATGGGGAAAATTTTGTAATAGCTACATTCTCATACTTTTTATTTTATTTATTTTTATGTTGAGTGTCTCACATGAAAATTTTAATGTGGGTAATCTGATCTCTGAGCAGAAATCTGTTTGAGAAGATTTGAAAGGATCCTTCACATTTTTTTTCTTGTTTGAAACACAAGACCCTTTGCAAAATTTCTCTTGAAAATAGACATTTCAGAAAAAGTTTAATCAAATCAACAAATTGAATCTTTCGCAAGTGCAATGATTGAAGAAAAAAAAAAAAATCTCATACCATACAGCAGCTGAATCTTACTAAGTTGCATATATGTATGTAAATAACCTTATTAAAAGTGTCTAAACAGGAACCTAAATATAGTAATAATTTCTTATTCAAAAATTCTGAATATATTTTGTACAAGTATATACAAAAAGTTCACAATTTCACAAAAACTTGATTACATAAAAAAAATCTAGATATGTAATTAAATGCAACTTCTCTTTTTTAAAAATTAATTAATGTGTAAAATTATTGCAATAATATGCCGATTAATGGAAATGATAAAATTAAAAATTCAACATAAAATTTTGAAGAATGCATTTTTTACTTTAATCTATCTTTTCAAGAAGTAAGTATTGAATTCATGAAAATTTGACTTCCAGTTTTTGGTGTATTTAAACGTTTTAGAAAGTCCTGAACACGTTTTGATGTTTTTTGGAAAATATCTGTCACTCTGTGAGTCTGTATATGACAAATTTTATGGGCATAAGCTCAAGAACTGATGCACATAATTTCACAAAACTTTAGATTCAGTTATACCTTGATATAAACTCTATGTTTAGTTATTAGTGTATATAGCCAACCCGATGGCGCTGCTATGCTGCATTATTCATAATTTCCACTATAGTTCTATCTCAAACTAACGCATGTATTTTTATAAAATTTCAGATTAAGTTAATCTTTGACATAACTTCGTGCTCATTACTTTTTGGTGTAAATTGCTCAACAGATGATGCTGCTATGCTGCATTATTCATGATTATCGCAATAGCTTTACCTATAGGATGATTTTTTTAAAAAACCAAACTACAGATTCAGACATTTTCTGATATATATCAATGTTGTTTAGTTTTTGGTGTAAATTGCCCTATAGGTGGCACTATTATGCTGCATTTTTCAAGATTTCGTTATAGCTGATTAATTGAATGTTTTTTCAAGGTGTTGAATCTAAAATTTATCTCCATTTTACCTCCATAATGTACAGTAACGTTACAAAAACATGGGCAATTTGCATTAGAAAAGTACAACTGCGATGAAACCCCCCCCCCCCCATATTTTATTACAAGTAACTATGTTCTAAATTATATTTTCCCTCTTGTTTAAACTTTGAATTTTTGTAGTTTTCTAAAGCACAGTAGAAGTTTATCTCTGTATGTAACTGCTTTTGTTAATTCCTCAAATAGTGAGCATTTTCTATTTGTAGTGTTCTGTTTTCATAAGTTTTGAGTTCCACTCTTAGAAATATAAAATTACCATCTGGAAACATCATTGAATATGGTTTCTTACTCAACTATAGAATTACAGATTTCAGGGTTAAAAAGAAAAAAAAAAATTACGTTTAATTAAACTTAAAATATTTTTCCAGTTTCAGTGAGTAAAAAATCTAACAGTCAATAAATCCTACACTATTTTTTAGTTGCAGACCTGAGTAAGCCAAAGTAAAATCTAGTTTTGTTTAAATTTAGATCATGAAACTAAATCAAAACTTTTTTGAGTTGAGATTGGGAACCAATACTAAAATTAAACATATTTTATAAAGGAAATAAAATTATAATCCTAAGAAAAAAGAGTAATAATGTAAAAATATACATTTTTTAAACAAACAATGGAATTTTTGAAT
The DNA here is from genome assembly GCA_964019185.1 of Maratus speculifer. NCBI lineage: Eukaryota > Metazoa > Arthropoda > Arachnida > Araneae > Salticidae > Maratus > Maratus speculifer. Next base: position 266,460,083 of record OZ025301.1, read on the forward strand.
ACTGATATTCATAATAATGACAAAACTGCAATAATTCATTTAAACTAGTATCATTTACTTAAAAACTATACTTATGTAAATGGAAGGCATAATTTATTTCATTTCAAACTGCAAACATATTGGCTCAGGTTTTTACATTAGGTCAATTGGTAGTTAAACATGTAACTGAAAAATCATTTCAACAGAGATATAATATAACAAACAATAGGGTTGAATAAAAATTTTTAGGCTGTGGAAAAAAAAAAAATAAACTTTTAAAAGCAGGCTTTGCTACTTTCTTTTTATTTTGTAATATAAAGTGGAAATAACGTTCATTTAATACATATAAATGGGAAAAAATGTTTATTATTTAATATTCTCTAAGAAAATATAATTTATTTGGGAGAAACAGTCATGTAAAATCAATTTTTCCAATTTTTCCGTTTTTTTCCGAAAAAAACCGGTAAAAAACCAGTTTTTTTCCGCCACTTATATTTTTCTGGAAAATTTACTTCTCTATTCTAGACATAGCACGTTTTCAGTCTTTACACCATCTGATAGAGAAAAAAACTGCGCTTTTAAATATAATTTGTTAGAAAACTGTATCTCAATTTGTTTTTGAGATATTAATTTTTTTGTAGTTTTTAGTTTAATTTTTCTAATGGTGGCAACTCGAGTATCGGATTTCGGTGGTAAATAAAAGGAAAATAGTTATAGAGTAAAGAAAAAGGAATAGAAATGCAGTTTGGTGGTTATTAATAAATTTTATTAATATTCTATTAATTATTTGTTTTTTCGTTATTTAAAATAAAAATTATGTCAACATGTATAATTTGGCTATTAGTTTGGCGATTTGTATAATTTGGTGAAATTGGTCGTGTTGCAGACTGCAGAAAAAAATTCTGCTGCTGGGGTTTACGGTAGGTATAGATAAAAATAAATAAAGCAAACTTACTTTCTTGCCTTCTATTATTGCCTCTTGTGCTGGAAATTTCTTATTGTCAACAAAATATTGTAAATTGGTGGGTTCATCTTCGGGTTGTTCATCTTCGGGTTGTTCTTCTTCGGGTTCTACATCTTCAGGCTCTGACTGATCAAGCTCAGTCTTTCCTCTTCTTCGGTGCTTGAGCTCGGTTGTATATATGGGGTCCTAGGTATTAAGTTCTTGTTAGGTTCCGCTCCAGCATAGGATATGATTTCAGACTTCAATAGATTCCAATAAACGTCTGGTGTAGGCAAAAAAACATTAAATCTTGATATGTCGTTCTTGAAAATTGAGCATTGAGGTACCAATCTAAGATGCTGAGAACTGCTGAAGGGGACATGAGGAAAAGATTGCTGAGAGAAAGAACCAGTCAATGGGACTATTTGTTGAGATTCAGGTGATTCTCCCGATGGTGATGCTCCAGATGGTGATGCAGATTCAATGGGGGCGGGCTCTTCAGATGTAAAAAAGGAAAATTTCGATCGATCTTTTTCATACAATGCTAAAAATTCAGAGTAGGAATATGATGGAGCCGCGTGCCCAACAGGCACATAATGTATTTTGAAATTTCTGGGTGGTCTTCCTTTACCACCACCTTTTTTTTTGGGAGGTCTCCCTCTCTTTTTTGCTTTTCTGTATGTTAAACCGTTATAAATTACCTAAAAAAAAAAAAAATTAGGTTATATAAATTAGCCTCTTGGTAATAATGTGATTCAAAAAGACCAAAATATAAAAAATACAACAAACTTTTGAATTAGCTTGCATCTGATAGAATAACTTCTAGCGTGCTTTAAAAAACTACAAAAATTCAAAGTTTAATCAAGAGGGAATGTATAATTTGGAACATAGTTACTTGTAATAAAATATGGGGTATACTTTTCTAATGCAAACTGCCCATGTTTTTGCAAAATTGCTGTACATTATGGAGGTAAAATGGTGGCTCAATTAATCAGCTATAACTAAATCTTGAAAAATACAGCATAATAGTGCCACCTATAGGGCAATTTGCACCAAAAACTAAACAACATTAATATGTATCAGGAACTGTCTAAATAATAAAAAAAAAAAAAATCGCCCTTGATAGAGCTATTGCGATAATCATGAATAATGCAGCAGCATCATCTGTTGAGCTATTTACACCAAAAGTAATGTGCACAAAGTTATATCAAAGATTAATTTAATCTGACGTTTTATGGAAATACATTAATTCTTGAGATAGAACTATTGTGGAAATTATTAATAATGCAGCATAGCAGCGCCATCAGTTGGGGATATACACTAATAACTAAACATAGAGTTCATATCAAGGTGTAACTGAATCTAAAGTTTAGTGAAATTATGTGTATTAGTTCTTGAGATCAAGTGTCGATAGTTATCTTGTTATTATGGGTAAGAATTATATATAAAAAAAAAAAATAATAATATACAAAATGATACTGTTTATAAAATACTTCACTTGAACAATGGCTCCTAGCGTATATGAATATGTTAGTATTATGAATAAAAATAGTCACTTGTTTATGTAAGAAGTTTAGAAGGCAACATTCCTCTTTAAAAATAAGAATATAAATAATTTTGTAACAGCTTTTATATTTATTTATCTTTCTAAGTGTACAGTAAATTCTCTGTCAGCCAGACCAAGTAAGATGGAAATTTGTCTTGCTCAAAAAGGTTTTTCAAGTCCTTGTGAATCCATTGACAGTGTAAAATTTTACTAACAAGGAAGGTCTCTATTGGGGGCACAGGGGTGATTCTGGATGAATTGTTTTTTTCGGAAATTCGTATCACATTTTCGGAAATCGGCGGAGGGGGGGGGGGGTCGGGAGTCTCTCCCCCCCTCCAGCGATCTTCGGACAAAATCGGCGCTTTCGTGCTATCTTCAGACGAAATCAGCAATATTTTAGCAAAATCGGCACTTTATAGCAATCTTTTACCAAAATCAGCGATTTATTGCTATCTTTTGCCAAAATCGGCTGTTTTTTCTGCGATCTTTTGATGAAATCGGCGTTTTTCCATGTTTTTTAAGTGAAATCGGCATTTTTTTGACGGTCTTTAGATAAAATTTGCTTTTTTACGCGATTTTTTTTCTCAAAAACGGCGTTTTATCCCCGCGATCTTTTGAAGAAATCGGCATTTTTATCGTGATCTTTTGATGAAATCGACATTATATCCGCAATCTTTAAACGAAATCGGCGGTTTCCCGCTGTTTTCAGAAGAAATTGCCGTTTGGTGAAATTGCCGTTTTTTCCGCGATCCGCACAGGAAACGTGCTTTTTTCATTGATCTTTTGACAAAGTTCGTTTACAAAAACATTGACGAAATCGTCGTTTTTTCACGAAATATCGACGAAATGTATGCTATTTCGGCAATCCTATCACGAAATTTGCATTTCTATGCAATTTTTTTTTTTACATGCAAAACTGTACAAGTTGGCAACTATGCGGAACTGATAACCCAATTTCAAATTTTCGGAAGAGGACGCCTTAAATTTTCAGAAATTTCGGACAAGAATCACCGCTGTGGGGGCATACTCAGAATTTTTTGAAAAAAAAAAAAATACAAATTAATAAAACTACTCATGTAGGTAACAAAGGATCAGTGAATATTAGCGGCGGAATTACATTATTAGATATGTAAAAAAAAAAAATTGTTTGGAATAATTGGCGTGAAAAGCTGAAAGCGACGCGGGATTTGGCGAACAGTGCATTTCCTCGCCAAAAGCAGACAATTTTAATGAATCTGAAAATTGATTTTAATTGACTTCACTGTTAAAAATCATTTACTGCAACGTCAGAAGAGATATTCCATAAAAGTAGTGGAGTGACGTTGCAGTAAATGATTTTTAACAGTGATGCACATAATTTCACAAAACATTAGATTCAGATACACTTTGATATAAACCCGAGATGTTTAGTTATTAGTGTATATCGATGGCGCTGCTATGCTGCATTATTCATAATTTCCACTATAGTTCTATGTTCTATCTCAAACTAATGTATGTATTTTTATAAAATTTCATATTATTAATTAATCTTTGACATAACTTCGTGCTCATTACTTTTTGCTGTAAATTGCTCAACTGATGTCACTGCTATATTGTACTATTCATGATTATCGCAATAGCTTTACCTCAAGGACGATTTTTTTTTTTTTTTTAAATTAAACTACAGCTTCAGACAGTTTCTGATATATATTAATGTTGTTTAGTTTTTGGTGTAAATTGCCCTATAGGTGGCACTACTATGATGCATTTTTCAAGATTTCGTTATAGCTGATTAATTGAATGTTTTTTCAAGGTGTTGAATCTAAAATTGACATCCATTTTACCTCCATAATGTACAGTAATGTTGCAAAAACATGGGCAGTTTGCATTAAAAAAGTACAACTGCAATGGGGAAAAAAAAAAAAAAAAAACATATTTTATTACAAGTAACTATGTTCCAAATTATACTTTCCCTCTTGATTAAACTTTGAATTTTTGTAGTTTTCTAAAGCACAGTAGAAGTTTATCTCTGTATATAATTGCTTTTGTTAATTCCTCAAATAGTGAGCATTTTCTATTTGTAGTGTTCTGTTTTCACAACTTTTGAGTTCCACTCTTAGAAATATAAAATTACCATGTGAAAACATTATTGAATATGGTTTCTTACTCGAGAATAGAATACCAGATTTCAGGATAAAAAGAAAAAAATTACATTTAATTAAACTTAAAAATTTATATATATATATATTCTGGTTTCAGCGAGTAAAAATCTAACAGTCAGTAAATCCTACGCTATTTTTTAGTTGCAGACCTGAGTAAGCCATAGTAAAACTAGTTTTATTTGAATTTAGATTATAAAACTAAATCAAAACTTTTTTGAGTTGAGATTGGAAAGCTATATCAAAACTAAACATATTTTATAAAGGAAATAAAATTATAATTCTAAGAAAAAAAAAGTAATAATGTAAAAATATACATTTTTTAAACAAACAATGGAATTTTTTGCTACTGATATTCATAATCTATATAATAAAGGCCAAACGTGTCTGTGCGTAATGCATACGTCATCATTTGAATGGCAACACTTTCCGATGAAATTTCTGTTTTGCAATTTTCGTTATTGTAAATTTTTAAACTTCTAGACATTGCACGTTTTCAATCTTTATATCATCGTTTAGAAAAAAAATCTGAATAGAGTTATTCAGATACTAAAAAATATATAAGCCTTTCTGTATTTCCTATAAAAGTTAGTTATATTCTAGAAAATGCTGCCCAAGTTGGAGATTTAATTGTACGGGAAATGTCATCATTAGAGAATGATATAAAACAATTCAAAATATAAAAATACTGCTTTATTCTAAAATGCTCAAATATTTATTAATGTCTGCAAATTCCATGCACATATAAAAAAGGTTCTTAAGAAATTCATAACTTATTTTCTATAATGTAAGAAATGAAAAAAATTATTCACTAGGTGTATTATGAAGATTCATTTTCAAAATTAAATATAATACATCAGCATTCCAAATACAATGGTACATCAGAAAGCAGAATTGGTGTCAAACTCGATATACATTAGATGACACAACTTGCTTTATGAAGATGGTTTTATAAATATTTTATTATAAGTTCTAAATACTCAACAAAATAATTTTTTCATTCTATTATAGTTTTCACTTTTAAATAATTATTTGCATAGTTACTGACTTAAATATGTAACATTATTGTGTATATATTTTTAATTTAATCTTCCTTCCTTCATGTTATCAATTTCTGTTTATCCTTTTAATACTTGTTGAATAAGTGGAATATTGAAGTTGAATATTGTATATGCCGATTCAAATGTCAAAGTTTGTTAACATATGCATTCTACTTTAAGCATGCTTTTGCTTTAACGTAATTTGTAATTTAAAACTTGGCATCTGATTTCAGAACAGTCTCATTCTTACCTAGTTTGCTTATCACAAGGGATACAAGAAGTATCAATTGATAATAAAAGTGAAATACATTCTTTATATTTTAATTGAAATATTTTCCCATCTTGACTTACTGAAAATCAATTTGATGTACATTAGAATAAAGGATATAATGCAATTTCATAATTTTTTTGTGTTAAAATAAGTTTTTCAATTTTAAAAATACATTTAAAGGGATCGTTCAGTTAAAAATGAAGTCACTCTTTTCCAATAGATGGCGCTGAAAATCGCCCGGAAATAGAGCACCTGGACCTTCCTTGTTTGTAAGAGTAGCGTCATGAGATCAAGTACGCATGCTCAGTGGAAGAAAACTGGAGGATGGAAGAAATCGCGTGCAACCCTGAAGTTTATGCTTGGCGCTTCCTCGCCCTTTGGTTATTTTTATCATTGCTATTATTATTATTTTAATGCGCGTTCTTACGAATCGGAAATAGATAAGCAAAACAAATTTTCTTCTTTTTTAGAACGAGTCTGGAATATAGTAAATTTTGTTTATTTCCGTTTTTGTCCCTATTATGAAAAAAGTTGCACTGCGAAATTCATAGCTCATTTAATAAATATTTTAAATTTATTACTTAGAATTTAACAATAAATATTTATCTATTTAATTTATATTTTCTAAAAGTATAGTGAATGAATTGAAACCATTTATAACATAAAATAATATTTATATATATTATATTGCATTATTTAGGACAATCGATTTCACTTTAATCTTAAAAATTAAATTTTTATATATTTTGAAAGAGGAAAACATGATTTTATAACATATTTCTCAAAACATTTTAGTATGCTACAATTCCATTTTTTTGCCTTTATAATTTTATTAATTAATTATAATTATTTATTATTATTATTATTATTGTTATTATTATTATTAGAGTAAAAAAAAAAAAAAAAAAAAAAAAAGATTTTTAAAAGTATTAATGTTTCCAAAACATAAATATTCCATAATGATGAGTTTTCAAAAAAATTATCTGCTAATAATCTCAATGAAAGTTGTAAGAATATACAGGAAATATATTAAGGGTGTTCTTAAATCAAAAAGGGCAACTTAGTGACACATGCATTAATTTATTTTTGTTCGGAAATGCAGGAAAATAGCAGGTGTTGTTATTCAGAAACTGTCTAATTGCACTCATTCTTTTGTTTTTTAAAAAACACAATAGATTTTTCATAACAAGCCTTCAAAATTGACGCTTTTGAGCCTATTTCCCGACGAAAGCAGAAAAACCGGTCGAAAAGGTGGAGAAAAACGGGTGATTGCGTCATCGAAATAGCTTATAACTCGATAAGTAATTTAATTATCAAAAAATGGAAAAATAAGTTCAATTCGAAATCGCTTTCATAGTCAGGCATTAAAATTTTATATCTTTCTGTTAAAAAATGAATTTGTAAATGTGTCAAAACGTTTTGCGCTTGTTGAGCGGATCAGTTAAGAACACCCTTAAGGACAGAAATCAAATGACAGCTCATTTGACCTTGTCTGTTTATTTTGTTATTATTATTATTTTGTTTGTTTGTTTGTTATTTGATTTATCCAATCAGGAATAATTTATAATTTATTGTTACAGCAGCTTTTAAAAAAACTTTTAATGGATTAAAATATATGTGTATATTATATACATACACTAATTTTTTGAATTAAAGCGCTTCATAGTTTGATATAGTTCAATGTTATTATTGTTATTAAAACATAAAAATAGAAACTATCGTACAGTAGGGGGTTAATTTTATAAAAATGAACCTGTAGTAAGTTATTTCTAGTAGTTAGATATTTTTATGCTATTAAATTACGACATGAAAATATTTTAAACGTAATTTTATTCGATATTATTACTAAATTAAAATCTACGTTTTTTTTTTAATTATTATTATTAAAATATAGCCCTTGTATTATGTTAAATATTAAAACTTAATTTCATTGAGAAAAATTGATGTAAAAATACATAATATTTTATTAACTAATATAATATATTATAAATAAATAAATTAATTAAATATTAAAACGTAGTTATTTGGAAAGAATCGGTAAAAAAAGAATAACTAATTAAAAAAAAAAAAAAAAAAAAAAAAAAAAAAAAAAAAAATCTGAAATAAGTTTATTTTGTAGCAAAATATAGTGATCCAATATTTTAAAACCTTAAATGTGCACATATAGAACATACCATAAAATATAAAATTTTTGCTGAAAATTTTGAATTTAATTATTTTTTCTATTTTTCTCATTATGAGACCTATATATAGATTTAAAAAAAATAATAAAATAAATTTTAAAAAAAATCATAAAAATAGAAAAAATCGTACAGTGAAAGGTTAATTTCATAAAAATGAATACTGTAATAAGTTATCTGTAGTAATCAGATATTTTTATATTATTAAATTATTTTTTAAAAAAATAAAAAAATCATAAAAATAGATAAAATTGTACAGTGAAAGATTAATTTCATAAAAATGAATGCTGAAATAAGTTATCTCTAGTTATTAGATATTTTTATATTATTAAATTACGATTTAAAAATATTTAAAATGTAATTTTATTCGATATTATTACATTAAAAATTATGTTTCTTTTTAATTATCAAAATATAGCTCTTGGATGATATTTAATATTAAAACTTAATTTCATTTAAAAAAAATCTAAAGAAATACAATATTTTATTTTATATAATATTACTATATATATATAATATTATATTATTTTATTTTATATATATACATTATTTTATAATAAATTATTAATAAATTAATTAATTAAATTAAATATTGAAACTTACTTTTTTTTGAAAGAATTAATTAAAAAATAAAGTAACTTTTAATAAATCAATAAGGAAAAAAAATAAAATGTTTCTTTTTAATTAGCAAAATATAGCATTTGGATGATATTTAATATTAAAAGTTAGTTTCATTTAAAAAAAAATCAATCTAAAAAAACATATTTTATTAACTGGTAATAAATTATTCAAAAAAAATAAGTGTAACTTATAATAAATCAATGAAGAAAGAAAGAAAAAAAAAAAAAAAAAAAAAAGAGAAATTCAGACCGGGAATCGAACCGACAACGTTGGGAATACGAGACCTGTATGCTAACCATTACACCAAACCATCTGTGAACGTGTCAGCGAAACGACTTTTTTAACCTCGAAACAAGTTCATAAAAGAATTTGGCATTTGGCGTTCATGTATTCCTCGCCAAACCTATTTTGATTACTTATGACGAAAAAAAGGAAAAAAAAAAATACTTATGATGCGATTCCACCAAAACAACGCAAGGATATATATACAATTTAGTCATACCAATAAAAATAATTCAAATTATATGTATATACATAAAACATAACGAGAAAATGATGGGATATTCGCTCATGCTCGCAGAATGAAAACGAAACTTACGGAAGAAAAAAAATATTTTTGCATGAAAATTGCGAAATTCGTAGGCAAAATTATATTTATATCCATAATATAAACATTTTTTAACATGAAAATTGATGTTACAAATCGAAAAAAGCATGAAAATATTATGAATGATGAGGATTTTAAAACCTTCTAATTTCATCCCATGTAAAGTCTATGGTAGCGCTGCAGTCGATCGCCTGCGGCGGTTGAAAACACATTTTGTCCAATCAGAATTTATTGCCATCATGTCGCAACTCTTACCGAAGGATGTAGGAACACTACCCGGAAAGAGCGATCAAGAATTATTTCTGGCGAGCCCTTTTCTTGATGACTTTTCACGTCATTTCCTGTTTGAAATCGAACCCAAAGAGGGAGAGAAAGAGTGGGGATATAATCTTATCTTGCTGGGATATTCCTTTTGTGCATTTTTAGTGCATTCGAGCTAGTTTTGAAATTAACTATTTTCTGTGGGGATATTTTGACGTGACAACGTCTTGTAAATTGGTTTGCCGGGAGACACTTCAAGAAACTGCGTTACGTTACGCTTGAACGATAAAATTTTGTTAATATGAAATTCAGTGCGAGATTCTTTGTATAAATTAATGTTTTAAATATAATTCTTTGTATAAATAAATGTTTTAAATTGTTACTATTACTACTAAATAAGACTTGTGCATTAATTGCTCTTAACCCGGGAGAATGCGCCCTTATCCAGTGTATGAATGGTTTTAACTTTGTCACCAATAAAATTAAATTATAACAGTTACTTTATTTAGACGGAAACAATTCTTACAAATTTTGTGATAAAATAAGTTGAAGATTACTTTTAAAAAATTAGTGGTTACAATTTTTAAAACCATACGCACTCAAGGTCTTTTAGGCCCTGCGCGCGTCCTGCCGGGTTAAAATTAGAGTAATCGTTGTGTGTAATTTTATAAAACACAGAAAAAAAGAGGGGGGGGAGGAAATTAACTTAATAGAGATCAGAATAAACCAGTTCATATGGCCCTTTTAAAATTCAGCTGGCATATTTGCAAATCTGATTGAAAAAATTCTCTGGCAGTTCATATCTATGTGTTATTACAGTATTTATGTTTTCACTAGTGATAAACTGGGTTATTTATTAAATTTTGAGTTAATTAAATGTCATTAAAACTAGTGTTTGATTAAATAGTCGATTCAGTATTTTGTGATTCCGCATGTTATACGATTATAAGTGTCATTAAACTAATTAAAAAACACTTAAAAATGTGTAGCCTATAATTCAAATACTTCGCTGAATAAATGCGAATTACAGCGTTTCTTGATCCCCCCCTCCACTCTAGAAAAAAAAGCAGCTAGTTAAAGTCAAATTTCTGGAGAGATACTTTTTTAATTCGTCTTTTTTGCACACAGATGGAGTTTATTGAATCGGATTTAAGTCTTTTTGTTAAAAATTTACTTTCTGTTTTTTTTTTTTTTTTTTTTTTTTTTTGACGTGACAACGTCTTGTAAATTGGTTTGCCGGGAGACACTTCAAGAAACTGCGTTACGTTACGTTACGTTACGCTTGAACGATAAAATTTTGTTAATATGAAATTCAGTGCGAGATTCTTTGTATAAATTAATGTTTTAAATATAATTCTTTGTATAAATAAATGTTTTAAATTGTTACTATTATTTCATCCTTCTTCCTACTATACGAATGAATATTCACATTAAAATTATTTTACAACTCAAAGTCGTTGTCACGTAAAACTTTCGCCCGTATACCGACTTTACAGGCAACCAATTTTTTTTTTTCAATCTTTCTATATAAAATATCCATGTGCTTTTTTTTATTATTAGCTTCAAAATTGGGATTTTATTTTTTACTTTTTTAAAATTATATTACTTTTTTTACTTTGTCGCCGACATACAGTTTTAAATATGTTATATATTTTTCTTACATATGTGTGTTTATTCTGTAGAATTGATCGCGAATTCTTTGTAGAATTTTAATCTGATAGGGCTTATTTCATAGATTTTTGTCATGGATGATGTCCGAACTGTGAACTACGAAAATGAAAATTGCCCGAGTTGAGCCCGAATTATTTAAATTATGCATTTCTGCAATAGAATTCTCAAATTAATAGGTGTATCAGTAATCATCAATATTTTTGCTCTCCTGTATCAGTATAACAGTATGTCATCAGTAGATTTCCCATTTTTTTAAACAAAATTAAAAAAAAAAGTATTAAAGGGGAATTCGGGAAAGATTAATTAATTAAAAAGTACATAAATATAATCAAATTATATGTTAATTTGAAGTTATATATTTTATTATGTTAACGTATTTGTTTTATTTACAGACTTCTCTTTTAAATAGATACATTTTATATACTTTAAGGCTGATGTCAAATTCAAACTGGTTAATTTCCGACACATTAATTTTTTTTTTTTTAAATTCAAAAACGTATGAAATCGGAAAATGCGTTTATTAAAAACAATGTAATATACTATGTCTCTCTCTCTCTTTTTCTTTCTTTTACTTTTAAGTATTCGCTTTCCTTGTAAAGGCTCGAAATGAGAAAATCTATGAACTGGAACAGTATACACAGACAAATTTTTATCTAATAATATAAAAGCAGTTTAAAAAATACATTCGAGATTCTAAATAATAAATTTCAGACAGCTCAAAAAATGCATATATAAAGCTATAATAATAGTACACTATATGGCCAAAGGTGACCGGCCACTTAAGAGTTTTGACGTTTGATTAAATAATTAGAAAAATACTTAAGAAATCCCCACATTGCCAACAAAAATTAAAGCAGGCTATCTAAGATGCCCAGTCCGACCATATGTACCAAACCCTCTCCGATGTTTTAAATGCCAGCGTTATGGCCATACCAATACCAATGGGCAATGTCGTGAATCTGTTACCTGCGCACGTTGTGCAGAAGTCGGCCATGACAATAAATCGTGTGAAAAACCCGAACGCTGCGCAAATTGTAAGGGTGATCACACATCTTATTCTCGCACTTGTCCTAACTGGAATCGGGAAAAAGAAATTCTTGCTCTCAAAATTACTCAAAATTTATCTTATCCCGATGCACGTAAAGCTGTTGAATCTAGAACCCCATCCGTTGGAATTTCCTACTCCAGTATACTCAAGCAACAATCAACAACAGTAAGACATATAAGTACTCAAACTGATTCCACATATCTACCGAATAAATCTACTAAAATACAATCAACTAGCACACCAATTAAAGAAAGCCGTGACATCTGTCTCCCTACTAAATGTCTTGTAAAACTACTATTAGAACGCTGGCAACCATCCAAAGAACCTGTAAAAATAATTGATCTAGAAAAACATCGACAGAAATCTCTATCTAGTGGATCATCCAATTCTCCTGCTACTTCTCCAAAAAATGCCCCAAGTTCATCTGCTCTAAAGATGAAAAAACCCAACTCTAAGTCAAATTGTGAAAGCTTCCATTCAAAAAGAAATGACCAAGACTGGGACCAAAACTGTTACAATCTCAAAAACACCACAGAAATCAAATATACTTAAAAAACAAACAGATACCAAAAAAACCCCATCTCCAGCATCTCCGAAGTGGCAGACTGTTGTTAAAAGAAAGAAAAGCTCATCGCTAAGCCCATGCATGAGGAATTTCAAAGATCCCAGGCAAGCAACTCCTGCATTATGTTCAAGAAGCTATGGAGTCCGAAGCTTACGGCAGTGGCTCGGACTCCGAAGAAAACACTGTGTTTGAGGAATATGTGCCTGGTTGAACTTGTTTTGTTTTTTATTGGCTATTGGTTTTATGTTTCAATTTTCTGTTGTATTTGACCTTTGTGTTTCTTTTTATATTGTTGTTAATTACTTTAGAATTTTAACTATTTTTGGAACTTTAACTTTTTACATTTTTAAATGTCTTTGACTGGTTTTAATTATTTTTAATTTCACGTTCTGACAATACTGTTTTCAACTTGTTACATCTTATCTAAATTTTCTATTTTACCCGTATTGACTTTTAACCAGTTATATTTTAATTACATGTATCAATGCATTACATACTTGATTCTAACTCTGTTTTTATCTAGTATTTTATGTCATATTTTACACTGTTTGTATTTTAACTTTTATTCTCAACTTTTAGAGTTTTAATTTATACTGAGTGTTTTTTAGCTATGGTCTTTGATTTATAATTACTGTTTTTACTTTGTTTTTTCCTTAGTACTGAGAACTAATTTATACATCTTAGTTTTTTTTTTTTTTTTTTGACTTTGTCTTGGCGCAGCATGTTCTAATGAGGACCTTGCGCCATTAAACTCAAATCAACCAACCAACCAACACACTAAATCGATCCTGAATATATTTTTTCTTTTCCGCCAGCTTATTTTTATTTCCATATCTCAATTTCCATTTTTATCTCCATATCTCAAATATATCTTTTTTAAGGATTTTCGGATTCATTTTGGAATTTACAAAAAAATTTATGAGTGTCGCAAATATGCGCAAACGATTTCTCATATTTCAAGTAGTATACAAGTATATATATATATTTAAAGTGGCGACAATATTGTATAAATACGTATAATGAACTAAAACTTCCATTTTGTTAATAGATTATTGACTTTAATACAATAAACCTTATTTTGAAAATAATTTAAATAATAAGCAATATATAAATACTGAATACAAACCTGCATACACGTAAGATCACAATAAACACACAAAATAACAAAGAAGGTACACAACACTGCGCGCTCTTCGTGCATATGCTAACGAATGACGCAGTAAATTTTGAGTCGAACCCCTTTAACTCTGATCGGACAAGTTCCGACATGTTATTTCTACTGTTCGCGCGGCGACTAACAAAATATAAGCCATGATACTTTTGTGAGGGACGTTCTAGTTTAATATTAACGTGTTAATTTCTATGTTGCGCGTAGGTTGTGATTTGGAAATATGTTCCCCTAGATTATAAAAATTACACACTGTGTGTGTGTGTGGGGGGGGGGTGCTGTCAATAGTTATTTACTTTATTAAAATTTTACAAATATACAAATTTTAAAGATCTATAATTAATTTGCATGGGAAGTGGAGAGGAGGAAGGAGGAAAGTCAAATTCAGATGGGCACGGTCGAGATATTATAAATTATTTATTGTTACAATAAAATAACAGAAAAAAAAAGAACTATGACAACTTTTAAAGATTTTTAACTTTATGAGCTAAAAAGGGAAAAAGGATAAAAACATTTTTTGGGGGGGAGAAATATAATTTATTAGATAACTTATATTTATTTGCCACACTAAAAGATTTTAAAAAGTTATGCCAATTTCAGGTGGTGGTGGTGACTTTTTATGATCAAATATTTGTTGTAACAAAAAAGTGTTGAATAGAACAAAAAAGTTTTTAAACATTAAAGAGTTTTGAAAAAGTATAATTTTTTGTACTGTGGGTAAAGTTGTGAGCAAAATTTCAGGACAGGCAAAGGGGGAATTTAGATTATTTTTTTACAAATCGGAATTTTGAAGAAACACAAAAATTTTACCTCCGATTACAAAAATTCAATTTGGATTTTTCAAAAAGTAAAATGAAATGTTTAATAGAGTTTTAGTGGAAGTTTATTTATTGAAATTGCATTATGGAAACAATTAAAAAAAATTAAAAAGTACTGATAATATACATTGGGGATATTAAATATTGCATGCAAAATATAAATAAATAAGAAAAATAATTTAGATTTTATAAAAACATGTTGAAAAAAGTAAAAGGCTGTTTAATACAGTTAAAATTTTTCAATGAGATTTATTAATTTTGGTGGGAGTTTCTTTCCATAATGTAATTTCAATAAGTAATTTTGAAGAAATAAATAAGTACTTAAACAAGATGGCGGGTATTCAATGTTGCACACATAATATATACAAAATAAAGCAGTTATAGCTGTTATAGCATCATTAATATTACTGACTAAAATTTCATTTTCTCCACAGATGTACAACTCTGTGGAGTCAAAAGGATTTCCGACAAAAATGATTATTGGAGCAGATGTATCTGCTGCAACACTTTCTATTGTACTGTCTGTCATAATGATTCTGTATAATTTACTTGAATCATCATGCAATACAATAGGCAGCAACAAAAAAGCACATAATAATGTGTTCTCCATTTCATATTTATTTACTTCTTCATAAAAAGAAATGATTTTATTTTTTATTTCTAATGCACTTGCCCGCTTTTTCTGTAGGGATGTCACTGGTTCAACTATGTCTTTAGTTTTGTACTTTTTACCAGCTTCAAATATAATTTTATCAGCAATTTCTTTCAAGTTTACAACCAACTGTTGAATGTCAGTATCTTGCAGAAGTTTGATTTCTTTGATCAAATTATCCGCTGTAAATAGCAGCGGATATTTTTCCTTGATTTCCTTTAGTGGCATAATATCTTTTGTTAAATTTTGCCGCCGAACTGGAAAGGTTGAAAGCAAATATTGCTCTATTTTTTTCTTATCTTGATCACTTTTAGTGATCAAGATAAGAAAGAAGCAAAAAAAAAAAAAAAAAAAAAAAAAAAAAAGTGAATGGTTTTTTTGCTTCCTCCTTCATCCATGAAATCGAGTTTTCGTCATCTGATGGAATGACGGAAGATGGCAAAAAATTTGTTTCCCCGCGATGGGGTACTTTAATACTCTCTGAAGCATCTTTCTTTTCTTTTTTCTTTCTAACAGCTTTTGATTCGGGTGTTCCTAATTTAAGTCTGTAGTCTTTCATTTTTGCATAGATTCTTTCAGCCCAGCCATTTAGACCATCACCTATGCTGGGTACATTTTTATAAGTTGCGCCGCAACTTGTTTGCGCTGTTTTATGTCGGGGTGTAACGTGTATTGCGATATTTCTTCTGCAAGTATGTTTAGCAGCTCATGCCTATTCTGCCAGTTTAGATGTGACATACCTTTTGACATCTGTCTCTTTAATTCATTTGAGCACTTCTCAAAATTTATAATGAAATTAAGGGGCCAAGGCTTCTTGCTAGCAGCACCTAAAAGGAGAGAGGGAAAAGAGGTTGTTTAAAAAACTTATTGGTCCTTAAACGATCCTTCGCAAATTTTTTCCACCCCAAACCTACATAGCATGTCCAAGAAAACTTTACTTAGTTAAAAGGATATCAAAATGTATTATTTACATATTCATACAAAAATATTTTATTATACACAAAAAACATACCGCAAATTATCCAGGCAAGGATCCAGCAATCTTGTCATGATCCTTACTTCTTCAACTGTTGTGCTATTCTATAAATAAAAAGCAATAATTAAGAGAATGATATTACAAGAAAGGGGGAAATTTTTCAATCAAAATAAATATTTTCAGGGATCGATTGAGGCAAAATTTGGAATCTTATTTAGAGCCCCCTTCAAAAAAAAAAAAAAAAAAAAAAAAAAAAATAAATAAATAAATAAATAAATAAATAAATAAATAAATAAAAAATTGTTTTATAAAATAAGCTACTTTTTAAAAAATTCCATTCTACAAAAAAGATTCATTATTTTTATTTTGTTAGATTTTAAAATGTGTAACCTATAAACAAAGCAAGTTCATTAGAATTGAAAAAGGTCCAAGAAATTTTTAATAATAAATAGCTTGTTCAAATTTGAATAACTAAATTCTATGTTTCATTACATTCATAAAAAAAGGTTTTGCATATCATAAAAGCTCCCCCCTCCCCCCCCGAAAAAAAAAAACTTGGTCCATGGATTCTAAGCCTTAAGATCCTTAATGAAATTAAAATATATGGAAACTTTTTTATCAGCTCTTTTTTACTTTTTCAATTTTGTTTACAGGAATTTTTTATGGGGATGCTTTGATTTCCGAAACCGGTTTTCAAAGTTAAGATGTTCTAATTAAAATTACCTAATAACAAAATCGAAAAAGTAAAAAAGGGCCAATCTCAGCTATCCAATGCAAAAAAAAAAAAAAAAAAAAAAAAAAAAAAAAAAAAAAAATATTGAAATGCAAATGAGATATCTTCAAAAAATTCCCGCATTGAATTAACATCAGCGGACGGGTGTTTTCACCTAACTGAAATAGCCCCTTAAATATTTGTTACTTATAAATCCAGATTTTACATCATTTTCTATTTTAAAAATGGTGCAAAATCATTGATTTATTAAAAAAAAAAAAAAAAAAAAAAAAAAAAAAAATTGAATATAATATTTCTAACTTTAAAAAGATCTAATAGCACTGACTATCTGACGAAAATGAGAAGTTTGATCTTAAATATATTGCAAAATGAGGTACTTCTATGTTATCTCGTCGATCATATTACTGTCGCCAAATTCTAATATTAAATGCCAATAACGGTTGATCGCAAATGTCACATTAACTTCACATTAAACATTATGTACGTGTTTGTTACGTCATCAATTTTTAATTGACTAATTTAATGATATTAATAACTTAGTGATATTTTAATTTTTTTATTAGCTAATTTAACGATAATTTAATAATTTAATGCTATTTTAATGATTTAATTGACTAATTTAATATTTTTTATGGGAATTCATTAATTTTCCTAACCTAAAATTTCAGAATGGCAACATTTTTACATTTATATAATTTGGCAAATAGTTTGGCGTTTGTATAATTTGGCGAAATTGGTCGACGGGATAACTAAGAAGTACCCAAAATGAATAAATATACTTACATCTGCAATTATAAACAGAGAATCTTTCTTCTCTCCAAAATAGGCAAGTAAAAGGAATATTACATATTCGCAACTACTGTTACCACAATCAGACACATCTGCATATTTTATTGCTTCATCAATATCTTTTTTATTGGATCCAGCTGGTTTCTTTTCAATATATTTCTGTATTCTTCTTCCTTTATTAACAAGGGAAGAATGAAAGTGTTTAAAAACCCCTTCTATGGTAAACAGTAAAGGCCACTCTCTGACTAAATAATCCGTTGGCTTCTTTGTGTTTATTTCCTTTCTTTGTGTGTAGTACGTGTCTTTTAGTAATTCAAGATAATTAGTTGATTTATAAGAAATGGGGCCTTGATTATAGATAAATTTCATCTGATCTTTCTTTTTCTCTTGTGACTCGTGCGTCTCTGCATTAGGGAGCCTATCAGGCTGCCAATTAATGCATCCGTACTGATCTGCATTACAAATTTTATGTGCCTCCCAGGATCATCATTCTTCTCCTTTCGCTTCAGAACGTTTAGAGAATTATTCCTGTTGATGTTTTGGAATCTATTAACAATCTGGTATGTCATAGACTCGTATCCTCCTCGTACAGTTTCATCACAAACAATATCACTAAATGAATCTGGGTATTGCAAAACAATTTTTTTTGCAATTTTTGTTAGCGCATTCTTCCCAGGATTTTGCTGTTTGCAATCATCTTTAATGTGATCATGCACAATTCTTATCATCTTCAGCCGAATAATAGGATCCGGCCTATTTTTTTCTTTTTATAGCGTCTAGCAAGTCACTGGGCATCTTGTGCCAAGGTACATTGAATTCATCAGCCCATTCGCAATTATATACTAGGACTGAGGTACCTTCCAAATTTGAACTGGTACTGGGTGTGGGTGTTGGTGGGCACGTTTGCTTTTCAAATACTGGAATCTTAGGAGGTTCTGAAACGAAATTAAGTTTAAAAAATTGCTTTTTACTCATGGAACAAAACAGAGCAATAATAAAAAGAATTAGTGACAAGTACAATGAGTTTTAAATTTTGATGTTTAAATGAATAAATGTGGACCAATAACAAACAAAAATGTTATTTCTAAAGCCTATTAAATATTTTATTGTCCCAATGTTTATATTGCAGTTTTTGTATATTGTTTATTATTACATTACAAAAGGGATGAAAATATGTAAAACATTTTTATTTGAGCTGAAACTTTAAAAAGTGATTTAAATATTATGCTATGTAAAAAGTGGTGCAACAAATATTCAGTTAATATTTAGTATTCAACCTATTCAGCTTAAAAGCTGAATAAATAGTTTTATATTTTTGCCAAGTTACCATAATCAGCAAAAGTAATATAGTTCTTATTTGAAAAAAGTTTTATTCAAATTAGATTTATAGCCAATTAGCGATTATCTTGTTAATATGCTAAGTACAAAATCTCTCTCTCAGAAGAAAAAAATTGCACTTATATTTTGCCAAATATCATATACATGCCAAACATTGTAACCCTTTGGCGATAATTGACAACTGATGTTATCATGGTTCTGACTCTAAGGAGAACCAGGGGGGTGCCATTTCCCTCTAGTTTCGGGAACAAGGTTTCGGTACGTATGACGTCACGGCGAGTGCAAAAGGGAATTCTCGCAATAGAAAAAAGCCTATTTTTTCCATTTATAATCAGATTTCTGCTTAAAAACTTTTTGATTTTGGTTAGAGCAGAGCATATTTCTTGAAAGTAGGACATTTTTACTAGCGAAAATGTTTTTTTTTCGAAGAATAAAGCGATTCTAGAGGATTTTTTCCCTTTAAATGAAGTAGTTGTGTTAGTAGTATTGTGTTAAGATAAGAGTTTTTATTGCTTGTTATTTTTAATTGTTCTTTAAAAATGTGTGTGTGTGTGGAGAAAGGGGGAGATTTTTTTTTTCTTTGACAGTGAGGACAATTTGTTTGCCCCACAAAGCTTAAATTGCTTTTCCTAAAGAGCGATTTCCAGTCACTTTTCCTAAATATTATGGCGCAGATATTTCTCAGACTTCGTCAATGAAATATCATTTTGAAAAGTTTTAAAATAGCATATTATTTGCAATTCTTTGTTTAAAAATCCCTAGTATTTGTGCTATTCCAGCATGTACTAATAGTTATGATAAAACGAAAAATTGTTTCGCATCAAACATTATTGAAGAAATCTGGTTTTAAAAATAAATGAATTATTGCATGGAAACGTGCACAATGCTGAAATTTCCGAATTTGTTCAGATCACTTTCAATCAAATGGATATTGTAAGGGAAGTCAATGAAAATAATAGTAATTTCAATTACGTAAATATAAATATTAACATGTACATAACACTGAAAATAGTAATTACTATGTATCTAAAAACTCGAGGAATCTAAAGTAATATGAAAAGAACAATGGAGGCGAAGAATTTTCATTATTTTTATCTTTCATAAACTACTTTTTCCAAAAACTTTGAGAAACTTTTAAAAATACCTTCTTTGCATTTTTTAAATATGTATATTCATTGGATAACTGAGGACGATCTATACAAAGGTTGTTTTTTACTTAAAATTTTTCTTGTTTGCAGTATTTTTACTATGATATTTTTGCCAATGTACAGTAACATAATCCTCATAAAAATGACGAATAAAATCGACTAGTAAAAACTAGGTTTTTAGAAATATATATTAATTATCCAGTGTAAAAAAATATTAATGGCTTCCGAACATAAACGAGATATTTAAAAAAAAAATTATCCGATAGGATTAACCTTAATGAGTGAGTAAGTGAAGTAACCCCCAAAACAAAGTATGATAACAAAAAAGGAAAAAAAAAACGAAATGCTTCCAAACAAAGGAAAAACTGGACTAAATCAACTGTAACTGCATGTTAAAATATCAAATAATGGAGCGCACATCTGAAACATCTGCAAAACGTATCTTCTGATGAAATCTTGTGCTTGAAATTAAAATATCGTGTGAGGATAAAAACCTTTTATTTTCAACATATGATATAATTATATAGTATAAATGTTTTAGTTTAATAATATTAAAAATTCAACTATTTACACATGAAAATTTCTATTTAATTTGCTTCTGTAATCTTACTATGCAAAGCTCAAACTGGCGTGTGAGGAAAGGTGAAGAAAAAGTTAGTATTATTTAACAAAAAAATTATGAACATTTAGCTATTTACGAAAAACATACCGAAATAATAACATTTAGAATTCAATTATCTCAGGTTTTAAATTAATTATTGATAAATTATTATAAATATAAAAATTATTAACAAAACATTCACTGCAGTCATGTGAAAAACAAATTTGCTGCTTTTATAGGTCTTTTTACTTATAAAAATTGTTATTTTATATTCTTTTAAAAGTAAATTAACTTTTCATATTGAATTGTAATCGAAACTTAATGTAAAAGACAGCAAATTAACAGGCAAATTTAAAAGATTTAAAAAGAGATAATAGTTTAAATTTTAGATGTGATGTTTCTCTTATGTATAAAGAATATATTTTAATCATTAAACTTTTTTTGACACAAAAATTTCTATTGATATTTTTCAATTAAAAATAGCGCGTTTCTAATGCAAGGTCAATCGGGAGACGGATCCCTCCACTCAAGATGACGCCAAACAGCGAGTCTCTCCCTATTGGCTACGGGGTGAAATGGCGCAACCTTTAGATATAGTAACCTTGAGAAGAACCACTTTACCTCTCTCTGCTGTCCTTGCCAGTACCACGTTGGGCACCTATTATCTCTCGAAAGGGCAAAATAAAATTACATGTTAAATGAACCTGGATTCTTTAATTACTTATCGTGTTTTTCATCGCTCTCCCTCTCACGGCATTAATAGTCAATCATGATGGACAATATTTAACCTACAAGATACTGTAATCAAAAATCAATAGTACAAATATGCCCACGCAGAACAATTTCGTTTTATAATATCTGCTTCAAGAAGTTGATTAATTTGCTCTTTCATTTCGCTGTGTAATGCTTGTGGGAGAGGAAACGGTAATGTTTTTATGGGATAGTCATTTATAAATTTTAAATTTGGAACTACTTTGTCTGTGTGGCCTAGTGTTTTTATGGACTTGGAAAATGATGCATAATTATCAAGCAATAATTTTCCTAACCTTTTTGCATTATCTTGCTGTAAATGATTTAAATTAAAGTCACTAATTTTTAGTTCTTCTTTACGTTGGTTTAATATTTCATTTGATGCCTGAATATAATTACAAATGTAATCCTTTAAGTTATCCTGAGATTTAAGATTAAAATTCGAAACATTTTAACATGAATTCATAATTTGATGAAAATTTGTGTTTTGTGACGGGTCCATAATGTCCATTGTTTCAAATAAAGTTCCTATTCGTGCATTTTTGAATATGTGTACAGGTTTACTAGATAAATTTTGTATAAAAACATAAAATTGGAATTTTTGTGGGGACCTAGTTGTGTTTTGAGTTCCTTCCTTATCTGATTCATAACTTTGACCACCTACAATACTATCGTAAGAAATTATATTCTTTTTTGTTTCACATTGAAAATAGTAATGTTTTCTTGGGTCAATTGAATCAGTTTTTATGGAAATCCACCTCTTTTCCTGTGGTTCCAGTTTAAGTTTATTCTCCAGTCGAATTTCTTTTGGGAATTTTTCCGATTGATGTATTTTATGGGGTTCAAGATGATGTGTTTCACTCTCACAGAAGGCAGAATCAACTAATGGTATGCTAAATTCATTTGTTGAGATTTTATTCTTATGAATATCTATCACAATTCTGTTTTTGTGAATAAAATCAAAACCTAAAATTCCCTGGAAGTTAGCGGAATTCGATATGTCAACAATGTAGAAATTATGCGAGAATGACTTTTGGTGTATGCGAATAGAAGTTTTAATGCATGCAGTGAACTAACATTTGAATTAACTGTTTTAATAGTGACGGCTGTTCCTAATCTTTTATATTTTAGTTTGTCTTTAATTTTATCAAACAAATCTTGTGATATAATTGAAATGGATGAACCAGTATCGCGCAAAAAGTTAGTTTTATGTCTTGCAATGGAGGCCTTTATGAGGAAGAGTGTTGGGGATGAATTATTTGCATTGCAAATAACTGCAACTTTGTCTCACATATGTTAACAGTTTGTGAAGCTACTTCATTATGGTTTTCAACTGTCTGTGATGCAGAATTTTTCGACAATTTAACTTCACATTTTGTTTGCGAAGCAACGGATTTAACCCTTCTGTCTGAACAGAGTGTAGGCAGTGTTGGGCCATAAGTCCATGGAAATTCGTCCATGGAGAAGTTGCTGATGTGTTAGACTTCTTTTAAGATGTAAAGCCATCAGCTGAAGTACATCTCAGTAGTAGTTTAAATTACCATTTATGTTATCATTTCTTCTATAGTTATTGTCGTATTTATAATTTTGTTTATTTCTATTCGCATTTGCTCTACGCCATTTATAACAATGTTTTGCTGTGTGGCCACGCTTTGCACATAGCTGGCAAGCGGGTGGTGATGTAGATTTATTTTTACGTGTGTTATGTTTAGGTGAAACAGTATGCTTCCTTTTAAAGTCCTTGTTCGCATACTGTTCACGCTGTTTTGAATTTCGTGGGGTTATACTGTCAATTGCGTCTATCTTTTGTTCATTTGGAATATTTGTTAGTGTTAATGCATTGACTCTTTCAATTAAAATTTTTAATTGATTAGCAATAGAGTCTGCTACAGGATTTGCTGTGTTACATGTTTGTAACACATTTTCATTTTGCATTATATCCTGCAACATTTGTGCCCTATCATCAGCAGTGTCATAATCGAGAATGTTTTCCTCTTGCAATTTAATTCTCAGTGGAGGTGGGATGCACGAGATTAATTTCGTGTATTTAACCCCTTGGAGACGAGCGACCACTATATATGCCGGCACCGATTGTACTCAGATCCCGCAAGACTATCATTCATGCCTTCCTTATTCATTTTTAGAACTCTGGGAGATTGTTTACAGCCAGTGTTGCCAGATCAGGCTACAAGTAGCGAATTGGGCTACTTTTGAACGCTCCAGGCTACTTTTTTTTTAAATCCGGGCTACTTGCTACTTTTTGGGCTACTAAAAAAAAATTGGGCTACAATTCGCTTCTTTTAGCTTCCTCTCGTTCTCTCCATTTTTTCTTTATATTTAAATATTTATGGGTAAATTATGAAAAATATTTGACAGTTTTCTTTTAAATCTTTATTTTTCTTTGGAATGGCATTAACGGCAACATTATTTTGGATTTGGATGGTTGTATAAGTGGAGTAGCTCGTCCTCGTTGTTCGTTTCTTTGCTATTGCTCGTACCTCGTTCTCGTAATTGTATGCTTTGCTTAGTTCTTAGTTCTTTTCGCCATTCGTTATTTTTCATTTGCTTAATTAAGTTTTAAAGTTTATTAACCCGTTCGCGACGGCGCGCGCATTTTGAAGTGCGAATCTGAGGACGGAGCGGGGAAATTCGATTTCACCTTCTGGGCCGGAGGTTTTCGCGCAGTTAAGCCTAACGCTTGTCAAAAATTCTTTAAAAATTAATAAAAAAATAACTTTCGCATTAAACTTTTTGAAATTCACATACATGGAATTTGATGTTATTTTATATATTCATTCAAAAAATAATGTATATTGTGTGATTATTTTAATTGGAAAAAATGTTTAAATGTAAATAATGAATAGTTAATATCCTGTTTTTAGATTTTAAAATGATATAATATGACAGAAAAATACTTACCAGGCTGTTAAATATGAACCAATGAAACATTTTGCTATAATAGAAAAACAAGCCTAACCATCTTGATATTTAATAATTTTTAACATTTTCAGTAAATAAAATAAATGTTTTACAAAAAACGATTTATTTAGAAATGAAAAATATTAATTAAACATACAAACAACCTGCTACTGTTGCTTTGTAACACTTTGTATAGTGTCTCACAAAAGTGATGGGACACTTGTGCTTTATAAAAAGAAACTGCAATAAAATAAATAAACAAACATGTGCAAAAATTTTTTGGGTGTGTTTCATATTTAAAGTTAGTAACAATTATTACATAACATACATTTTATCAAAATATTAATTTAGTAAAAATGCAATTGTTCAGAACGGAGCAAAAAATGGCTCACATAAGTGATGGGACACTTACTTTTCCATCAAATATTTATCCAAAAATTTTACTTTTTAAAAGATTTTAATATTTTGTTGGATTTCCTTTTACTTTTAAAACATGATTTAATCTTTTTGGGATGGATTCGACTAATTTTTTTGTGATTTCTGGAGTGATTTTACCCCATTCTCCTTGAAGCACCGATTTTAGTTGTTGTTTTGAAGAAATGGTGTGTTTGCGAATTCTTGATTCAAATTCTTACCAAATATTCTCTATGGGATTTAAGTCTGGAGATTGTGGTGGTGTTTTCATTATTTCAGGACAGTTATATAGCAGCCAGAGTCTAAC
The DNA here is from genome assembly GCA_964019185.1 of Maratus speculifer. Classification (NCBI taxonomy): domain Eukaryota; kingdom Metazoa; phylum Arthropoda; class Arachnida; order Araneae; family Salticidae; genus Maratus; species Maratus speculifer. The sequence goes on from OZ025301.1 coordinate 266,485,566, forward strand.
GTTCAGAGCAGTGTGCTTGGGGTCATTGTCCTGGTAGAATTTAAAATCGTTATGAAGGTTCAATTTTCGTGCTGAAGATTTCAAATTTTGCTTTAAAATATCAATATACTTGTACTGATCCATTATACTGCCAATAAAAACAAGATTACCAACTCCAGCGGACGACATATACCCCCATACCATAACTCCTCCTCCACCATGTTTTATTGTTGGTACCAAGTTCTGTTTGCGAAATTCTTCCCTGGGTTTTCTCCACACCAAGATTCTACCGTCAGAACCAAATATATTAAATTTACTCTCATCAGCAAATATAACTTTATTCCAGTAATCAGAATTCTTATTTATGTTGGATTTTGCGAAAGCTAGTCTGAGTTTTCTATTCTTTTCACTTACGAAGAATTTTTTCCTGACTACTCTACCGTGATATCCAGCAGATCGAATTACCCTTCTAATAGTCTCAGGATTAACAATTATTCCATATAATGCTTGTAAATCAGCAGCAACTTTTGAAGCACTATTTTTTGGATTTTTTTTTTAATATTTCGAATGATAATCCGCTTTATTCCATTGGATAGCTTTGATGGTCGGCATGGTCTTCTTTTATCCTGAATCATATGATTATTTTTATATCGTTTAATGATATTGAAAACTGTTGAACGACTCAAGTTAACTGTTTTAGCAGTTTTTCTAATAGATTTTCCACGTTCAATATGCAAATTAATAACTAATTTTCGAATTTCAGGCGAGGTTTCTTTTCGTTTAGCATTCATGGCTACACAGAGCTAAAAAACACAAAAATTCCAAAACAAACTGGAGAGAAATACTGCAGACGATTTTATAAATTATTGCCAATTGCTTTTAAGTAAAAATAAAAACCCCAAAAAATATTTTTATTATTTGCTTATATATTTTTATTATTATTTGCTTTTATATTTTTATTATTTGCTTATTTCATACGAGTTTTGTTGCATATATAATGGTGTCCCATCACTTATGTGAGCTATTTTTTGCTCCGTTCTAAACATTTGTACTTTTATTAAATTAATATTTTAATATTTTGACAAAATGTATGTTATGTAATAATCTTTACTAAATTTAAGTATGAAACACACCCACAAAAAAATGTGTACATGTTTTTTTAATTTATTTGATTAGTTTCCTTTTGTAAAGCACAAGTGTCCCATCACTTATGTGAGACACTGTATGTGTGTGTGTAAGATTGGATAAAAAAAAAACTTAGTTTAATTTTATAATATTTTTGAAATAAAAAAAATATATATAACACATAATTAAAAACAAACAGTCTTGAATAATAATCAGTAATGATGTGCAAATCAGAGTAAAAATTAAAAATGTACCTTTCCAAAATATGTTTATGTTAAAATTATTTCAGAAATAGAAAATATTTCCATATGGTATATCAAATAAAAATTATTGGATAATTATGAATAAAATTTAATAATGATTTGAAACTTTCAAAACTTTCGTTGATGTTAAAATTATCTTTTAAAATCTATATTAACATATAATCTAAGTAAGAAAAAAAATCTTGAATAATAATGAATAAAGCACAATAATACTTTAAAATACTCTTTAAAACTTAAAACACTCTTTAAAAACTTTTGTTCATGTTACTAGTAATTTTTAAAATGAAATGTATATATATGCAAGCTTGTAATGTAAAACATATTAGATAAATATATAGAATTATAGAAAAAAAAAACTGGTCAGTAATTTGAAATGAGCAATATATAAATTATGGAATGCAATAGTTTTATATTTTTAAAAATCTTTGGGAATATGGTAAATTGTAAAGCAATCCTCTGCGCAAAGCCCCACGTCGCATTCTTTGCATTGAAAATACGATGTTTTCCTCTTTGAGTGTTTGCCACACACAACAATCAATTATAGTATTTGAGTCACTATCACTTTCGGAAAATTCACTTTCCGAAGAAAAAGTTTTATTCATAATATCCTCTATCTCATCAGCAGTTAAATACCAGCGTCTTTTAGACATTTTAATTAGTTAATAAACGATATCGCTTAAATATATATTATTAATTCAAAACAAATTAATTTAAACAAGTGTGAAAAGTTAAAAATTAATCAAAAAAGAACGCAGAAAAATATTCTTAATTTAGCTGCACTGAAAAAGAATGTTATCAGCGTATCAGCTCCCACAATCAGTATGTAACACTTTTCTTTCTTTCTCATTATATTTTATTTTTTAACTGCAAAGTACTCCTGAAATAAAATAAAAAATAAAAAATGTAAATCTTTCCTTCTACAAGAAAGAAAACACGAAATATTAAAGACGTCGGTTTTTGCCACTATTTCAGATCGAGATAAAAGAGCGGGAAAAAAAGCAATGAATCAGATGTTCATGTTATCATTCGTAATCGTAAATGTGCTTACTAATACGCTTACTTACGTGAATTATATGCTTTCTTATGATCCTATTCTTTAACCGCAAATTTTTCCTTCTGAAGTTCAGTAACATTATTTCTAATAAAGAAAAATAAAGTTTTACTAGACGCGTAAAAAGATTTATGAAACACAAAATCGTGATGAAAAAATAATCTTTTTCCCATTGTAGTATTTCCATAAAAAATTAAATTCGCGTGGATTAAAAAAATTTTTTTCATTAGCTTTCCTAGTTTGAAGGAGAAGTCTTCTTCCTTAATATGCATTCAAATAGAATTAGGATAAATTTTTTATATGCTAAACTGTGAAAAACAAAACGTTCCGTTTGATCGGCATGAATGCTAGTCTCGCGGGATGTGAGTACAAGCAGCGCCGGCATGAATGGTAGTCTCGCGGGATCTGAGTACAATCGGTGCCGGCATATGTAGTGGTCGCTTGTCCCCAAGAGGTTAAGGATTAAAGTTTTTTATAGTTTAAAGTTTATTAAGGTTTAAGGTTTTTTATAGTTTAAAGTTTATTAAGGTTTAAAATTTTTTATAGTTTAAATGTGATATATTTAGTTACTGTTAATCTCAAAATGGCCTGTTCCAAGTCTGAATCTGACAAAAAATTTCAAAAATCGTGGCATTTGGATCCACAATTTTCTGCATGGATCGAAGAAGCACCGTCCGATTCCAGCAAAGCTCATTGTAAAGTATGTCAGACCGATATTAGAGCTCATAAATCTGATCTTAAAAAACATGCTGGAACTGGAAAGCACCTAAAGAATAGCGCAGCTATAAAAGCCTCGGGGAAAAAAATGAATGAAGTTTTCGTAAGCACCAAAATTTCAAAATTAGAATTGCAACTAGCTGCATTCACTGCTTGTCATACCAGCATTAGAGTAATTGATCATTTAAGTGATCTCATTAAGGGGCTTCCTATCCTTTTAGATATTCTATTGCATAGGACCAAATGTGCAGCACTAATAAAAAAGTCATTGTTCCTTCATTGTTAAAGCAGCAAATTGAAGATGTGGGCAGCAACCTATTTTCATTGATAGTTGATGAATCAACGGATGTTTCATGCACAAAACATTTGTGCATGTTCATCAAGTACTATAATGAAAGACTGGAGAAAATTGTTTCTCAATTTTTGGGATTAATTGAAGTGACAGACACCACTGCAGAAGTTTTGCACAATACTATGAAAACATATTTTGCCACATTAAAACTTCAATTAAGCAACTGTTTTGCTTTAGGAACTGATTGGTGCATCAAATATCTGTGGTATGCATAAATCTTTATATGCATTGATGAAACATGAAAGTCCCAATCTTATGCTATTAAAATGCATCTGCCGTTCGTTGCATTTAGCATGTTCCCACGCAGCAGAAGAATTGCCTTCGAACATAGATTACCTGCTTCGAGAAACATAACTGGTTTCATCGATCTGCATTAAGACGGGAATCATATTTAAAGATATATGAACTTATAAATGATGGTGAAGAGCCATTGAGACTTATACCATTATCGACGACTAGATGGTTGGCACGAAGTAACAGTGTAAAAAGAATTCTTGCCCAGTGGGATGTTCTGAAGTTGCACTTTGCGATGGTCTCATCAACGTGCGACAAATATTATGCTAGGGAGTTGCATAATATGTACAGTGATGCAACAAACTATGCATTAACTTTCCTTAAACCATTGCTGGAAGAATTCGAGACAATGAATTTATTATTTCAAAGAGAATCAGCAGATCACTGTGCAGTTTTAGAGGAACTGTGCCGGTTTACAAAATCTGTTCTTCAGAGAATATTATACCCTGCAGACGTTGATCTAAATGTTAATTTAGATAAGCTCAGTTTCTTCCTATTGAAAGGGTAGATTTTGGCTATGAATTTACCAATCTTATGGCTGCAAAAGTTCTCTCCAATGAGATATCTGCTGAAAAAGCAGCTGTTGTAAAACAACGATGCTACAATTTTTTAAAAGAAGCTGATAAACAGCTTTTAAAGCGAATTCCGAATAACATTCAAGTCCTTGAAAAAGTGAAATATTTTTCACCATCAATTTGTTTAAGCCACACAAGGCCGCGTTTTTGTGAATTACCTTTAGAAATAGCCGATTCAACCTTAATTGGAAAAATTGAGAGTCAGTGGCGGCAGTTATTGACTATAGATTGGAACGGTGTATTTCCAAAAGGGATTCCAGTTGATGGAGCAGAATTTTGGTGTAAAGCTGCTCAATTAAAAAATGGAATTGGAGAGCGCATTCTTTATGATTTAGCAAAGTATGCATTGACTTTTTACAGTTTGCCAGTGAGCAATGCGACAGTCGAGAGTATTTTCAAGAGTGACTAACACAAAAACTAAACTGAGAAATAAGATGGGATTAGACTTGTTATCTGCAATCTTGAGGATTAAAATGAGTTTTCAAGAGCAAAACATTTGCTGCAGCAGTTTCGAACCAAATGATGAAATGCTCAGTTTTGGCTCAGATATTTATTTAAATTTAAAGGCTTGAAATGAACAAGAAACTGAAATTTTAGATTCAGTAGGCTTTTAATTTGGCATTACTATTTCAATAAAATCTTTTTGATTTTTAAGTTGCATTTATTGTTTTTTTTCCTTCTATTTATTTTTAGAGTACTATTGAATTTTATGTTTCCGAAACCCAGTTAAGAATATTATTGACACATATCTTTTCACATTTCATGTTGTTATTTTGGTGAGCCATTTTTTTAACTTATTTAATTTAAAAAGATTTTTTATTAAACTTTTAAAAGTTTAGATATAGAATTTTTTTCATGTTCTGATTAAAAATTGATTGTGCTGCTTTTTTTTAAAAAAGACATTCAGATTTCTGTATGAGAGAATGAAAAGCCTGTGATATAATATTTGCTTTCTTAAAGTAACTTTAATGTTTCCCACGTGTAATCAGATATTAGTGGTTTAAATCTGTGTCAATATTTAGTTGAGGAATAAATTTTTAATCCAATTGTAGATAAACTTTGAAAAAAAATGCAGGAGGATGACATGGATGAACACCTCTGCTGTGAAAATAATTTTTGAATCGACATTTAATTAAAATGTCGTTTTAGATTGTATAATATACACACATACATATTATACATGCTGATGATTTATAGAAAATTTAAATTTCTTTTAAACATTGTTTTTTAACAATATTTAAATTAGGAACCTTCTTTAAAATTAAATTGAGTAAGAAAGAGGTCATTATATCTTTTGAAACAAAAATAAAACATGGGAGAAACAAACTAATTAGGTAAAAACAACAATGCTTAAAATGAAATCTTGTTATTTTTTCTGTTTTGATACATTTAAAGTTTTTGAAAATTGCGCATTACTTAATATAATGCTCTACTTTTCTAAAACAATTGTTATTGCACGTTTTCATAGTAAAAGAGAAAATTTTTTTATTATTAACATGGAAGCAGAAGGTTTATAATTGGAGACATTCGTCACTGATATTTTTCTTTTGCAGGCTCATATATAATGTTTAGCTCTTTTATTACTTTACACAAAAATTAAAATTAGTGTTAAAAGAAATGGATAAAATGCATAAAGGCATTACAGGTAAGTAATTGTTTGATTAAATGTTTCAATTATAGAATATTTTACCTGCAAATTATTTTCCTCTTCCCGATGTACCTGTTGAGAACACTTGGAGGATTTTCCGATATTGATAAAATTAATATTGCCAGTTATGTTTTGAATACATATTATGGTTATTGCAAAACAATTTTTAATTGGGAAATGAATTTCCAGAAATCTTGAGAAAAATTAACTTTTCAATTTAGTTTCTATTTAAAAAATCTGCACCATACAAAATAATTAAGACTTCACAAAATATCTATAAAAAATTAATTTCTCATTGTAAGAAAGATTATTTTTAATGCATGCTAAGTTTTTAAAAAGTTATGATTCTGTTCTAGAAGTCAGATATAAGTTTTATTAAATCACAAAAATAGTATGAATATCAAACTGTTAAATACCGCAGTGGCTATTCGCGCTTCCCGGTGCTCCTAGCCTCCGAGTCTAATCGCACTTCCTATGCTTGCGCACGCGCATTGGGTGCAAAGAGCAATATGCATGAGAGGATGGGGAGAGAGAAAAGCGGCGGCGTACCTTCGTATTTGGCGATAATCATTTGGCGGCCGTTGAAGGAATCATTAGTCGCCACGTGGTTTGTTTACGCGGGACGTTTGTTCACGTGTTTAAATTCGGGACCGACTAGTTCTCCGCTTTTTTCTTTATGCCATCTGGTCAACAATATTTTAGAAGCATCGTGTTCCCAATCGTAAATCTGTATGCTTCACAAGTTTTTGTAAATGATATATTATTTGCAAAATGCCTGCTGTGCTGGAGACTAATTTTTTACCATAAGAGTGTGGAAGTAAGTTTTCATCATATTCAGATTTTGAGAAAGCCAAAGAAGAATACGAAAACAAAAATTTTGCCGTTTTGGTGAAATGCAAATCCGAAAAATTTCCTGAAGGACATAAGCATAGAGAAAATTTGATTTATAAATGTGTCATTTTTGAATGCAAAAAGGGCCCTAATCACAAGAGCTCAACATCAAAAGGCATAAGGCCTAATGTTACTACTGGAAAACTTGGGTGCAACTTTAAGCTGAAGTTACGTACTAATGGTGGCTTTTTAGTTGTTAAGGAATCCAACTTAGAGCATTCAAACCATGAATTAAGCGAAGAGAGGTTCTGGCATCTTCCAGAAAAACTGAGATTGAATGCTGAGGAGATGAAGGAGGCTGAACTTTGTCTAAAATCGGGTGGAAAAAAAAAAAAAAAATTCAAGCACATTTGATGCAGCAGAGGGATGGAAAGCCAGTTATTTTAAAAACGTTGCATAACATATCAAGTAAACTACAAAAAAAATGAACATGAAAATGTGCATACGAATTTAGAAAAGATGATAGAATCTATGAAGGCAATTCCAGATGCTGTCATAAATATTGCATATGAGCAAGATACAAAAGAACTGATAGGTGTTTATTTCCAAGACAAGAGAATGAAAGCAATATTTGAAAAATTTCCTGAAGTGCTCATCTTTGATGCTACATATAAACTTAATAATTATAAATTACCTTTGTTTGTTTTGCTAGCCATAGATGGAAATGGTGAGAGTGAGGTAGTTGCACTTTTTGTAATTCAAAGTGAAAGCAAAATGTGCGTAGGAACCATGCTTGATTTTTTTAAAAGTAATAATGAGGCATGGGTGAAAGTCGAAGTGTTGATTGGTGACAAAGACTTTGCAGATCGCAAAGTATTTGAAGAAAAGTTTCCGTCTGCAAAGATCCAAATATGCCTGTTCCATGCTTTACGTACTTTTAAACGCGAAGTACCCTTAAAGCTTGGTGAATTGAATACCACTCTCAAGAAACATGTTTTGGAGATCTTTACAGATCTAGCCTATTCTGAATCCGAAGAAACATACAACATTCACTACAGCAAACTAATATCTTTAAATGTACAAGATTTGACTGAATATTATGAAAAAAATTGGCACTCAATAAAAGATGAATGGGTTCTATATGAACAGAATAGACATTTCATAATAAAAAACAGAACAACAAACAGGCTGGAAAGTCTAAATCAGAAATTAAAAAGTGTCGTTGCAAGATACTGTACATTGGGAAAATTTTTCCATGATATAATAATTTCTGTTGTATCTACAAATGTAGAACGCGACCATAAGGCTATAACAATGGTCGAAAAAATGCCTATAAATAGTCAACATGTTGACGAAGTAGAAAAGAAAATAAGAAATCATCTGACAGCCTATTCAGCAAATCATGTATGTTCGGAATATCATAAATCCAGCAAAATAATATTCACAAGCATAGAGAATGACATTCATATTTTAAAAAAGCCTTCTGCTGTCGTTAAAGCAACATATAACTACTGTGACTGCGGGTCAATTTCCTCAATGGGTTTGCCTTGTCGGCACATAATGGCAGTTAGAAGGCTTTTGAATTTGCCCATTTATGAAGAGTCATTGTCACGAAACAGGTGGACAAGGTCTTATTATTTGGCATCACATCCTGTTTTTAAAGACCTTAAAGCAATAGGCAACTTCAAAATTACCCACAAACCAAAGGCAGAGTGTGATAAATACTGCGAAGCAAGTAAAACAACTAAAAACATTATTTCTGTATTATCCACCTTGCCGAATGATAAATATGATTACTATCTTAATAAACTAAAAGAATTTGAGAGTCTCTTATGTTCAGAGAAACTGATGATTATATCATGTCTAATACTTAAAAAAAAAACAGTTTTACGAGAAGTACTTTTCACTTTTTCCAATAAACAAATTTAGAAGCTTTTTGACTTACACATTACATGTTTAGTAGAATGAAAATAAATTTCTATAAAACGCCCTTTTAGGTTAAATATTAAACACACATTTAAGTTAATGTAAAACATTTTCAAACGGAGTACAACTCATGTTAGAAGTACTTTCAATCATTAATTTTAACGTTATGAAATTTTTTGGATGACTCATCAAAGCACATGAAATCATTTTATATCAGAAGTAAGTTGATAGAGAATAAAATATTTCATATAGAAAAAGGAGAATTTTATTAAAGAACAGAAATGCATTATAAATAAACATGAAAAGTGAATTTATAACGCAAATATACATAACATGAATAAAATATTTTCCACGAAAAACAAATTCATACAAAATAAAATATTTAACATTGATTATAATCTCTTTGAATAGAATGAAGTTTTAAAAAAATTACCACAGTCATTAAACTTAAGATATTCATTCATTTCATTTAAAAATAGATACATTTACATTGTGTTTAGAAATTTGCTACACATTCACACACATACATATATGAAAAATAAAATAACATAAATCCAAACAGAAAAATAGTATTATTTCAAAAGAACAGTTTAATTTTGAAAAGGTTTCTCAGAAAAATGAGTATAACTCAAGGGCGGATCCAGCCCAACCTCCGGGGGGGGGGGGGGGGTGTCACAACTTTTGACAGATAATTTGATGAAGCAATTTTAAAATACAGTAAATCTTGTGAAAACGGAATTACGATAAAAAATAGCAAATTTCGCCGATCGGGCATGAAAAAATCGCGAATTTTGTCGATTATGCACGGAAAAACCACGAATTTTGTCGATCGGACGCGAAAAATATCAGATTTCGTTTATCGGGCAAGGAAAAAAAGTCTAAATTTTTTTAGAATACTTGAAAAAATTGCAAATTTTGTTCATAGGTTGCAGAAAAGTCGCCTGTTTTGTCTGTTTACCGCACGAAAAAAATGCGAACTTTGTTGAACGAGTGCGAAAAAATCGAATATTGTGAACTGTACATTGGAAAATCGCGAGTTTTGTCTATCGGCCTTCGAAAAATCTCGAATTTTGTCTGTATGTCTTAGAAAAATCGCGAATTTTGTTGATCTGGAACGAAAAAATCGTAAATTTCTTTAATAAGGCACGAAAAAAATCCCAATTTTGTCGATCGGCTTCGTAAAAAGCGCGAATTTATTCGATCGGGAACGGAAAAATCGCAAATTTTGTTGTTTGGGAATAACAAATCGCGAATTTTGAGTTGATATGGAACGCAAAAGTTGCCGATTTCGTGAGTCGGGAAAGAAATTATCGCGAATGTAGTCGATTGTTTTCGTAGCGATTACACACGAAAACTCGCGAATTTTGTGGAATCGGTACAAAAAAATTGCTAATTTCGTTGATAGGGCAAGGAAAAATCAGAAGATTTTGTCGATGATGTGCGGAAAAATAGAAAATTTTTTTGAGCGGCTGCAGAACAATAGCGTGTTTTATCAGTTTATCGCGAGAAAAAAAATTACAGATTTCATCAATTTACGGCGGGGAAAAAATGCAGATTTCATCAGTCAATTAACAATCGCGAATTTTATTGTTCGGTGCGGTATTTCAAGGACCAAGAACGGATAAAGGCGCGAATCTTGTCGATTGGGCACGGAAAAATCCCGAATATGGTCGATGGCTTTATTCGATCAGGAACAACAAAATCGCTTTTGGTAGGGCACGGAAAAATTGCGAATTTTGTCGATCGGGAACGAAAAAGTCGCAAAGATGGTCGATCAGTTTCGTAAAAAGCACAAATACAGTCGATCGGGAATGAAAAAAATCGAGAATTACATTGATACGGCGAACAAAAATTGACAATTCCATCGATCGGAAAAGGAATTATCCCGAATATGGTTGTTATAAAGCTATATTCGCCATGGCGAATCTCTCTTTACAGCCAATTCTCCTAAATCATCGTTTATGTACTTCTGTTCTAGTACATCTAAATCTATATGTAAAAGTTCGCACTTTGTGAACTCTGTGTAAGTCTGCCTCTGCTACCTCCTTGGTTTTTAAAAGAAAATTAATTTACAGTTCAGCTGCTGTTTGCTCAACTTGATATGTGAGGTCAGCGTCTTGGTAAAATTTATCACTTCATCCAACCAATCTTCTGTGTTTGACTTTCGCCAATGTTTGGGTTGCAAGAAGTCTGTTTCATCAGTTGGCGATTGACATAGATTATTGACTATGCATTCTCTTTCTCGCCGTGGCGTAAGTTACTGCGCTTGGCGCCCTTGGTTTCTTTCTGGCAACCTTGGGTCTTGTGGCAGGAGTCAGAAAGAGTTTTTGTCAACACACACACGTTTGTTTGGTACTAGAAGGTGTACCGTTTTCTTTTATTTTTGTGGGCCTCACCTCGTGGACGCCGGGAAAGATTGAGGACGAGCATGGCAGCATCATTGGACAGCTAAGTTGATGTTTATCAGTTTTAGGCCTGGGCCTTAAATCGATTTATCTCTTAAATCGATTTAAAGCTTACATCGGAAATCGCGATTTAGTCAGTTTCTTAAATCGATACATCGGAAATTGCGATTTAGCCATTGCTATACATCGCTATTTAGCCATCGCCTTACATCGCGATTTAGCCATTGTCTTACATCGCGATTTAGTCAGTCTTAAATCGTGATTTAGCCATTGGTTTTAAATCGATTTCAAATAATGATTCAGAGTTAACATCAGAAAATTGAGTTATCTACTTTGGTGTATATACTGCTTGCATGTCAAACTAGTGTTAAATCGATTTAAGCAAACTTTGCAAGCCTCAATGCTTTCCGATATAGGAAAAAGGTGATGTAAGAAAGATATGATTTAGGGAAAACAGAGCGAGTTGGTGTTAAATCGATTTAGAGGATACGATTTAAACACACATCACAAACCTCAGTGTTTTCGATTTAAGAAAAAGGCGATTTAAGAAAGACTATTTTTGAAAAACATTGAAAGCTGGTGTTAAATTGATATAGTAGGATTTGATTTAAAATTAGCAGCGGTCACTTGCCATGTGGATATTAAAAATGTAAAAGTGGCAATTAAAAAATTTCCTTCGTTTGCCACTTTTGTCGTCATTTGCCAAGTGGCGATTTAAAAAAAATCTATTTTCGGTCGCCCAGTGAAATGCAGTTTTTTTTCATAGAAGTATGGATCTCTACATTGATTACATCTAATTAGAAAAGTGTTTTCTTCTTTTTCCTACTGGATGCAAACAGATTTCAATGACATAGCTGTATTTTCAATATTTTGGTTTTTTTGCAGATTTCTTTTACTGTGTTCAGTTTGATTATTTTTTCGAGAAATGCAGTTTCATTTTGCAAAAATATATTCATCGGCATTGATTCCATACACATTTCAAGTAATTTGTTGGCTATCGATCACCCTCCTAGTCGTCACTCGCCAAGTGGCGATTTAATAGATCTATTTTCAAAGATTAAGTGAAATGCAGTTTTTTTCATGGAAATATACATCTTTACATAGATTACATCTAATTAGAAAAGTGGTTATTTCTTTTTCCTACTGGATGCAAACAGATTTCAATGACATGGCTGTATTTTCAATATTTCATTTTCTTTGCCGCATTCTTTTACCTATTTCAGTTGGATGTTTTTTTTTCAAGAAATACAGTTTTATTTTGCAAAATATATTAATCAGATTTGATTCCATATGCATTTCAAGTAATTTATTGGTCATCGATCGCCACTCTAGTCATCACTCGCCGAGTGGCGACTTAAAATAATAATTATTGATCGCCAGGTGAAATACAGTTTTTTTCATCAAAATATGCATATCTACATTGATTACGTCTAATTAGAGAACTGGTTAATTCTTTTTTCTATTGGATGCAAGCAGATTTCGATGACGTTTTTGTATTTTCAATATTGCGGTGGTTTTTTGCCATGTGCTTTTAGTACATTCAGTTTGATTATTTTTTCAAGAAATATAGCTTTATTCTGGAAAATATATTCATCAGGTTTAATTCCACATCCATTTCAAATAACTTATTCCTTTTTTCACACTGGATGCAAATGGATTTCAAGGGCATTTCAGTACCTTCAATTTTAGACTTCTGTTGCATGCTGAGCTCTTGGATTATTTTTTTTCCCACGGTAATTCTGTTTAATGATTCAAAATACACTCACCAGTATAGATGCCAACTGTATTACGGTGGTAGTATAAATTTGGTGCCTCCTATATTTCCGCGCCGGGGCGACCGCTCCTTGCCCCCCCCCATTCTCCCGCCCTTATGCATGGCGCTACCCTCTCAGAAATGTATGCTGTATCTCAGCCCCCTCTGAAATGATGTCTAGATAATCTACTGCTAGCATAAATGTCAACTGCATGTGATGTGTGTAGCGTATTACTAACACATTTATTAAGGGGATCCCTCCTCCGGAAATTTTGTGTTTTTAATGATCAAAATGTGCAATTTCTCCCCCCTCCCCGGAGCCACGGAAATACCTCCTGGAGAAAAGTGTCTGAATTCAACACTGCATTTATTAATTAAAATTCAAAAAACAATTTATTGTGTTTTATTTATTAATAATTCACTATTTATGCCTGTTGGGGGGGGGGGGGGAGCAATTTTAAAGTTAAAATTCAAATTTGCAGGTCTGAGCCTTAAATCGTTTTAATACATCGGAAATCCGATTTAACTATTGGTCTTGAATAGATACATCTGACGTCGCGATGTAGCGAAACGATAAAGCCCTGATTTAACGCTTACATCGGAAATCCGATTTAACTATTGGTTTTCACTAGATACATCGGATGTCACGATTTAGCCAGTTCTTAAATCGCGATGTAGCGAAACGATGTGGCCTCAACGCTTTCCGATTTAGGTAAAAAGGCGATGTAAGAGAAAGACGATTTAGGGAAAACAGAGCAAGTATGTGTTATATCGATTTAGCAGGGTGAGGACAGGACCGTATCTAGAAATGAATAATAGTGGGGGAGGGGGGGGGGGTCAAGAAAATGTAGGGGGGAGCTTATTTGTTTTTTATCTTTCAGATACTATGTTTCTCATTAAACTGTTGTAATAACTTCATTTTATGCTAAATAAAGTACATGATGATGAAAATTTTGAGTCTATAACTGGTGAAAAATTAAACATCTTAGCTTCATATGTACAAATAGGATGAGGGAGTGCTGAAACGCTTATTTTAGATACAACTTAGTAATTCTGCAAAACTGTGAAAGGGTCTCAAAATTAAATTAGATTTTTGAACAGAATTTCATTTGCATTTTCGGAATAGAAATTAATTGAATGACCTTGGAATCTTTTTCAGGAGGGGGGGGTGAGCCGCCCATAGCGCCCCCTATGTCAAATCGATGTAGCAGGATTTGATTTAATACAGATAAAAATTAGCGGCTGACACTTGCCATGCGGTAATTAAAGATATAAAACTGGCGATAATTTTTTTTTTTTTTCGATCGCGAAGTGAAATGCAGCTTTTTTCATGGAAATACGCATCTCTACATTGATTACATTTGATTAGAAAAGTGGTTATTTCTTTTCCCTTCTGGATGCAAAGAGATTTCAATGATTTAGCTGTATTTTCAATATTTTGGTTTTTTGTCATGTTCTTTTAGTATATTCAGTTGGAATTATTTTTCCAAGAAATAAAAGTTTTATTTTGGAAAATATATTAATTCATCAGGTTAGATTTCACAAGTAAATTTATTGGACATCGATCGCCACCTTAGTCGTCACTCACCAAGTGGCGATTAAAAAATCTATTTTCAATCGCCAAGTGAAATGAAGTTTTTTTTCATGGAAATATACATCTTTACATAGATTACATCTAATAAGAAAAGTGGTTATTTCTTTTTCCTACTGGATGCAAACAGATTTCAATGACATGGCTGTATTTTCAATATTTCGTTTTCTTTGCCGCATTCTTTTATCTATTTCAGTTGGATTTTTTTTTCTTCAATAAATACAGTTTTATTTTGCAAAATATATTAATCAGATTTGATTCCATATGCATTTCAAGTAATTTATTGGTCATCGATCGCCACTCTAGTCATCACTCGCCAAGTGGCGACTTAAAATAATAATTATTGATCGCCCAGTGAAATACAATTTTTTTCATCAAAATATGCTTATCTACATTGATTACGTCTAATTAGAGAACTGGTTAATTCTTTTTAACCATTGAAAAATGGTTGTTGTTTTCGGTGGAGGATTGACAAAATGATGTGGTCACTTTTGAATTTAAGTTAAATTCTTTACTTTTAGAAGAATTTTTATTTGAATTTAAATTAAATTCTTTACTTTTAGAAGGATTTCTATTTGAATAGAAAATTAAAATGTTTAAAATCATTGTAATAAAGGAGAAAACTAACAAATTGAAAAATGGGTAGACGGAAATTAACAGATACGGAAAAAGCCGAAGCCAAAGAAATGAATGAACGTGAATATCGCATTCAATGACATTAAACACAATACGCGTACTTAAACAATCATAAAGTGATTTTTATTTCGGCTTTTTATTAATGTTTTACTAATTTATTTGTTCTTTTGTTATTTAAAATAAAAATTTAGTCAACATGCATAAATTGCTTATTAGTTTGGCGATTCGTATCATTTGGCGAAATTGGTCGACGGGATAACTAAGTAGTACTGTATTTGATTTGGCGCAAAAACGTCTTTCAATGCAGAAAACGAGAGAATCAAAAGATTATCGAGCCGCTGAAAACCAATTACGTGTTGAAAGGCGATCAGGAAAAAGAGCAATTTACCGATTAATTGTAAAACATCATGTTTCGAGGGCGACCAATCCACTAGCCATGGCGTTTTACAATCGGTCGGTTCCAAACAAAAAAATTTGAGTGCCAATGGTGATTCTAACGAACCGGAAAATGTTATAGCTATTACTCTTGATTTTCCACCACCTAAAAAGAAAACTAAAAAGCAATCGGCTTGGGAAAAAGTGGAAAAAAAAACTTTTTTGATTCAATGTCTGATGAACCCATTCACAGATGCATATGCTGCGATCGACTTTGTTTTTAAACCTCCATCACCAAAATTCTGCTCTGTAAAATCAAACAGTATATGCCAGTCTTACAAGTATAACAGTATACGCCAAAGCTGTATTTTAATAATGATTACTTTCGCACCAACAATGTTGCATAGTTTGAAATGTTTCTTTCGTCGCCAACTTTTATGCTTGGCGACAATGGAGTGATGTAACTTAAACGAACCGTACCTTCAAATTGCAGCATGTATAAAGTCATTTATAGCAGTGGCACGGATAATACACAATAAAACAACTGGTATTTTTAGCTTAAAATGATAGATGAATGTTTCGAGTGAAACATTTTTCAAATGGTTGGTGTAATTTCTTAAATTACAATTTTTTTATTTTTTCTATTGGATGCAAGCAGATTTCGATGACGTTTTTGTATTTTTAATATTGCGGTGGTTTTTTGCCATGTGCTTTTAGTATATTCAGTTTGATTATTTTTTCAAGAAATATAGCTTTATTCTGGAAAATATAGTCATCAGCTTTGATCTCACATGCATTTCAAATAACTTATTCCTTTTTTTACACTGGATGCAAATAGATTTCAATGACATTTCAGTATCTTCAATATTCAATTTCTGTTGCATGGTCAGACTTTTGGATTATTTTTTCCCCCAAGATATACTGTTTAATGAAGCAAAATACTCACCAGTATAGATACCAACTGTATTTGATGTGTGTAGTGCATTAAGAATACATTTATTTATCAATTAAAATCCAAATAACATTTTATTGTGTTTTAATTGTAACTGATTCACTATTTATGTCTGAGAAAAAAAAAATCTTAAGGTTAAAATCTAAATTAATCCATTCTTAGTTTATATTTTTAAGCATTATTTTGATGAAAATTTATTTTTCATATGTTTGTGTCACATTAGAATAGTTTTAATTAATTATTTAATAAAAAATATTTTAAGAGGGTTCTGTAATGTTTCAGGTAATTTGTTTTTTACAGCAGAATGAGGGAGCATTCAATGGATTTTTCTGTAGATTTGCGGTTTTCTACCTTTTTTGTCATTTACTTATCATTAAAAAGATATATTTAAGATTGTTTTATTACTAATCTTACAGAAGCCAACGATCTCAAAAAAATCAGCAACTTTGGTAATGTGGCCTTTCAATCTTTCTCCATTCACTATATGAATGTCAACATTTATATTAATCACATTTTATTATAATCTAAAAGTAAAAAAAAAAAAAAAAAATTGCACCCTTTTTCTCAAATTTTTCCCTCCCCCGCCTTTTTTTTAAAACTACTATTCTTCTGATGGTAAATAAACAGCTAAATTTATCAGTGAATCTGCTTCTTACTTCAATAAGTTTTGAACTTACTTCAATAGGTTTTTAACTCAGTGTCCGTAAAATCAAGTGCATGCATGTTATTAGCAATGAAGTGCTATTTGAGCTCCCCTACTCAAGTAATTTGGATTGTAGCATCCAAAACAAGTCAGACACAATGAAAAAATCCTTTTTTATTTTATTTCTTTAAGGATGAGTTTATAAAAAATATTAAAATAGATCACTAATTAAAAAAAACATTCAGTTTTTTTTTTCTTTTTTTTTTTTTGTGTGTGTGTGTGTAAAATATATATTTTTTAGTTATTTGAACAATTAAATGCTAAATTAATACAAGTGCGCGCGGGGGGGGGGGGGGCATCAAGCCTGTATTTTGTTACTAAAAATTATATGATAGGTTTCGTATTATAAAGGGTAAAATTAGTGCTAAATCGCGATTTAACACTAAATCGCGATGTTAGATGGATGATAAATCGATTTAAGAAATCTCTACATCGCCCACTCCTAATCAGTTTCTACTTCACATTCATCACTTGATGCTCCAAGGTCAGATGCATCATCATATTCAGACTGGTCATATTCCAAGTCTTCTGAGAATAGTATGTCAGCTTGAATGTCTTCTAAGATGGCAGTGAGATCAGCAGCTACGCCTGACTTTGCAACTTGATTCCTAGAGATAACGCCTTTTTCAACCAAAGTTTTAAGAGCATTTTCAAGTTTGTTAGATTTTTTTGTGGCACTGATAAGTGCCTTTTCTTGTGATTCAATTAACTGCCTGTTGAAGAAATCATTGGCTGTCTCAAGTGTGGCACCCAATTGTACTTGTTCAATATAATCATCTGTGTCATAGTACTCCCATTCACCTGTAGTCATGTTTTCAACCTGAGATTGTTCAGCTGATGTCGGGGTCCTGGATGTTCCGGGTTGGTTGGGGGGTTGTGGCTTTGGACGGCCGGGCGGAGGGCCTCTTGGACCTGGTCCACTGCCTCCCAGTGATCTTGATGGGGGTTCTGCTGCTGCTACTAGTTGGATCCCAAATACATCTCCTTCTCTTTTGGTTGCATTTTCATAGCAACTTTGTTTACTGGTGAGAAGTTGGTGGAAAAGATGTTCAGACTGCATGATGCCGCTGTCTCCTATTTTGGCTGCACTTTCCAGTTGGTACAGGTGGATTACAAAAGCTTTTGCAGCCGAGTTGTCCAAAAGTAGGTGGGTGCTGAGACGATCACTTACTCCAGGATCAGCAAAACTTTTGTTAAGACAGTCCCACCTGATTAGCCCATACACTGCAACCATATCATATATACGAGATGTAGTTATTGCGAATGGTGGCATGTGTATACCTCCAGTTTTATTGAGATATCCTGTTAAAGTTCTCAACACACAGTTTTTGCCTGATAGTGCTTGTTCTACTTTTTGCTTTCCCTGTATCTGGCAGCCTAGGATGTTTAAGAAGGCATTTAACTTACGTCTATCTTTTTTCTCCACTCCTGCGACTTTGCACCAAAGAAAGAAATTGAAAATGATGTCTATGTTTGAAAGTTGCTGTCTGTAACCACCATTGTTTAGATTACCACCTAGAACTCTTTCATCCTGTTCTGCTGCACCTATTTCTGCTAGGGCTACGGCAAGCTGGTAAACGTCATCACCATCCATCTTTGCGTGAGGAGGGATATGCCCTTGGTTACCAGGGAGGCTTCTATGATAGATCAGTGCTGTGGTGAGTAACAATGGACCACACTTCTCATTGGGGTCAGCTGGGATGTATGGTTCAGGGCCATTTTCACCAATGAAATAACCCTGACCAGTTGCTCTTCTTGCATTTAATGGTGTGCTGCCTAGATGTTCTCCAGTTGTTATGTAATCGTAATACTGTCGATAGTGGGCTGGTTCTCCTGCACTAGTTTTTTGTGCAATACTGCCCAGATTTTGTTTTCTTTTCTCAATGATGTTTTCAAGAATTAATTTTAGCATATTAAGAGAGGATCTGCTCACTGTCACTGTGCTTGCAATTTTACTTACTGGGTTCTGAAATGCAAAGTTGGCTCTACTTAAGAAATTTTGGCAATGATGTCTAAAGAATTCACATGCATCCACATAAGTGACCAAATCTTCATATGCACATTCAGCATCTTGTCCTTTGGATTTGAATAATTCTACCATGCCTTGGCCTATTTCATTGTTGAAAAAGTCCATTCCTAAATCCCATAAATGAGTATTGAGCAGCCAACATGCCTGTTGTATTGGCACCATCATCTTAAGTTCTTTAGTCATATATTGGGAAATTACTCCAGACCTGGCCGCAAAATTTTCAGTACTTATCTGGTGGATTTCTTCTAAGTATTTGGTGATGCTGCTTGCTCCGACGTACCTTGTCCTCACTGTCGTCATATTTGTGGTGTAAGGGCGCATATTGACATTGTCTTCAAGATACTTTACCATCTGGTCCCATGTTTTCCATTCTGGAAATATAGAAGGGCCTGTTGCATCTGCTCCACCACCAGTAATTATACGCTCAACAACATCCATCACTCTGTTTCCTCCTTGCTGTCCACCTGCTCTGTTTGACCTTCTGTTTAAGGTTGGTTCTGTTCTGTTTCCCCGATTTTGCGCGCCTCTGCTTCGGGTGGGCTGTTGCTGTTGCATGAGTGAACGTCTGTTTTCATTCTGATCAGTAGTGGGCAACCTTCTTGTGCTGCCTGTGACGGGTGGGACTTTCGACATGATGTCTATGTTTATTTGCTTGCCTTCTGGTGGATTTTCTTTGCTGCCTCTGCTTGTTTGAACTGGTCCTCCTTTCCCAATTGGTTCCTTGTTTTTGCTTTTCAACTACAATTAAAAAAGAATTATCTGTTAAATGTTCAAGAGAATGAAGGGAAGTATTTACAACAATGTCAGGTTTGTCTAATACAGGGTTAAATATGAATTCAGATGAGGTAGGTTTATTTTGTATTTTAACTTTAACATACGAAATTCCATTTTCAGGAATTACCGTACGATATGCACTATGCACATTTTCAGAGAAATTTTCAAATTCAGAATTATTAGCATTATTTATATTCACATTAACAGGTGGATTGTTGTTTACATTAAGTACACTCTCATTATTATTAAAATTAAGATTTATATTAGAAGAGAAATTTTCATGACTTGGATCAAAGGAATTTACAATTAAATTACTGTCAATAGGTTGTTCAAAAGGTTCATTATTACTATTACATTGTTCAACAGATTGACCTAAAACTGTGTTGTTACCATAATCCCCTTCCTGTTCAACCGAATTTACATTACCTTGAAAATAAGCATCACTGATTTGATTACGAGAAATGTCTAAATGGTGATTTGTTCCTTGCACATTATCAGAATCAATTTTATCATCTTTAAATAGCATTGCATCAAATGCAGATGCAATGGTTATAGCATATTTAGAAATAAAGTTAAATCAAGAATGGCTGAAAAATTTTTATGAGAAATATCTGTAATATAGAACTCTTGTTTGAAAAAATTGTTTTTCAGCTTGAAAGAAAATTCAATGCATCCTCTAAAGGCAACATTTGAATTAATGGTAGTGATGTTAACCTGTCTTGCTAAAAATTTGTATGGTATTTTACCCTTTAAAAAATCAACTAATGATGTGTCAATAAGACAAATAGTGCTTCCTGAATCAATCAGCATGGGAAATGAAATACCATTTATGTGACCAAGAACACACGGTAATGTGGAATTATTGTCAAAAGTCATAAAAATTACCTCACTTTGTACCTCATTACATATAGGTGTTAATTTATTTTCCTTATCCTGAATGCAAGAGGTTGTTGGTGTAATGTGATTAAGAGACAAATTTTTTTTATCATTCTGACAAGTATTTAGTGTAACTAAATTCCCTGACGAACAATTTTCAAATACTGGCGATGTCAAATTCGTGGAAGGCAGAGTGCCAGCTTCATCTACCTCCGACGATCGTTTAAATCTCTTCTCTCATTGTTATGCCTGTCAACCTTTTTTGTATGTCTGTTGTGATTTAAACTGGTATTATGTGATTCAGAGCGATTCATGAGTCTTAAAAATTCATAACAATCTTTCATATAGTGGCCTGCTCTCCCACAAAATCTACAATTATCATGTTTAGGTGTGTTTCTACGTTTAAATTGGTTATTGTTCCACCTCTTTTTATTATTATTTTGTTTATACCACTGATGTGGGGCATCATCTTTGTGAAATTTTTGTGTGGGACGCCGGAAAGATTGCTGAGGGACATCATTAGCAGCAGAATTGTCATTAGACGAAGAGCTAGGCTGACTAGACACCTGATTATGGAAAACCATAGCATTATCACTTTTCTTAGCAGGTGGTGACAAATTTGCCAAATGGATATTTTTTAAAACATCCGCACGTGCAATTGCAGCCTTAAAGTCTGAAATACCCTCTTCTAAAAGCTTAGTTTTAATATATTTAGGGGCAATACGAAGCAAATTCATGAATTTGATCCGACTAAGTGAATTTTCATCAACCCTTGGATACACATTACGAACAGCCACATCTAAACGAGAAGCAAAATGCTTAAACTTTTCATCCTCCCTTATTTGCAAACTATCTAAAGATTTTAGAGAATGAACAATGTCAGTAGAGGTAAAAAAATCAATAAATGCTGCTTCTAACTCATCCAAATTTTTCAAATTTTGCACTGACGGAGTGTCAACAAAAGAATCAAGTGCCGAACCTTCTAATTTATTTGTGAATATTGCAACAATGTGTTTATCATCAAGATCATTTAAATCTTTAACAGATTTCAATTGTTGGAAGAAAAATCTAACAAATTTCGGATCGCCGTTAAACGGCTGAATATTCAACAATAATGACTTTTTTGACATTGTAAGAAAAAATAAAATACACTTATGTAATTAATTTGAAGACATTGAATTTCAAATCAAACAATATGGAGAAAAAATTTATAAATAATAAACAATAAAGTCAACTATGATTCAATTAATGAAATACCATGTGACACCCTTGACATGAACTATAAATATTAAGAAATATCAAATAATACTTTCAACATACATAAAAGTATTATGCTACACCAATGAAACACGATTTAATCACAAACTTAGATAGGATTGAAATGGATTTTCCAGAACACATAATCCGTGCAGCAAGATGCTAATATCCACTACAAACGGATAAAAAGGGTTTTCGGTACCATATGATATAAAGTTATAGGAGTGCCGAAATGATTATAAAATCAAACCGAAAAGGCATTGCATGAAAGCAAAAATATTTAAAAATTAATTATGAATGGAGAACTCGAAAATTAGACTGAAATTTAGAACAAAAACACCTGATTACTAAAATAAAAAAAACAACAACACGTGTTCTGGAAAAAAAGATTAAAAGAAAAACAAGATATGTTTAAAAATCACATAATACTGATGTAGTGAAAAGAAAAAGGGAAACAACGATATTGTAGTATAAAAAGAACATGTATTGAATCTTAATATACAAGTTTTACGCGAATCCTGAATTTTACAATAAAAAATAATGGGTTTCTCATCATTGGGGAAAAAGTTAAAAAAGGTAAATAAATAAAAAAGGATGGAAGTAGAAACTGATAAACATCAACTTAGCTGTCCAATGATGCTGCCATGCTCGTCCTCAATCTTTCCCGGCGTCCACGAGGTGAGGCCCACAAAAATAAAAGAAAACGGTACACCTTCTAGTACCAAACAAACGTGTGTGTGTTGACAAAAACTTTTTCTGACTCCTGCCACAAGACCCAAGGTTGCCAGAAAGAAACCAAGGGCGCCAAGCGCAGTAACTTACGCCACGGCGAGAAAGAGAATGCATAGTCAATAATCTATGTCAATCGCCAACTGATGAAACAGACTTCTTGCAACCCAAACATTGGCGAAAGTCAAACACAGAAGATTGGTTGGATGAAGTGATAAATTTTACCAAGACGCTGACCTCACATATCAAGTTGAGCAAACAGCAGCTGAACTGTAAATTAATTTTCTTTTAAAAACCAAGGAGGTAGCAGAGGCAGACTTACACAGAGTTCACAAAGTGCGAACTTTTACATATAGATTTAGATGTACTAGAACAGAAGTACATAAACGATGATTTAGGAGAATGGACTCTATTCTCCGTTTGTGTTCGAGGCTGTAATTTCGGCAATGTTTCCCCATAGCACGTGACCTCACGTCACAAAAATGTGTTCCGTTACTATTCTACGGCATACAACACGAGTTGGGAAACGAGTCGTTGCATAATTAATGTCTATGATGTGGGGGAATGTTTCCCCAATGCACGTGACTTTGACGTCACTAGAATAGAGTCCATTGGCAGTAAAGAGAGATTCGCCATGGCGAATATAGCTTTATAACAACCATATTCGGGATAATTCCTTTTCCGATCGATGGAATTGTCAATTTTTGTTCGCCGTATCAATGTAATTCTCGATTTTTTTCATTCCCGATCGACTGTATTTGTGCTTTTTACGAAACTGATCGACCATCTTTGCGACTTTTTCGTTCCCGATCGACAAAATTCGCAATTTTTCCGTGCCCTACCAAAAGCGATTTTGTTGTTCCTGATCGAATAAATTCGGGCTTTTTACGAAAGCCATCGACCATATTCGGGATTTTTCCGTGCCCAATCGACAAGATTCGCGCCTTTATCCGTTCTTGGTCCCTGAAATACCGCACCGAACAATAAAATTCGCGATTGTTAATTGACTGATGAAATCTGCATTTTTTCCCCGCCGTAAATTGATGAAATCTGTAATTTTTTTTCTCGCGATAAACTGATAAAACACGCTATTGTTCTGCAGCCGCTCAAAAAAATTTTCTATTTTTCCGCACATCATCGACAAAATCTTCCGATTTTTCCTTGCCCTATCAACGAAATTAGCAATTTTTTTGTACTGATTCCACAAAATTCGCGAGTTTTCATGTGTAATCGCCTGAATCGCTCTTTTTACGAAAACAATCGACTACATTCGCGATAATTTCTTTCCCAACTCACGAAATCGGCAACTTTTGCGTTCCATATCAACTCGAAATTCGCGATTTGTTATTCCCAATCAACAAAATTTGCGATTTTTCCGTTCCCGATCGAATAAATTCGCGCTTTTTACGAGGCCGATCGACAAAATTGGGATTTTTTTCGTGCCTTATTAAAGAAATTTACGATTTTTTCGTTCCAGATCGACAAAATTCGCGATTTTTCTGAGACATACAGACAAAATTCGAGATTTTTCGAAGGCCGATAGACAAAACTCGCGATTTTCCAATGTACAGTTCACGATATTCGATTTTTTCGCGCTCGTTCAACAAAGTTCGCATTTTTTTCGTGCGGTAAACAGACAAAACAGGCGACTTTTCTGCAACCTATGAACAAAATTTGCAATTTTTTCAAATATTCTAAAAAAATGTAGACTTTTTTTCCTTGCCCGATAAACGAAATCTGAGATTTTTCGCGTCCGATCGACAAAATTCGTGGTTTTTCCATGCATAATCGACAAAATTCGCGATTTTTTCATGCCCGATCGGCGAAATTTGCTATTTTTTTATCGTAATTCCGTTTTCACAAGATTTACTGTATTTTAAAATTGCTTCATCAAATTATCTGTCAAAAGTTGTGACCCCCCCCCCCTGGAGGTTGGGCTGGATCCGCCCTTGAGTTATACTCATTTTTCTGAGAAACCTTTTCAAAATTAAACTGTTCTTTTGAAATAATACTATTTTTCTGTTTGGATTTATGTTATTTTATTTTTCATATATGTATGTGTGTGAATGTGTAGCAAATTTCTAAACACAATGTAAATGTATCTATTTTTAAATGAAATGAATGAATATCTTAAGTTTAATGACTGTGGTAATTTTTTTAAAACTTCATTCTATTCAAAGAGATTATAATCAATGTTAAATATTTTATTTTGTATGAATTTGTTTTTCGTGGAAAATATTTTATTCATGTTATGTATATTTGCGTTATAAATTCACTTTTCATGTTTATTTATAATGCATTTCTGTTCTTTAATAAAATTCTCCTTTTTCTATATGAAATATTTTATTCTCTATCAACTTACTTCTGATATAAAATGATTTCATGTGCTTTGATGAGTCATCCAAAAAATTTCATAACGTTAAAATTAATGATTGAAAGTACTTCTAACATGAGTTGTACTCCGTTTGAAAATGTTTTACATTAACTTAAATGTGTGTTTAATATTTAACCTAAAAGGGCGTTTTATAGAAATTTATTTTCATTCTACTAAACATGTAATGTGTAAGTCAAAAAGCTTCTAAATTTGTTTATTGGAAAAAGTGAAAAGTACTTCTCGTAAAACTGTTTTTTTTTTAAGTATTAGACATGTGCCAATGCATGACTCATCTTTCCATAAGATTTTAAAAAATATGGATTTATTTCAAAGTTTTAATGGAAAATTTATAAAAGCAATGTATATGTACTTATCCGAACGTGCATGTTTAAACAAAATCGATGAGTCATCTTTTAATAGAGTAATTTTTTTTAAGTCAAAGTCGAAGTTTTAATATGTTTACACCCTTCTCAAAGTATGTCCTATGTATAAAGTTTAATTTAAAATGTAATTTATCATGAAAAACATCCTTAGAAAGAATATACTAAAAATTTAGCTTTGTATTTGTGTAATTTTTGCCTCCTCTACGGAAATGTTGTTTTCATGTATAAACAAGAGGATGGCTCATTCTCTAATTTCGAATAAACGTAGTGACTCATTCTTTTATTTTGATAGAGTGAAAAAGTTATAAACACTTTGGTTTAGTTTTCTAAAATTAAAATCTATGGGTTTTATTTAAATGCATTACTAAGTGTAAGAAAGAGTAAATAAAGGTGTAGCATCAAATTTTAAACTTTAACTATATTCTTTTATAAATAAACTTTTCTTTCTACTTTTTAAAAGTGAATGTTTAAATCAGTTTTCGAATGACTCATTCACGTAAAGGATATTAAGGGTAATTTTCTGGTTATTTAGTGGAATATAGAATTTTCACCAAGTAAAATCGAGATGATTGATAGGATTGAAATTGCTGCTCTATAAGAGATCGATAGTAAAAATCAATTGAAACAGGTATTTTTTATTTATGAAGAAATTGAATAATTTTTTTTAAATATGTGTTTTAATTAAAAACTTACTATCTAAAATTTTGTAATTTTATGTATATTAATGATTTTAAACTTACTATTTAAAATTTTGTAATCTTATTTATATTAATGATTTTAAATTTACTATTTAAAATTTTGTAATTTTATATAAATTATTTTAAACTTACTATTAAAAATTTAGTAATCTTATGTATATTAATGATTATAAACTTACTATTTAAAATTTTAAAATCTTTTATATATTAATAATTTTAAACTTGCTATTTAAAATTTTGTAATCTTATACATATTAATGATTTTAAACTTTAAAATTTATGAAATAAGTGTTAACGATAATAATAAAAAAAAAAACAATGTAGTTTTAATAAAATGCTTAGCTATTTGTTCTTAAAAAGAAATCGTGGTATAACCTTTTGTGGGGGTATATCTTTTTCAGCAGGAAATTTCTAAAACGTTAAAAGGGTGTATTCGCCACTACTAAGTCCCAAACAGTTTCTTCCAAGGTACGTAAATATTTTTAAAAGACTGTCTAAATTGAATATTATGTATAAAAAAGTTATTTTAAAAATTCATTTAAAGTCTATTGTGGTGTTTAAAGATATTTTTTAGACTTGTTTAACTAAAACTTTTTAAAATAATTTTTTTAAAACTGAAATAAATTGTAACATCGGCTTCGTAAAAAGCACGGATTCGGGCGATCGAGTACAAAAAACTCGCGAACTTTGTCGATTAGGGACGAAAAAAATCGCTAATTTTGTCGATGATGCGCGGAAAAATTAAAAAAATCTTTGAGCGGTTGAAGAAATTTCATCGAACAAGAACGGAAAAATATGCTAGTTTCGTGGATTGGGCACGGAAAAATCGTGAATTTTGTCAATCAAGTAAAGAAAAATCGCAAATTTCGCAGACCATTCGTGGAAAATTTTCAAATTTCGTCGATCACACCCAAAAAATCGTGAATTTCTTCGATTAGGCATGGAAAAATTGTGAATTTCGTGGATCGGCTTCGCAAAAAATCGCGAATTTCACCGATCGAGTGCGAAAAAATCGTGAATTTTGCTAATCAAGTGAAGAAAAATCGCAAATTTCGCAGACCATTCGTGGAAAATTTTCAAATTTCGTCGATCACACCCAAAAAATTTTGTGTTCCTGTTTTAGCACTTTTTACTTACACTGTACATCCCTCTTTGAAGAGCTCCAGGGGGGGTCATGACCCCCATGACCCCCCCCCTTGGATCCGCCACTGGTATAACTAGAAGTATTTCAAAAGTTTCATTTAGAGAGAGTTTGAAAACTTAATCGCTTAGAAATATTAAGATTAGATTATATTTAGAAAACTCTTAGGTGAAAATCATTTACAAAAGAAAACCACGTTAAAATATACAATAGTATACGGTTTACAAAATAATCTTACTTGACTTTGACATGGCTTCCTACGATCTCTATACGGCTGACCAAACGGCGATAAAAACCAACACGTCCTATAAGATCCTTTATAGGAGATCCACAGATATATAGATCCACGTCCTTTATAGGATGTGTTGTAAAAACGAGAATAGGAAGAGCTTAAGTTTTCCTCCGCAGCGACAACTTGGCGCTGGCGTCATGCACGAAATTAAAGGACTAGTTCATTAGATAAACATTATAACGTAAGGTTACATTTAGCTCTTAAGAAAAATTTTTGTACTACAAAAAGTGAAAAACAACCACAGAATTATTTGTATTACATGTTTTTGTAACAAAAAATCCTTGCAATATTTTCTTAACGTGAAGAAAAAAAAAAAAAAAATTTAATACATATCTTTACAAGCTGGCATGGTGTTGAAAAAAACTAATAATGCTTCTATAATAAACAAATGTTCGTTTTCTAAATGATTTTAAAAAATAAATGTTTTGAATTTATACTTAATTTGATTTGTTTGTGATTCAACAAAGAATTTGTATTCAAATATCATTTAAAAAGCGGCAAATAGGAATTCTGAAACAGAAGATTTTTAGTTTAAAATGTCAGAGAATAGGTTATCAATCGTATTGCATTTTAAAATGCAATATCTTAAAAAATAAAATAAGTTTCTTATTCTATAAGAATCCTTTTAATAATTAACTATTTAGCAAGTGTTAATTACAGATTTTGTAATCTTTAAAGTTTCAAACTACTTCAGCAACCAACCACTTCATCAAAATTATTTTCAGCTCAGATTTCCATCAAAATATTTTGAAACCTCAACTAGATTTACTTTTTACTTCTTTTAAAATAAATGTATGGGTTATAATTGACAGCAGTATAAGCAAGCTGTTACACATAAGTTATTTTATGCTTATCCTTTTAGATATCACCTATAGTTTTAAACTAAAATTTCATCCAAAAAAGAAAAAATATTTCAAAACTCTTTTTTTTTTTTCCCCATTCCAGTTGTTAGGCTTTGGTAATAATAAATAAATTACCCCCCCCCCCCCCCCCAAAAAAAGGAAAAAAGTATGTTTTTTCTATTTTAGCATCGCCTTTCAAAGACATCAGGTTTTATATTTTAGGTAATTGGTAGAGCTGTTTGCTACAAATGACGCATAAAAACTAGATATAAAATTGCAAAAAATGTCAGGTAAAATTTATATTTTGTCAATAATTTTGATGTTTTGAATATTTTTAAAGTAGTTTTTAGTAAATATAGGATGGATATAAAAATCTTTTTTCAATCATACTGTATTTACTAAACTCTACCAGTTTTGAAAATAAAAAAAATAATTCATTTGAACTAGAAATAATTAGTATTAATTTTACTGATTGACCAAATTTTGAATCAGAACTTTGTTCAAAATTCCAAATGCTAAATTTTCAACAATGGAGTGTCATGTTTTGCTAGTGTAAAGAAAAGCAATAACAAGAAAAATAAACTTAGCATTCAGATATTCCAAGGCTTCATAAAGGAGACCTATCTTCACATAACAAAATGAAAGGGAAAAGAAAAAGCAGAAGCTGTAATACACATATATTGCAGCTATTGTTTTTAATTTTCTCTTTTATTCATTTTCACTGAAGAAAGGCTTTCTATTAAGAAGCCTTGAAACATCTGTATTTTAAAATTTTTGGATATTCATGATTTCCTTTTAAATTTATTTCATACATACCTATTTTCATCTTAAAACAATGGATTTTGTACTTACCTTATCAGATTTTATGTGTGTGTGAGTGGCTTTAATCTGTGCTTTTTGTGATAATCATTAGAGTAGTGCATACTTCAAAGCATTTTTAGTAGGGGTCAGAAAAACTAATTTTTTTATTGTAGCAAACTAAACTACTACTATATTGAACATATTGTTAACAACAATTATTTGTTTGAAAAAAGTAATTCCAAACTACTTTTCAAAAGTAGTCACTACTTCCAAATTTATAAATTTTGTCAAAGGGCTCAACACTGGAAATTAAAGACACAGATTAAATAATAAATCAACTCCTTGTTATATTGTGCCTGTCGACTAATACAAAACAAAATGTTTTGTGCTTTGCTTGTCAAAATATTAGTTTATACTTGTAGCAAAATTAAGAGCGATATTGTAATATAGGAAACTATAAATGAAAAACAAATAAAATACAAAAACTCCATTTATTATTTGTTAACTTACATATTTTACATTTAAAAGAAACACAATGACAATTTTAAAAATTTTCGACTTAAAGGTTTTTTATAAAATGCTTTCTGTTTCATTTGCACTTCTGTTGTTGTTGACGCGAAATTTTTAAGTACAATTGAAACAAAAAAATTGCATATACATTCCCATACAACAGGAAAGTGTGAAAAATCCACAGGACATTCAAATATATGAAAATCAGATAGTTTTTTCACAAGTACCCTACAAAGAATTACAGAAAGATTGCATCTAGAAATTAACTCGGGTACTGAAGCTGCTACAAAATCTTGAATAACTGACAATACTTGAACAAACTTCATATTGGGATAAATGAGGTTTCCTCTATCCTGAAACTCAATCAAGTTATACAAAGGAGAACTCTGTTTTGCCTGCAAAAGTTGCTGAATACACAACGAGCACTGTCCTTTTGTACATGTGTTTAATCTTCGAATAAGAGCTCCTGCTACTAATGCTAAACTAGCAAGCTTCATATTTATTCTTTGTGATCCTGCAACGAGAAAAAATATTTCAAAAATTAACAATGAAAATATATATTATCAAGAGTAATATTGTCAAGAGTAATCCTGTCTATAGATAGGATTTTGCAATTAGTTTGGAACAACTATATTTTATTACCATTTTAGACCAAATATGATTACTGTAAAATCCCGATAGTAAGCCCCACCCTTTTTCGAAAGCAAAAACAATTAAATGTGAGAGAGGGTTTATAATGGAGATTTAAAAAAAAAAAATAGTCATTGCAAACCTATTTTTATCATTAAATTAGATTTTAAAAAGATTAATTACAGGGGTGAGAATCTTCCGTATTTCATAGATTTCCGCAGTAAAATAAAATCATCTAAATACCTTTATCCAAAAATTCCCCCCCCCCCCCCCCCCGAAAAAAAACCCTAATTTTGTTTTTAATTTTAAATATTTTTCTTTTCTGATACTTTTTTTGTAACAATAAATAATCAATCAACTACCCCCCCCCCCCTTATGTTTAAAATCCTTTAGTATAAATTCTTCAATTTATTTTCTGTTCTCTGTGATTTTGTTGTAACAAATAGTTAAGTAAATATAGTAGACGTGTGGTTTCCATTTTCTGATTCTTTTAGAGATTGGTCAGCTACATCAAGTGTCAATTTCAGGGGGTGGTAACCTCTCCCCTCAGGAGCAATGAAGTGCTTCCCCACCCCCCGGGAGATTTTAGTTTTTGTGTTTTCAGTGGTCAAAAAAGTTCAATTTCCTCCCCGGAGAAAAGTGTTTAAATTCAACACTGGCACTCTTTCCACCTCTCTTTTTTTATAATCTCAACAACTTTTTCAAATTACTTGCAATTTAGCAGAGGGATCAGGTGAACGGTAGCAGATGGATGGCTCCTAATTTCCTGAATTTTCAAAATGGATTAATCTACAAAGAGCAGTTAAAAAAAAAATACTGTGAATATTTATAAATTCTAATAATAACTGTATGTGTTGTTGTGTATTGTATCTAAATTATTCCCCTCCCCCAAAAAAAAGTTTTTTCTCCCCCCACCCCCAACATACACACAGTTTAAAATCTTATATAAGTTTTTTTTTCTATTTACAGCTTTCTTTGGTACTTGATTAATCCGTCGACCAACTGCTCCTAATTATATAAATCGCCAAAGTACTTGCCAAATTATACAAACTGATGTGATTTTTAACTTAAATAACGACAAAACAAATTAGTATAATATTAATAAAAATACAAATAAAACATCGAAATAAAAATCACTTGACGCATAACATATTTTATCAAGTGAATGTTACGTTTACGATCAGCCATTATTGGCGTTTAATCTTATAGTTTGGCGATAGTTTTTTGGTCAGTGGGATAACCAAAAAGTACCCTTTCTTTTAACAATAGCTAAATAATCATCCAAATAGCCGGGCACCAATGCTGTGCAATGGCGCAGCCAAGAAAACTTTTTTTTTTTAAGGGGGGGGGGGGGGGGGGATTCAGAATCCAAAATTTTAGCCTTTTTTAAAAAATGTCTTTCATTTTAAACATATTATTAATTATATTGTTAATATTAATTAATAATAATTAATTAATGAAGTTAACTTAAAATTAATTACCATTTTTTCAAAATGTACCAAACAAGAAACAAAGAATGAAAATTAAAACAAGAAAAGTAATAAAAATGAAAAAAAAATATTTCATGCTTTAGTACAAAAACATTTATTTTATTTCCATTTTTCTTAGTTTTTTTGCAAGATTATCTAAAACATCTTCTTCTGATATTTGTATATCTTTATGGATGTACATAAGCGCTAGGCCATTTAATCTGTCTTCTTATACAGAATTTCTCAAGTAAGATTTCAAAATCTTTAATGTTGAGAAAGAACGTTCATTACTGCATGTGGTAACTGGCAATGTAGCCAATATAGTTAATAGAATATGTATACTCGGAAAAAGCGTTTTATTGCATATACAAAGAGCATCTATAGCATTCCGGGATTGTTCCGTATAAGATGCTAAAAATTGGTGCCACAAAATTACTTCCCCTGTGACATTATCTTGAAAATCATAAAATTCTGTCAGTTTTTATTTTTTCAACATCTTCCATCTTATTTGAACTGTCTGTTTAAGAACTTAAAAACTGAAGAATTTTACACTCTAAAAAGGCATGTCTGTTTTGAAAAGAAGAAATGCATCATAAAATTAAGAATCTGCTTTCCAGATCCAAAATATAATCCAAAACCATGGCCAATACAGTCTATTTTAAAATTAGTTTTTTCGCTCAAAGAATTATTATTTAATCCTAAATCAGCAGTAATAGGTTGAGTATAATTAAACGTTGAGTTTTCACTGCAATCTACAGAGTCCAGATCCTTTTCACTTGAACATTGAGGAGTGTTTACATTATTTATATCCTTATTCTCTATTTTAGATTTTTCTTCTCAAAATACAATATATCATTTTGAATCCTTTTTTTGTCAGGTTTCGAAGCGGACATTGTGGTAGCAAATGCAAAACCGAAATATTCTTTTTTTTTTCTTTTCCACTATGCTATAAAAAAAAAGCACACAAACACAAACCCAGACAATTATGAAACTAGAAAAAAGAGAGAGAGACAGAAGTGAAACACAGATTTCTGAATAGATGCAAAAGAAGGGAGCTAAACTTATTTCATTGCAACCTCTCATTCTAAATAGTGACAGATTGACAATTAAAGAGTGGATTTATTGTATTCCTTCAGTTTCGGCCAGCATATCTTCTACGAAATGGACTCTTATATAAAAGGGTTTTTTTAAGTGTCAATTCGTAATGGGTTAATACAAAGCAGAATTGCCTTGCTCTGCTGGGTCAATAGAAAAACCATTAAAAAGACAGGATTCCGCTTATTTCTTCTTTCCGACGTCAGCAGAAGAAAGGAGGTCCTAAAGCCGACAAAAGAAGTAACCAGCTTTGGGAGGTCCACATCTGTACGGAGGGGGGTTGTAACATCATCGATCTCTGCGCGAGTGACATTACTTTGTATGCTAAATGCTACTTAGCAATAAAGTGCTTATTCTTTTAAATGAGTTTTACAACTTTAGCATTTTAGGCATATGGTCATCTTCACTTACCAAAACAAAAGAATGTGAAGAAACTTGTTTTCCGTAAAGACACTTCAGTCACTCCTACACTTGTGAAATACCCCTCATTCTCAGAAATGGTGAGGGAAAAGGGGACTTAAAATACAGATTTCGGTCGAAAGCATTGGATAATTTGTTTGAATCGGTGATATCATCTTTGAAAAGAAAGGGGGCGAAATCGAATAAATGAAGGGAAAATAATCTGAATCTGAGTTGGTGTTGGGGGGGGGGGGGTAACATCTAACCCCTTCCCCTTGGTTGGACCATTGGGAGGGAAGAAATGGCTTAAAATACAGATTTTGGCTTGTCGAATACTTCCGAATCGATAATCTTTTTGAAAGTGTTGTTTTGATGAATGACAGGATGATGAATAAATGGAAAATCAGGATGGGAAATGGAAAAGAGGAAAATGAATAAATGACAGGAAAAAAAATCTCTGATCCTTGGGGGGGGGGGGGGGGTAACCCCCCCCCCCCCCCTTGGCTGCGCCACTGGCTGTGCAAACACATGTGCATATGCAATATATGTGTGTATATATGTATGTATGTATGTATTTATATATACAGGGTGGTCATAAAAAAACTTTGCCGATATACGGAGCTCTAGCGGCCAGTCCGCTCAACCGATCAAAATGAAATTTCAGATATAGCTATTCAGAGGTATGAGCTCGAGATTCTGTGAACGGCAACAAAATGGCGCTCACGGTTACGGTTATAGTTACAGAAACTCGAAAATTTCCAATGGCAACACATTTATTGAAGCAAGATTAGCTTTTGATGGCAAATCTTTTGCAGAATCAATGCATGCATTTCCTGTGTTTGGTGTTGATAATATCCCAGTTTTTAAAATGTAGTTCATGTTGAAGATAGCTAATCTGGAATCCAGCATATCATTTGCACCAGAATGCTGTCTAAGTGAACTGAAGAATAGTTCAATTGCATCGCTTGTAAAATTTCTTGTTATACAAAGTGGAATCCACTTTCTAGTAGATATTTTATGCATGCAATTGTAGACTTTGTTGTCATTAGTAATGCCTCAATTGTTTCTGCACTTAGAAATACTTTGTTTTCTTTTTTTTTAGCATTCATGTAGACTTTTTATATATGGAAGAAAATTGGATTCAAGCCAATCTAGACATTCATCCAATACATCAAAAAAATGTTGTCTATCACTATTATTTAAAGTAATATACTGGCTTCTGTTTGAAATATTATGCAAAATAAACCATTTTTGTACATATTCCATGAACAGAATTGTAGAATATGCCGTTGAAAAAAATGGAGCCTGTGGATGAGATGATGGGTTCTGTTTTAAAAATTTCAATGCTTCTATTACTTGTGGCCAAAATATTTGAACTGCCCGTTTGACGTTAATTTTTCCTAAATTATTGGGCTCGACATGCTTTCTTGTTAAAAATCTTACTGGTTTAGTAATGTCTGGCTTCTGAATAGTGTATAACTTTTTTACAAATGATCCACTAATTATACCATTACCATCAGACATCTCTTTCTCCAAAAAGAAATTTCTAATGTTTTTTACTATGTGGCATGGATCAAAACTTAAAAATAGTTTCCTTTCACTACATAAAGGATGGGGAATCTCATGGGTTAATTTTCCGCCTGCCAGAAGTTTCATCATGCACACATTTGTTTTATGATTGTCAGCAACGATGCGTGTAACCAAAAAGCCAATGGCTTCAACTTCTTTTAACACTTTCAAAGTAAGTTCATGCAAATCCCTACCACATAGCTGTTTGCTACAAAAATATGCCACAGGTATTCTGTAATTAGTCGAAAGACCTTTTAGCATAAAAAATAACATGCTGTTTGCAAGCTGAACTTTTTTCCCAGGAGATTTTACATCACGAGGCTTTTGCACATGCTTGGAAACATCTTCTTGTCTTAAGAAAACATCTAGTTTACTATCATATTGCAATTGAGATTTTATTGCCATTTCATCAACAATGATTGAGACATACTTTTCATGGGGATTCAAATTCTTAATTTCATTTTTTAGTCTAATTAATGGTGTGATACCAGTGTCACACGATACATTTCCAATAAATGTAGCCAATGTTGATTTGCATGGCAATTTCAAAATTTTATTGCGCTGAATAAATGCATATGCTTTTGGGGAGCAAAATCTTAAACCGACAGCTTTTGTCAAAGTTTGAGGATCCCACTGTTTAACTTTTTTTCCAAAATTCAAAATTTGCTCAATAAGTATTAATGCCTGATCATTATTTTCACCTGATGCTTTTATTACTTTGTCGAGACATGAATACACTTTGTCATTTTGAAACACATTTAATTTTTCACGAGTTTCGTCTAAATCTGACTAACTTTTTCAGTTTTGCATTTAGCCGAAAGTTTTTACAAAGTAATGAATTGTTTAGTTGTTTCAGCTTGTAAATGTAATCATCTATATTCCATGATGTTTGAGATGAATTGTTGGTGCTACACCTCTCATATGAAAAATCAGAAGGAAATGAAGGTTCAAGTCATTCAACATTTATTGTAGAACCTGGTGCTGATTCTTGAGGTTTAGGCTGAACTGAATCTTCTACATTACTCTTTTTAAGGCTGGTTTTTAATTTTTTTTTTTCCGGTAACTTTCTTGGAGGTACTAACTTTGGAATTTTGTAAGATGGATAGCCAGGAAAAATAGGAGGAATACTATCTGGCTTCAAACAACGCTTTTTCAGCCCGGTTTTATAATCTGAGTCCTGGAAATGTAAACTGCTTGACTAACTGAATTTGCATTACTATTCGGTTTAAAATTTTGTCTTGAAATTGCTTTCAGCCATTTTTGTTCAAGTGATGAATCACAAGGAAAATAATGAAAACTTATACCTTTAGATTTTCCACTTCTTGATGTACAATGTGGAACACAATAGTAAATCATTTTCAAAGCTTTTTGCAAAAATTTTCAAGCTGTAAAATTTATGAAAAATAAAGGAAATTATAATAAAAATCCACTTTTTAGGAGATTCAATAACAATTATGAAAATTACAAGAATTTAAAAAAAAGAATTGCATGTTAAAAATTTTGAAAAACTGAATACAAAATTATAAAAACAAACAATAAAAAATAATAATAAATAAATAGATAAAAAGCGAGAAGAAAACATCACTTTTACAATTAGATGACAGTATTTGATACTTTTCGGTAAAAACAAACCAAACACTCCTTACTAACGCATCAACAAATTATCCTAAAAGAAAGTTACTGGTATTAATTGGGAAATAAAGTCTACTTTTTAATGATGCATATAAAATTTGCTTATTACATAATTTTAAGGCATTTATTAAGGTAAATATAATTTTGTTTTCACTAAAATCTGTAATTTTGATTGATACTAATACATATGTGTAATATCAATTCGTAATGTAAATTATTATTACTATAAATATATAAAAATATGTAAAGATTTCATGTCTATTTAATAATAATTAAAAAAAATCAAGATACATTAGTTTTAACTTTCAGCCAAAAAAATGTTTAATTCTCTGTGAACAGAATGTCTATAAAGTTTTTCTGTCTAAGGCGGGATTTTATTTTAGTCCCTGCTTTAGAGAGATTTCTTTGTAGTTACAGTAGAACCCCGCAAATCCGGACCCCGTTAATCCGGATCTCCGGATAATCCGGATCGATTTGGTGGAATTTTTTTTTTTCATGTTTGAGAAGTGATCGGCAAATTTCCATAACATAAATTTATTTCGACCTCATCTTCTAAATAAATAAGTATTTTCTGAATTTTTTTCGGAAGAATACCTCAAGCTTTCTTACTTAAACTCTTTAATGTTATCTATGAAAGGAACAACTATACATCATTTAAGTTTTACCTATTCCAATTTTCACACTTTTCTATTTAATCCATTTGGAAATGTCATCTTAAGCTCACTGCTAAATGAAGTTTTACTCAGAGCATTGCAAGAAAGCAAATTAAAATAGTCCTTATAGACACACTGACTGATAAGGATCGTGATCCGACCTTTGTCAACCAGTCCATAGAACCTCTATCTATCAACTACTCTTGGAAACAATCTTCTTGAGGCTGTTTCCTTATCTTCGTGCCAAAACCCTTCTACAAAATCACTTGCGGAAAATTGAAATAAAAGGAGGAAGAATGCTCAAGAGAATGCGTGACCATGCGGCCCTCAAAAACTGCAGAATATGACAAATTTTATAATTACAAAGTAAACATTTTTACTGTCTGTAAGTATTGATTATGTTCATTGAATATTATACATTATTTTATTTCATTTGTTCACATTCTCCGGATAATCCGGATTTTCGACAATCCGGATTGGGCTTGGCCCCAATTAATCCGAATTATCGGGGTTCTACTGTACTTCTATCATAGACAATCTGTTGTGTTAAACCATCATTTTTCTGTTTTATACTACTACTTGGCAGAAAATTTTGTATTTTCATTTATCAGAACTTAATAAATCTAAATCCATAACAAATTGTAAGTTATTAATCATCCAAATAACATGAAATTTGGAGTCTAGCCATTGTTTGAACCAAAGGTATTTTGTTAAAAATGGGTGTTGCAATTGAAAAAAAATGAAGTTTGGGTTAATTTTAATATGTAGATGGCCCCTTAAGTAGATTTTATATAAATCATTAAACAGTAGTTTTTATTTCCAATTAATTAATACCAAAAACTTTCTTCTATATTCATTTGTTGAAATTCTAAAAAAAAAAAAAAAAAAATTGTTGAGGAGTTGGTAGGGGTTTCGGGTGTTTTTTCCCATGACTGGTGCATATATATACAGGTATACATGTATGTATCACTGGTGCCTGGCTAACCGAAAATAACCCAATGTTTTTACATGGGCAGTAAAACCATTATATTTATAAAGGATAGAGATTTCAAAGCGTTCGGGCAACAAGAATTTTAAACTATGAAACTACCCTATGTACAAAAACCAAGTTACTTTATTTTCAAGTTGGGAACATTTTCCTAGTTAAAATTATGTTCATTTTTTGTTTTAATATTATTTTATTGTCACTTACACTTTTACACAACACCTAAGTACAAATATGACCAACATTTTTGCTGCATACACACGTTAGTGACTGCGGCGTTGACGAGTTTCGTGCATTTTAGTGATTCCTGCACAGCGAGTTTCGTGGATCCACTGATGTTTTTTTTAGTTTTAATCGGCGCGAGGCGCTCATACACATGTTAGTGACTGCAGCGTTGACGAGTTTCGTGCATTTTAGTGATTCCTGCACAGTGAGTTTCGTGGATCCGCTGATGTTTTTTTAGTTTTAATCGGCGCGAGGCGCTCATACACACGTTAGTGACTGCGGCGTTGACGAGTTTCGTGCATTTTAGTGATTCCTGCACAGCAAGTTTTGTGGATCCACTGATGTTTTTTCTAGTTTTAATGGGCGTGAAGCGCTCATACACGCGTTAGTGGCTGCGGCGTTGACGAGTTTCGTGCATTTTAGTGATTCCTGCACAGCGAGTTTTGTGGATCCACTGATGTTTTTTTTTTACTTTTAATGGGCGTGAAGCGCTCATACACGCGTTAGTGGCTACGACATTGACGAGTTTCGTGCATTTTAGTGATTTTTCCACAGCGAGTTTCATGGATCCACTGATGTTTTTTTTTTTATAGCCACGAAGCACTCATACACACGTTAGTGACTGCGGCATTGACGAGTTTCGTGCATTTTAGTGATTCCTGCACAGCGAGTTTCGTGGATCCACTGATGTTTTTTTTAGTTTTAATGGGCGCGAAGCGCTCATACAGACGTTAGTGACTGCGGAGTTGAAATAGATGAGTTGGTTGGTTGGTTGTGTAGGGTTTAGTGGCACAAAATCCCTTGAGGGGCATGCTGCGCCAAGACAAAGACAAAAGGAACAATATCAGGGTGTCTGGATGTGGTACCCCATCCAGATATAGTTAGGCAAGTATAAAAGGTTAAAGGATTAAAATAATATTACTGTATAATATAAAGGCAAAATTAAATCAGTAGTAGACTCATTTGGATAGAGTTCCTATCCAAATGTTGCTAACACTTCAAAGTCATAAGAACTAGGTCCAAGTTATAGGAATAAAAGTAGTGAAAAAAAATTCACATTTCAAAATAAAATCCTGCGTGCTTTAAAAAGGTAAAAAGTGCCCCATGAGGTATTTCCCCAATGAGGTTTGTCAAAATAGGTGATGATGAGTTAAAATATATTCTGTAAAAGTGCCGGAGGCCCGGACAGCCAGTTAAAAGATGATGCATGGTTAGGCAATCAAAATGACAATGAGGACACATGGGTGCATCATCCTGGAATAGAAGATGTTTATGAGTTAACCTAGAGTGTCCAATTCTCAGACGAGTCAGAAGAACATCTGTTTTCCGTGGGTAATTTGGAGGCCAGCTAATGATCGTTTGTTTGATAAGGTGCAGTTTATTATTAATTTCTGTATCCCAACTTTCTTGCCAGTTATGATGGATAAAGTGTTTTATAATTAGTTTAATGTCTGAGAATGGCATCTTATGATCTAAAGGGTTAAGAGCAAGTTTTGCCGCTTGATCTGCATTTTCATTTCCAGGAATACCCATGTGTCCAGGTACCCAGCAAAATAAAATTTTACAGCCACGGTTTGTTAATTTATCATAAAATTTCAGGATGGCTGAGACATAAGGATGTTTGTTAGATGATTTAATTGCGTCAATAGCACTATTTGAGTCCGTATAAATGATGAATGAAGTGTTATAATGATGTGAAATGTGCATCATGGCTCTCTCTATCGCGATCAACTCGGCCGTAAACACGGAAACTGAAGGGTGAAGCCGGTAACTAAAATTGGTATTATCACAGAAAATCCCACAGCCAACAACATTGCTACTCTTTCATCCATCTGTATATATATCAGTATAATTCTTGAAATTTGAGCGATGGGCTGCAAATAACTGTTGAAATATGACAGGTGCAGTGTTCTTTTTATCATTCTTTTTATCACTCTTTAAAAGGATGGAGTGTGGTGATATTAAGAGTTTTCCAAGGAGGAAACTCATGCAATGAACATGAGCTCACCTTGATATTGCTTAGTTGACTATTGTTAATAATGTTCTTCATTCTGGCTCCAAATGAAGGAATGCATGATGGTCGATGTTGATAGAGTGTCATTGTCTGTATTTAAAATGTAATTACGAACAGGATGGCCACGGTGAGAGAGAATACGATAATACAAATCCAATTAAAGCTTTTCATGAATATGGTGTAGTGCTGGTTCATTGCACTCGACATATAGGCTTAGAACAGGTGATGTTCTAAAAGCACCAGAGCAAAAACGGAGTGCACTATGGTGCACAGTGTCGATTTTTTTAAGAACGGAATTACGTTCTGAACCATAGACCTGGCAGGCATAGTCAATTTTAGAGCGGATAATCGAACGGTAAATTTTCAGGAGAGAACTACGGTCTGCTCCCCAAGATGTTTTGGAAAGTACCTTGATTAAATTGAGAGATAGCTCGCACTTTTTGCGTAGCTGCAAAACATGAGGCAAGAAAGTGAGTTTTTTGTCAAAATATAAGCCCAAAAAGCGGAAGTCAACAGTAGCAATTTGATAAGTTCCGATGAAAATTTCAGGATCCGGATGCAAATCCCTTCGTCTACAAAAATGCACACATGAGGTTTTGTCTTGGGATATAATAAAGCCATTTTTGTTTGTCCATTGAATAATACAGTTGATAGCGATTTGTAGTTGTCTCTCGATAAAACGCATATCTTGTCCTTTACATAAAATATTAAAATCATCAACATATAGTGTACCTTGAACACTTGCGGGCAACTGAAGCAGAATATCATTGATTTTGATAGCAAAAAGGGTGACATTCAGGACACTGCCCTGGGGTACACCCTCTTCTTGTACGTAAAAACTAGAAAGGAACCTCCCCAATTCGAACTTGAAAAATTCGAACTGCGAGGAAGTTCTTAATAAAAATTGGTAGGTTACCTCTAAAGTTCAGATTAAAAAGATCACGTAGTATGCCATACCTCCAGGTTTTATCATAGGCTTTCATCATGTCAAAAAAGATAGTCACCAGATGATTGCGTTTTAAAAAAGCAGTTCGAATTTGAGTTTCTAAAAGAATGAGGTTATCAATAGTGGACCTACCACGACGAAATCCCCTTTGGAATGATGCAAGAGAATTATTAGATTCCAAAACATGCACTAGGCGGCAATTAACTATTTTTTCTAAAAGTTTGCAAAGGCTACTAGAGAGGGCGATTGGCCTGTAGTTGTTTGGGTCACTGGGATCTTTACCAGGTTTCGGGAATGGAATGACAATAGCTTTACACCAGGCTTTAGGAAAAGAATGTTCAATCCAGATTCTATTGTAAAAGGTGAGAAGGTTATTGAGAGAGGTGGTAGAGAGATATTTTAGCATGGTATAAGTGATGCCATCGTGTCCTGGAGCTGATAAACGACTATTTTAAAACATCGCAGAAGTTCAGGTTTTGTGAAAGGTAGATTATACTCATAGGAATGGCGAGAATTAAAATTTATGTTGGTAAATTCTACTTGTCTTTTATATGATAAGAAAGGTTCTGGATACGAGTCTGATTTAGAATTAGATGCCAGTGTATTTGCTATTGTTTCAGCAATATTTTGGGGAGATGCTATTGTTTGTCCATTGTAATTTAAGATAGATATGTGGTTTTCTGAATACAGTCCCATACAGTTTTTCACTTTCTTCCAAAGTTCTTTGCTTGATGTACTGGTGTTGATGGGCACGAAATTTCTGAGAGGCACAAAATTTTTCATTATTTCTTCTAAATTTTCCTTAAAAGATTAAATAATTATGAAAAAAAATGCGATACTAATAGTATCAAATGGCAAAAATCTATCTCAATTTGTTTTGTTTGTAAGTTGTCAATTTGTTTGTAAAAACCCATCCAATAATAGAAAAAAATATGTTATTCTTATACCTGGAACTATTTTACAATTTTCAGAAAATCTTAAAAAAATTTTAATTGACACTTTTTGAATAGGTGTGTAACATGGAAAAAAAAAAAAAACTAGTATAAATAAATCAACCAATCTAAGGGGACACGAAAAATATAAGTGCCCTGGGCACAAAAATTTGTTAGTTGGGCCCTGCTCCTCACACTTTATACTACCATAAATAATAGACAATTAATTTTAAAAGGTTAAAGATAATTTAAAATTGATGTTGTTTATGTTAACATCATGAACTTCAGATATTATAAAAAAATATTTGTTTTATAAATGCTATATGATTTAAAAGCATTTCTATATCATAAAATTTAGTTAAATCTTAATCTGTGATACATTGTGAAATTAAAAGATGAATATATTAAAATTGTTTATTTTTTAAACACGGACCCACATCCCGTGTGGACTGTTTGACCAAATCCATTAAATATAATATGTAATCTTTGTGTACAGGAGTGTAAAATCTGGGTGCCAATTGCCACCACTAAATTTTATTAGCAGGGTTCTTGTAATTGTTATTAGTGTAATTTTCCTAAATTTTAATAGTATTCTTATTAGGCGATAAAAACTAAAATTTATTGGTGGCAATCGGTTCATTGGTACCTAGTTTTTACATGCTCCTATGTATACATAATGTGTGTAGATATTACAGTAATTTTTTTATATAAGTAATAAAAAATACTTTAAGCTCTATTTTTAGTATCTTAGAAAATTGCATTAGATGAGTAATTTTACAATTTTTAATCGCAGAAATGGAAAAAATTAAAGAAATTATCTTAGATTCTTTGCCCTCTTCTGCCAAATGTCATATTGAAAAGATTTTAGAAAGATTGGAGGAGAAAGGTGTAGATTGTTTCGACGACTTAAAATATATCAAGTTTGATGAGGATTTCAGTGACATTTTGAAAGATGTCCCAGCTAGAAAGTTAAAGGAAAAGGTGGATAACATATTTAGTGCTAATAGTAAGTTTTCTAACCTCACATTTCCTCATATTTTGATTAAAATAGTTGTAATGTAATAAAAGTATGCGAAACATTTATAACCTTTATAACGAAAACGTAGGCTTTAATCGACATTAAACAGCACTTACAAATTCCGGCAATCTTAATTAATTTGAAAAGCATATAGCCATGTTGCCAAAACGTTATTGATAAAAACAATACAATAACACATATATATCATTCACCCCAACCAAAAAGTTAGTTTACAACATAATCCGACAGATATGCAGGTTTACGCCTCAGTCTACTGGGACGCAATCGTTCATTATCAGTTTTCTGTTCAGGTACCTCATGTTGTTTCTGTTCAGGTTGTTTAGGTTGCTCATGTAAAACATTTTCATCAGGCATTGCACCTTTTTTCGTATTCCTTTCGGTCCCCTCCAAAATCTCTGTCGATTGCTTCGAATGGCCATCAAGCTCTGAGCATTCGTTCTGGTTAACGGATGGCTCCATTTCATCGTTACTCTCATAGGTATTTTCGATGATTTCCCCTCTTGGAGCTAAATGTCTGACA
Source organism: Maratus speculifer (assembly GCA_964019185.1). NCBI lineage: Eukaryota > Metazoa > Arthropoda > Arachnida > Araneae > Salticidae > Maratus > Maratus speculifer. Next base: position 266,529,556 of record OZ025301.1, read on the forward strand.
GACACAGTAGTCTCACGTCCATCTGGTAGCTTTACGTAAGCATATTCTGGATTAGCTTCCAGAAGTTCAACTTCTTGTACAATGGGATCATACTTATTAGTACGTGAATGATTTTTCATCAACACTGGTCCTGCCTGAGTAAGCCAAGTAGGTATTGAACTTCCATTATGTGACCTTCTAGGGTGAGAAAACATGCGTTCGTGTGGTGTTTCATTAGTTGCAGTGCATAATAGTGAACGAATGGAATGGAGTGCTGATTGTAGGACTTCTTCCCACAGTTCAATTTTCTTGTTCTGAGTTTTCAATGCCAACTGAATTGTTTTCCAAATGATACCATTGTAGCGTTCGACCTGTCCGTTACCTCGTGGATTATAGGCAGTTGTACGACTAGTTGCTATACCAAGAGCAGTAAGAAACCCTTTTAATTCTCTAGACATGAGAGATGGCCCCCTATCTGTATGGATGTATGCTGGCATACCAAATATTGAAAAGATGTTACTCAAATGCTTAATCACTGTAGATGAGGAGACATCAGAGCAGGGAATGGCAAAAGGAAACCTTGAGTACTCGTCAATCACAGTGAGAAGGAAGCGATTTCTTGAATTTGATGGTAAAGGGCCCTTAAAATCTATGTTCAGTCTTTCGAATGCAGATGTTGCTTTTATTAATTTACCTTGGTTTTTAATGAATTTAGGTTTTACTTCACAGCAGACAGGACAGGAATTTACGAGACTTTTCACATCTTCTAGGGAAAAGGGCAAGTTTTTAGATCTAATCCAGTGATGCATTCGAACAATTCCAGGATGACACAAGTCTTCATGCAGCTGTTTTAAATTCACTTCTGGGTTAATTGCAGCAGTTATCCTTGAAAATGCATCTGCATTAGCATTTTTACTACCAGGGCGGTAAATTATATCAAACTTGAAACACGACAATTCCAGCCTCCAACGCAAGATCTTTTCATTTTTGATTTTACTAGAATGATGTTTATCAAACATAAATGAGACAGATCTTTGATCAGTAAATACTTCAAAAGGTCTGCCAATCAGGTAATGTCGCCAATAACGTAGAGATTCCACGATGGCATATGCTTCTTTTTCAACAGCTGAATGATTAAATTCGGATTTGTTTAGTGTTCTTGAGAAGAATGCTATGGGTCGTCCTGCTTGGCTAAGAGTTGCTGCTATGGCAAACTTTGATGCATCAGTCTCTACTCTGAATGGAATATTGTCATCGATTGCGGCTAATGAGGCTTTCGCTATGTCTAACTTTAAACTGTTAAATGCATTTACAGCTTCTTCTGAAAGAGGGAATGCATTGTTTGATAGCAATGGACGTATTTTCTTTGAGAATGTTGGTATCCAGCGGCAATGATGGGCAAACATACCTAATGCTCTCCGGAGAGATGCTGCATTGTCAGGTACAGGAAGGTTCATCAAGGGAGCAAGCCTATCCGGGTCAGGCTTGATAGTCTTGTTCTGGATAGTGTAACCTAATAGATTTACAGACTTGGTAGAAAACTTGCACTTCTTTTCATTTAGAGTTAAGTTGTATTTTTTTGTAACTGCTAAGAATCTTTTTAAATTTCGATCGTGTTCATCAGGATTTCTTCCGCAGATAGTGACGTCATCTAGATAAGGAAAAGTACCTTCCAACTCTTCATCTTGAATGATCTTGTCAATGGATCTCTGGAAGCATGCAACACCATTAGTGACTCCAAAAGGTACGCGGAGAAAATGATACAATTTACCATCAGCTTCAAAGGCAGTATAATGCTTTTCAGCATCGTTAATAGGTAGTTGATGGTATGCACTTCTCAAATCAATAGTGCTGAATATTTCATATCTCGATATTTTTGAGATTAATTCCTCAATTTTCGGAAGAGGATAAGCATCAAGCATCGTGAAACGATTAATCGTTTGAGAATAATCAATTACCATACGAGGTTTGTGATGCTCTCCTTTTACCACAAACGCTTGAGCACGCCAAGGAGAATTACTGGGTTCAATAACTCCCTCTTCCAGCAACTTCTTTACTTCTGCAGCGATAAATTTTTGATCTTCCAAAGATTGACGTCTAGATTTGGTAGCTACTGGTTTACAATCTGGAGTTAAATTAGCAAACAGTGAGACTGGTGGCACTTGAGCAACAGCTAGGGAGCAGATTTTGAGAGGAGGTCTCTCGCCATTAAACTGGATTTCAATAAGAGAATGGTCCTTCAGAATATCATGACCAATAAGAACGTCTGCACAGAGATTTCTCATGATTAGTACTCTTACATTATTATACACATGCTCATTTAATTTCATATTAACTTCGCCGCAACCCTTAACATCTGAGCTTAGAGAGGAATTAGCCATCGTTATTGTGCTTAAGTATGGTTTAACTTTTATTTTACATTTTCTAGTGTGGAATTCATTTATAAAACTAAGTGAGCTACCAGTGTCAATAAGCGCATTCAATTCTACCCCATTAATTTGCACTTTAGTAATAGACTTTTGAAGGCAACTAGGTGAGATTGGTACTGAAGCTAAGGTGTGAATTGATGCAGAAGTGTTATGGGAGATGCGCAGTGGTTTTGATTGGCATACTCTTTGATAGTGGCCCTTTTTTCCACATTTTCTACACAGTACCTCTTTTGCAGGGCATAGATTTCGTAAATGTCGGTCATTTCCACAAAAGAAACATTTTCCAGATTGATGTCGCTTAACAGACGCAGAAAAATTATCCTCAGTAACGTTATTCGAAGGATCCGTTGCAGCCACAGGCATATGATGTGAAGTATTCATGTACGAAGCTGAGTGAGATTCGGCTAGTTCCAAAGCTCTAGCTTGATCAAAAGCATTTTCTAAGGTAATGGTGGAGTTTTCTAACAAACGCTGTCTGATGCGTGGATTCTTTAAACCTCTAATAAACGAATCTCGGATGTATTCACACTTGTATTGCTCGGCCGTCACCGCTTTAAAGTTACAGTCCTTGCTGAGTTGCTTAAGTGTTTGTAAGTAGTCTGTAACAGATTCGCCACTTTCTTGTATTCTAGAGGCTAGACAATGTCTGGCAAAAATTTCATTTCGTTTGGTAACATAGATAGAGTCCAAAGCAGCAATAGCAGTATCATAGTTTTCGGCATCATTAATATGAAGGAACACACTAGCAGAAACATAATTGCAAAGAAGCGACAACTTGTTTGTTTCAGTTATATTATTGATTTCACTTAAAAAATTAGAAAAGGTTTGTTTCCAATGTTTCCATTTAGCCTCCGCACCAATACTAGCGGGATCGACATCAAACTTTTCAGGTTTTAAAAGTTGATCCATCATACGTAATTTAGGAATAATAAATTTTAATGTCGATTAAATTGTAATGTAATAAAAGTATGCGAAACATTTATAACCTTTATAACGAAAACGTAGGCTTTAATCGACATTAAACAGCACTTACAAATTCCGGCAATCTTAATTAATTTGAAAAGCATATAGCCATGTTGCCAAAACGTTATTGATAAAAACAATACAATAACACATATATATCAATAGTAGTGTTAATTTTAATAATTCAAAAAATTCAATAATGTTGCCCTATGATCCACTCTGTATAGAGCACGAATATTAATATTTGCTATAAGCAGATGTTATTTAAAATTAATAAAATATGTATGTAAGCTGGAAAACTTTATACAATGAAAGTTTTGTCTTGCAGAAAAATGTATATTTTTACTTTTTTTAAATTACTTTTCTCAAATACCTAACGTGTTATTTTCTGATACGTTCATGAAGTCATTTACATACCTAAATATGCACAAAGATTACAACTCTTGTGAATCAAATACTCAGAAAATCAAATAACATTTACTATAAAGAATATGAAAGGATCATTTAAAGTATGGTGACAAAATTTAAAATTATTTTATAGGCACAGTGGTTAGAGAAATGTCTTTATGGAATAATTGATTGCAATTCAACATGCAATACATTTATGGAAAAATACACTATTACATTAAGCATTATGATATGCCTATGAATTTCATGCACATATAAAAACAGCTTTGTTAATTCATCAGAAAATTTGTGTTTGGCAGAATTTAAGAACAGTATTAAGTTTATTTTATGTAAATCACTGAAGAAAATTAAAGATCACTAATTAAATTTTCTTGACTAAGGACTATTTCAAGATATTTCTCATTGTGAGCCATTGACAGCAGTAAGCATTGAGAGGGACAATTGAATGTAAGAAAGAATGAAAGTATTGCTGAATAATAGAAGTGAAGCATATTCTTCATATTTTAATGAAATTGTTAACTTGTAAATTTAAAATAATAATTTTTTTAAAAAAAGATACTTGTCATAATGAGTTACTACATTAGATAAAATGTTTATGAATTTACAAGTATCTGTCAGTAATATGTTATTAATTTAGATTTAGTAAAGGTCTCGGATAAATTTGTTTGAAATATTTTTACGCATTTTAAAAAAAGTCAACCTGTTAAAAGTTCTTAAATATACAAATAAATTAATTTTAATTTGTGTTTAATTTTATTTCTAATGGTTATGTATGTAATAAATATTTATTTTTAAAAAAAAATTGTATTTCACATTAAATTTGATAAAATGGTTGACTATTTGTTGTATTCTAACTCTAACAATTCAAAATCTCATTTTTTATTTTCTTTTTATGTCTTATTATTTTTATTTTCCCAGGCAATCTCCAAATTTCTACTCAAATGGACAGTCCTATTGAGACACTTCAAACAGATAAATTGGAATTGATCGACGGAACTGAAAATATTAATAGATGGTTTCAAGATTATAAAATCTCATTAAAAACATTTCCCCACTCCATTGCAAGAAAATTGAAAAATAATCAGTGCCTTGAAACTAGTGAGTACAGAGAGCTAGTTAGACTGGTTGTTTCAGATATAATGTTTGTAGAGGAGAAACCTGTTAAACGCCAACTGGAAATTATTGCAAAAAAATTTATAGAAGAATATCCTATCATGCAGGATAAATTTGATAGCGTAATCATTGGGAGTGGTTATGATGGCTTTTTAAGAAAGCTTATTGCAAGAGTCGAAAATGTACGAAGACCATTAGCCAATTCTCTGAAAAGAAAAGCCAGTAAAATATCAGTTTCTGACAATTATAGCTGCCCAAATTTTCTTCCAAATGAGGTTATCGATGAAAAATCATTATTACAGGTAAAAGACACACTACTCAAGGAATATTCAATTCTTCTTCCGAATGGAATATAAACAATATACATCTGCTTATGGATGAGACATTTAATCTCCAAAGATTAGATATTACTAAGAAAATACCTGTTGAAAAATTGAAAAATGAGTGGCCATTCCTGTTTATAAGCAAAAGCATGATAAATCATTTCAATAAATTGATGAAGAAAGATGTTGTTTTGGAATATTCAAATATGTTTGTGAAGAAACTCCCTGAACTTTATTCATTTTTTGAGGGCACTAACTTAAAGAAAAAAATAGAGTTGGACTTGAATCACATTAACTTCCTTGAAATATTATGTACTTACTTTGAAGAAGATGTGAAAGAAATTATACACGTGTTTGATGTACGTGTCATGATTTAAAATTATTAAGTATTACTAATTATTTTTTATACTGTTATATATATAGATACGTAATATGTAACCATTGTTAGTAAACAATATATCAAGAAAAATGAATTATAAGGAATATTGAAGAATATTTTGGAATATATATACCATGAAGATAGAATAATAGAAGGAGAAAAAAAAGATAGGCTTTCCTCAACAATATTTAACCCCAAAAGTATTACTCTGTTTGATGTGCGAGTGCTTCTGTTCTCTGGATCACATGATCTGTTGTCTAGTAGCTTTGGACTGTGATTGGACAGATTTCAAAATGGATTGTAGAGGATGCCATAGTTATTGTACTTCTTGCATTCATGAACTACCGGAAACAGCAGCCTACTGGGGAAGACTTTGAATTGGAAAGTGGAAGCATTTTCTTTATTCTCCTTCTATTATTCTATCTTCATGATATGTATATATATATACATAAATTGTGCTTTCTTCTTAAAAAAAAATAAATAAATAAATAAATAAATAAATAAAAAAAAAAATCTTAATGTCTAATTAAACAGTGCAAAAAATTTAAACATGGTTAATTTTTTCAGCACATTCTTAAGAGCATTTTTAATTTTAACCCCATGTTTCAAAATGACAGCCAATTAAGTGAGAATTAAGAACACTTTTTTAAGAAAAAAAAATGACATAATTGGTAGAACAAGTAGTAATCCATTAACAAGTACTTGTTAATGGTACACATTAAAAAAATATGTATGTCATTTTAATAAACAAAATCTGCAAAAATAAAGCTGATTTTGCCAGAATTCTGTATTGCTAGCTCAAATTATTTTATAACTAGTACTACAAAGACATACAGCCAAACTTTGTTAACATGAACTCCCTTAATGTGAATTACTTTTAACATGAATTGTTTTCACAGTCCCCTACAGAAAGGAACACAAAAATTTGATACTGATAACATGAATTGTATTCTTGACATGTAGGGCTCCCAAATGGTCTGCAAACTGAGCACCAATATGTTTTAGCAGAAAATTTCTTAATAGGTTTCTACAGTTTTTGTGCTAAAACTAACTTTCGAAGGTGTTTTCTGCGCAATTTTCAAGAAAAATATAAAATGAAAATCTTTCTAAGAAAATATTGATGTTCAGTTGGCGGACCATTCGGGAGCCCTGGACATGAACAAAATTTTGATTCCCCTTCAGGTTCATGTTAACGAGGTTCGACTTTATATAGATTTTTCTTTTTAAAATTTAAATGGTGGTAGAATGATACAAGACTTCAATGGAATATTTCTAGTTTTTTTAAGACAACAATAGTGGAGTAGTTATTAAAGATATATATTTGTGTTTAATTATACTAAATTTTAAATGATTGTTTTATTTATCTTGCAGAAGGATGAAAGTTTAATTGATGTTCAAGCGAAGATTGTGCCTGTCACACCTTTTATTGCTGTATTTGGTTAGTAGTTTTTAAGTTATTTATTTGCTCTAAGATTATTCTCTATAGCTAAGATTCTTAAACTATACGTTGTATTAATTGCTGGATCAGATGACAATTGATGATGTCTTTAAAAATGTATAAATAAGTTTAATTTTATACAGAAGATAATGAAAATCATCTCCGGGGTGTTCCAGCCTTGACAGGGCAGTAGAGTTTGCGTGCACCAATGATTCAAAGAGCTATGCCAGCGGTAGTTTAGCTACTGGTAGGGTCACCCAAGTCGAACAGATCAAAGGAAAGGTGCCAGATGAAAAATAACGCCCTAGTCCTCCAGGTTGGGAGTTTTCATATTGGGTCAGCAATCAACTGGTAGAAAAAAGTATCAAAAGTAAATATAAATGGGCAGTCATCATGAAAATGATTTGGGTTAAGATTGTTTGGATATGTGAAAAGGATGGCTAGGTGCTGGGTATTTTATAGAAAATTAGATTAAAAATTAAAATAGAATAATATTTTAAATATCAGTTTGGGGCTCCGGAGCAGTAACCCGGCGGTGCTAAGAAAGTGGTTGATTATGGTTGATTTATAATATAAAATTACTCAGTGATAGAGAGAGCATTTTTGTCAATGTGTTTTGCTCCTTTCAGTCATGATGTAGGATTATAATTTTAAATGTATATGTTGATATTGCAAAGTAGATCCTACTGTGAGCGATAAGCTAAGCAATCCTATTCCTTCAGATGATATCATAGCACTGACCAGACAGCAAATGATCAGGCTCACATGTTTAACTCTCTAATGCCCATGGCAGCATGTGTGCTATCAACAGTGTTTCCAATTTAATGGATTTTTTTAATTTAGGTATCCCATATTCTCACCAGAAATTTAAAATAGCAATATTTCATTTATTTAATTCTGTATTTTAAAAAGCGAAATTTATTGTTGAAATCTTCTGATATGAATTCAGATTCTCTGAACTAACAGAATTTCTAGAACATATTCTACCATGAATATTCGAGGGTTAATTTGCGCGTGTAGCACAGTCTATTGGTTTGTCTCTGCTCTTAGGAAGGTGTATGTCAGATCGTTCGTTCATCATAGAAAATCTTGCTTTCCACTTCTTATTGATGAAGGCCTCACCTGACTCTTTTTTGATCAGGGAGAAAACAGTATTTTTGCTTATTTTAATGCGTTTTTGTTTGCAATAAAATTTTCTCTTCTCACTTCTTGACTAAATGAAGTAATCAGGGCGCAGAAAGATTTCTCTTGTAACTGGAATAGGTTAAAATATGTATTTTTTAAGAATTTGTTTACAATTGCATTAAATTTGGATAGAAAAAACATTTATAGTTTAAAAAATTGTCAGATGAAATGTTAAAGGACAGTATTTCCTTTCTAACCTGCTTCAGAAGAGCTTATTTGTGTATTAAATGTAGTTTTTTCTTTCTGGGGACTGATAAAATTTTGCCTTTTAAATGGGTTTGCATATTAGTCATTGAAATTTTTTTTTTAATATGCATAACTCTTAAACCTTTTACAAGCATAATTCAAGTTACCGAAAAAAAAAAAAAATCATGCACAGTAGACTCCCTTAAATCTGCAAATGCCACAAATCCACACATTTTTTTCAGATGTAAACCATGAAATTAAAGATGGCGCTGAAGCCAGCGGCTAACGCAATACAAGTAATTCTTAAAATATATATTTTTTTAAATCCTTTTCAACTTCTTCCTTTTTTTAATATCTTTCAATTTAAATTCTGCAGCGTTAAATAATATGTTTCTTTGACATACCCTGATTGATATTTAATCGAATTAATCATTATCTTATTGTAGTTGCAGTATAATATAACTTTCAATGACCATTTGGTACTGTTTATAATTCGAGGGGCAGAATAATTTTAGTTGTTTAAAGTGAATATTTTTTAATTATTCAAGCTTTATTTGTTTATTAACAAAGGCAAATATTTTTTTTTATAAAAAAGATTGATTTTTCTTCATCATTATTTATGTGTAATATTGCATCTTATATATTTACTTTATTTTAATATTTTTCTAAAATTTTATTTTACTTAATTTTTTTTGTAATAATAACTTGCCTTTTAACTATTTATTTATTTAAATATATTTTATTTAATTATTTTAATATTTCTTGCCTTTTAACTATTTATTTATTTAAATATATTTTATTTAATTATTTTAATATTTCAATTTATTACTGTAAAATCCCATTAATTCGCCTTTGCCGATCAAATGCCTCTCTCCACTTTTATAAAAATTTTGAAATTTTAAAAAAAAGCTGAAAAAACAGAAATTGCGTCAAAAAATAATGAAAAAAAAATTATCTAATGATCACTGAAAAAAGCGCTAATTTTGCCAAAGAATCGCGAAAAATAACCGCAAATTACTTCAAAGGATCATGAAAAAAATTCTGAATTTCGCCGAAGGATCCCCAAAAAACCTACATTTTGTTGAAAGATTGCAGTCAAAAAGCGAATTATGTCACATTTTAAAAAATGCAATCAAAGGATCGTTTCAAAAATGCGAATTACATCAAAAAATTCCAAAAAAAACGAAAATTACATCAAAAGATAGTGAAAAAATCATGAATTTCTCAAAGGATCGCCAAAAAAAAAAGCACATTTTGTCAAAAAATTGTTAGAAAAAACACAAATGTTGTATCTATAAATAAACAGTCAAAAAATCTATTTAAAAAAAAAAAAAAAAAAAAAAAAAAACATAAGTTCTGTCAAAAAAGCGCCGAAATAAAAACGCAAAATTTATTAAAACAGCACAAATCCATTAAAAAAATCTATAAAAAAAAACCGCACATTTCATCAAAGAATCATGAAAAAAACGCACATCTCCACAAAGAATGTGTCTTGACGGTATCTTGCGGCATATGTATTCATTACAATGCTTAACTACCAATCAAATTAATGTTTCAAAGATGTAAACAAATCAATGACCAGAAATCTGCAAACTTCTAAAATCCGCACAACCCCTGGTCCCAAGCTTTGCAGATTTGATGGGGAGTCACTGTATTAAGAAGGGTGCCATTAACAGGGTTCGACTGTGTGTGTGGTTCTATAATACTTATAAGATTTTTTGGAATATGGATATTAAAAGTGAGAAAATGTTTTGATGTACTGATGTCTGCTTCTTACAATATCTGAAATTATTTTTTATTTGTAATTCTAATTTAAAATTTTTATAATTAAAAGATTCTTTTCCCTAATATAGGAAATCCATTAGAGAATACAGACAACTGTGCCCTCTTTATTGAAAAAACAGAAGCTTCAGAGTTTATTAATATGAAAGATGCCTCTCTATTATGGTTTATCAGCTTTTATGTCTTCAATTTAGAATATCCTTCTGGTTGTCCTGCAACAGCAGAATTTATTCAAAGGTATGTTTTATAATCAATGTAATACACAAAAGTAATGTATTATTTAGTAACGTCATAGCCGACTATATCTATAAAGCCCGTTTATTTTGAGATTAATGTATGAAGTCTCCTGCCAGAGGACGCTGATACTTTGCCCAAGTTATTCAGACCAGTCATTTAAACCCTAAACCAAAACAATGACACGTGTGCAAACATGTGCACAGAACAGAAAGCAGCTTATTCAATGCTAATTTGGGCAGGGTTTGCATCACATGGTCCAGTGAAATGGTTCAGGGTTTGAAGTTGAATCCAGCTTCACTTTTTCGACGGTTTTTCGCGAAATGGCTCGGTTGGTAGTTTTATAGTCGGCTATGGTAACGTAGTCAATGTGCAGAATATTAGTGAAGAACACAAATCTCAAGCAGAGAAAATTGGACGAAATTTAAAGTTAATCACCAACTATAAAAATGGAAGCTTAAAGTTGATTTCTGTATTAATGAACGTAAGGGTCAATATCTGAAAATTGGACAATTTCATTTCCAAAATTTGCATTTTTTAAAATTAATGTATCAACTACCACATATAATTATGTATTATGATGCATGTGTTCTCTTTTAAATCCTGTAATGTTTTGAGATCAAGGATATACATTGTATGTGTAGGATTAACTTTTATGAAAGAAAGTGTCTGTTATCATCTCAGTCCCCATTCATTTTTACTTCATTTTTTATTGAAAAATTGTCAATATACCACTAACTTTGCTTGAAATGAAATAAGAAAAATTGGATATAACTAATAATTGAAAAAATAAATAAATGTAGACATTATTAAAGGTTATTAAGTTTGTAAAAGTTCCATATTGGCATAAAACATCAAATCTATTATTTTATTTTTATAAGTTTTATTTAAATATATGCAAAAATCAAATAATTTTTTAATTATTACTTCAGTTTTTATTACTGAATTATAAATTAACCATTTTTGGATTATATTTTCAACGGAATATTATTGTACTAGACATTTTATGGAAGGGGACTGAAATGATGTATCAGGGACTGAAATTATGCATCAGGGACTGAAATGATGATTCACCATTTACACATAAACTTTATTAGATTAAACAGTGCTTAACATTTTTAAACATAGGAATGTTAATTCCTTTTGACAATAATAATGTCGCTACATCATTAAATCATCAATTTGTTTACACTCTGGCACAGTGTAATGCCTTGAAGATATAGGATATGGTGCAACATTCAGTTTACAAAGGATGTCTGTCACATTCACATTTTGTCTGTCAATTCGATTTGGCCAGTAGAAATGTTTGCCACTCCTTGACATAAAATTCACTGTGAGTATGTGTCCTCTCACTTCTTCTACCAGACCTGGATACCAAAGATCATTGTATATGGCAGTTATCCAGTCGCCAATTACCAAAGTGGCAGGTTCAGTCGAGTCCAGTGATTGTTCTTTCTCGTTGTTGTTGTAAACAACAGCTGGTAATTTAAGTTAAGAAAGTTTTAAAGTATAATGTGATACATATTATAGACAACTTTCTAAAAAAAATAAAATTACAGATATTTTTTGTATTAACATTTTTTAAAAAAAGGATACAGGTTTCATTAGTAGAGTAAATTAGGCCTATATCTTTCTGGACAGTATGGTGTGGGCATACTGAGCTTGTGTCACAGATAAAGCAGCTCAATTCTCTTGTTATTAAGGATGATGGTGAATTTACGGACCATGCAATTTGATGTATCTTCATAATCCCAGGGATGGAAGGGATATTGTTTGGCAATTTACTTTTGACTTCCTCAATTGCAGAACTAGGGATGGCAATAAGTTTAATCCCAGGAACAGCCTCTTGTAAATTATGTACAAATGCATCGATGCTTTCAAGATCCTTTCCATGACGCACTAAGGCATCAGCAGTTCTCTTCAAGGTGCCTCCAATGCCATCCATTGGCCCCTTTCCATGGCCTGACTCTGAGAAATTCCAAGTTGCACTTATAATTTTAGGGAAAAGTTTAGGAAGGAGATTTACAAAAAAGTAAAAGTTATTTCTGTTTTTATATTGTGCAGTTGGTCCGTCTGATTGAAAGTGTAATGTATCAATATAAGGAAGTTCTTTCATTATAAGGTGAAGGATTGGTGTCAGATGAGCCCAAGTAGCACAGGCACTGTGGTTCAAGTTGTCTGATGTTGTACAGAATGAAATACACTTGACTGTATCTTTGACTTCAATATCTAAATCCTCCTCAGGCTTTACTTTATAATACATTACACCAGTATGTAAAGAGATCTGCTTTTGAGATGCCCCAAAGTGTACTGACTGAATTTCTTTGTGATACTTCAATACATAATTCTCAGAATAGTCAATTTTTATTATTAAAGCATTATATGTCAAATTGTCTTGTAACTGCTTCATTTCTGAATATTGGTAATGTATGTTAAATACATGTCTCAGGAAATTTGGAAGTAATTTCTTCAATAGCTGTAAGATATCTGAAATACTGGCCTCAATAATCTGTTTCTCAGTTAATCTGACATTTTTAACTTTCTCTTTCACCATTCGTTCTTCAGTTCTACTTTTCCACTGGAAGAATGAAACAACCTCTTTCTGCTCTTCTGTTGTTCTTAAAACATTAAATTCTTTATTTTTACAAACTGTACATTTGCGATACATGCAATCCTTAAATTTTGTGTTGCAACATACAGAGTTGCACAATTCATTACTGGTTCTAATATCCAGAACTTTCAGTTGATGAAGTTTATTCACTATTAAGTCCACATTAGCATGTTTAATGCATGCACATGTATCACGGTCAGATAACCTGGGTTCAACAATCCAAAATAGACGAAGCCTGCAGAAAGAAGAATAAGACAGTTTGATTTCATGGGACTCTGTGTACTTTTTATGCAAGTTCTTCAGTGTATCAAGTAAAAGTCTTTTTTGTACTTTCATTTTGTTTTTAGTTTTGTGATCCTTTTTGCCTGGGCACATTCTGCTATTGACATCCTCTTCAAGGAAATGTCGCACAGAACTTGCAATTTCAGTTGAAATTGAATTTGATTTCTTCTTTCGTACATAATGTTTACCTTTGGAAGCTAGGCTATTACGTTGTTCCTTATAGCTTAAAAATGATTTAGCCTTCCCCATCAATCTATATTTCTTTAAAATATTTCCTGAAAGAAGTTTCGCAAACATCTGCCTCTCTTTCTGATCAACTAGTTCCTTTCTATTTTCTTTTAGCTGTGTTACTAAAGCTTCATCAAATAACAATCGTTTCTTTATAGTTTTTGATATATTTTTCTTTTTCCCTACAATAGCTTTAACCTTGGATTTTGGCGAAGGAGTTGTGATACTTAACTGTGTTAAACGCTGTAAACGTTTCTTGTAACGTTCAACTTTTTTATTTGCAATTTGTAATTTCTTTTTTGTTTTCTGTAATTGCCTATTAGTTGCTGATCTATTTGCACATACTTTCTTCCTTCCACACCGTTCTCTAGAGGATGATGCTCTTCCCAAGTCAGCAATTACAGAACTTGCTGGTGTTAAAATTTCTGGGGAAGTTGGTGGAGTGTTATTTTCAGCAAAATTGGCACCCTTGGTAGCAATAGCTTGTTTATCCCTATATCTTTTTGAATTAATTTTCCAACGTTTACGTATTAGCCGCTGATCTCTTTTTGATTTTTGATGAATATTTGTTATTGTTCCATTTTCCTTCCTTCGATAATAGCATTGTCGATCTTTTTCTCTTTTTTCAGCCAAAACTACAGGATTTTTCTTAATTTTCTCACGCTGTCTTCTCTTTTTTTCACGCTCCTTATGTCTCTTTTCCTCAATTTGTTTTAAGGAAACAGTTTTTTTTTTGTTTCTTTTGGGTTTTATGCAATAATTCCGTTACATTTCTGTGTGTCTCAGAATTGTTTATATCCATTTTTTCTGTAAAATAAAAAAGGCTTTTTTGTATTTTGTTTCATTTAATTCAACAAATAAATAAGAACTGTGGGAATTTGCCAAATTAAGCTATTTAACCATCATTAAACATTGGTTGGAGAATATTATTACTTGGTAATAACATGATTATACTTATTTTAGAATTGATTTAAGAAAAATTCATTTCCAAAGTGTTAATTACATATATATTATATAATTATTGCAAATTCAACATCACCTCAGTCCCTTTGCTATCATTTCAGTCCCCTTAATCAGTGTCTAATAATTGGGACTGGGATGATGGGGACTGAGGTGATGTTTTTGTCTTAACAGCTACACAGCCATTTTGTTGAATCATTTTGAACACATGTAAATTATTAAATATTCTTTGTGACATTTGTATAATACATAAATAAAGTTGCAATAAGCTTTTTTAAATTCAATAAAAAGTTAAATATGGGGACATAAATGATGCTATAAAAAAATACTCATCCATATTCAGAACAAAAATTAAATATTTTTAAATATGAAACAAAGAGAAGAATAACTTACCTTCATCCATGGTGGCTAGTTGAATTTTAGTTGCTGTTGCAATGAAAATAATTCCACCAGCGCCATCTAGTGTCTCTCAACCTAAATTTTTGTTTAGAGGGACTGAGATGATGATCAACCTCAGGGACAAATATATTTACTACAATATTTTAAAGTACAATCTATATTTATAAAGGAGAATCATATTTTCCCATACTGTATATATATAGAAATAAATATATAATAGAAAAAATTAATAATATTTATTGAAATTTTTACAGCATACATTTAATATTGGATATTTGCACCTGGGGACAGGGACTGAAATGATGATTTAATTTATTTAAAGCATTCATTTAATTATTTATACATCATTAGATATCCATTTATCATTGGTAATTGTTACAACAAATATTACTTTCATATTATATTTTCAGTTTTTGGTTTTAGTATAATTAATGAAGTATTTTTGACAGGGGACACAAATTGTCCAATTTTCAGATATTGACCCGTAAATGATTATTTATTTGAATGAATGGGAATTTAAGATACTACTCTGTTATCCCATCGTCTAATTTTGCCAAATTATACAAATTGCCAAACTAATAACCAAATTATACACATTGACATAATTTTTATTTTAAATAACGAAAAACAAATAATTAGTAGAAAATTAATAAAAATTGAAATAAAAATCCCTTAATGATATTTTAAACATGTGAATTGTATTTAATGTAATTGAATGTGACATTCACGATCATCCATTATTGGCATTTAATCTTATAGTTTGGCAATAATTTTTTTGGTCGACGAGATAACCTAGTAGTACCGAATTTAATTTAAAATAAAAATGCCTTGTGGGGATTCAATCAGGTAGCCTTTGTAGTACCACATGTCCTCAATTTCCATTTAGTTTCTCCATATATATACACATATATACAGGATGTTTTAAAACTAGACCAACAAACTTGCAGGAAGTGTAGCAGGGCCATCACTAAGACTTTTTATTGAATGGGGAGCGGACCTTAATTTGCCAAGTCAATTTTCAGTTTTTGTAAATTCTGTGAAAAGCAAAAATAAGTAATTTTATAATTTTACAAAGCTACCACAATTAGAAAATGCATTTATAAAAATGTGTAAAATTAAAAATATGTTCTTAATTGCAGAAAGGTTGATACTATTTCAAATTATATTTGTAACTTTTGTCAAATCTATCAGAAATAGAAAGTGTATTATAGTTTTTTATTATAGTTTTCAAAAAAAAAAAAAAATTGCTAACTAAATTTGTAAAGTTGCCAGGTGTAGTAGCATTTGCAAATGCTTGGGGGAGGGAGGCTACCCCCCACCCCTTTTGGCGAGGCCCATGTGTAGGGTGCCCAAAGATAACTTTGACTCATATAGTAATGTTTGGTCGAAATTGACCATAATTGCAAGCTGTAGTGCAAAGAAACAGAGAAAAAAAACAAACATCAACATATTAATGGAACAAAGAACACTTTTTTGAAAGGTTGTACTATGATTAATGTATTGCTGTTTCTGTTCTTTTTTTCTTCGCCTTTGCACCATAGTTCACAACTAGCATTTTCGATCTAGCATTGCTGTATGATTCCGGGTCATCTCTGTGTCCCTACATCTCCTACAAGTTTGCAAGCCTGATAGTGAAACACCCTGTATACAGGATGAGTCTAAATATTTTTTACAAAATAAAACAGGTAATAGTACCCATCCAAATAAGCAATAATTTGTATGAAATATAAGGTGTATTCTACTTTGAGAAGCAGAAAAAAAAAGTAAAATTGAAATGCGTTGAGCATGAAGAAATCATCGCCTTTGTTTAAGTCAACAAACAAAGGTTACAAACAACCAAAGTCGTTTTATACCTTCCTATGCAACGGTGCTATTAGTGTTGGTCTTCATACTTGCTAAATAATGACAAATTAACACATTCCTATTTTTGTTTACAATAAAGGACCTATTATTTCTGGTCTTAGAAAAAAATGTTTTGCAATAAAAAATGACTCTACATTGTAATCGACATAAAATTCAATTAGAGATAATCTATTTTCAACAGTTTGTTTATTAATCTAATGTTGTTTATTAATCTAATGTGCAGTGTATCAACAGAGTCAAAATAATTTATAGATTGTTTGTGGAATGTAAATTTCATTTCTGGCATGAATAATATGAAAGTATCAATGCTTTTACCAAAGTGTGTTAGATTCTGGGTTAAACTGGAATGAATTCTAATTCATTATTTTTTGTTCATTGTTTAAATAGGATTTTCATCAGGATTAGCGCAGTTTAAATCAATTGGGTTTAACCATGGTTTAAACCAACTGGTTGTTTTTCTCAAAAAAACCAATTGGTTTATTAAGAAGAAATCTAATGATATTTTCTCTTTTTCTTCATAATTTACATGTTTCAGATTATTGGATATAAATAATATCTATTTTTAACACTTTATTTCAACAATAAACATTGGATATAGTGGGTTTAAGTCTTTTTTATGTTTAGGATTAAAATCGGTATGCAATGGTGAAACATATTTATTTCTTTCTCTAAAGAAAAAGCTTCAAACATGTGAATTGATCAAATATAAAAATATTATAATAATGATCAAATAAGAAATATTATAAATATAAAATACTATCTTTTTTTTAAAATGCAAATTATGTAACACAATTAATAACATTAATCTATAACATTTCAAGCTGTAAAAGAAATCTCCAATCTTAATTGGGGAGGTTACCTTAAGCATTAAAACCAAAATATGAACTCTAATGAGAGAGTTTTCAAAGACTGGGTGCTATTTATAGCATTTTAATTATAATAATTCTTTTTCCTGTTAGTTATCTGCTAAATCTATAACCAAAATTGTTGACTTCAAATTGTCACTCAAGAAACAAAATATCAAGAAGCATTTGAAATTTATTATTTGAATAATTATGGAGAAGAATATTTTATTTATCAAACTACTTTCAAATATTTATTATTAATAATCAAAAGATTGTTTGTAAAGTTTTTCAGAGTATCAATCCTTCACTATATAGAGCAGTTTATTCTTAGAACATAAGACAGTTTGCTAATGCTGATCGATTTAAAATATGAATTTCTTCAATTTTCTACATAAATTTACTGTAAATAGTTAGTTTAAATTATTTTAAAATTAAGTTACACAACTTAAAATCCATTAATGTCTATTTTTTATCCATAAATACGCTTGTATATGTAATAAGAAAGGATGTTTTAAAAAAACCTGGCTTAAAACACCCTCACCCCCCCCCCCCCTTGAAAAAAACCAGGGTTTTTTTCTACCCTTATATTTATTATAATTATTTATTACACATAATTGTTGTATTTGCTGTTCATTTGGAATAATTGAAATTTTTACTATACTCAATTTCTGTTTATTGTGCATACTTTTATGTAATATTTTTACTTTTTTTTTTTTTTACATAGGGCATGCTTAGCTATTAATCCAGAGAAAGGAACAAAGTCAAAAAAAAGATCTACAAGATCGAAAATAAATGTTAAAGTGCAGAACCTTATTGATAAACTCTGTTATTATAAATCTATGTGGAAAGATTAATTTATTTGTTGTTTTTTAATTTGTTAGTACTCCTTTAATAGAATTACACATTTATTTGAAAAAAAAAAAAATAATAATCAACTACAAATTGCCAGCTAAGAGTACCTTAAAACCTTTTGATAATTAGGTTTTGAATATGCAAGTTTAATATTATGCATGATTTATGAATGTTTTAGTTAAATACTCTGAAAATATAAATACTCCTTTGAAAATTTTTGGCTTTTATTAGCATTGTGAATTATCCATATTCTCCTTTTAAATCTGTTATACAGGGTTGCCACGCCACCTGGAAAACTGGGAAAACACAGGGAATTTTAAATCTCCTCCCAAAACAGGGAAAATCCAGGGAATTTCTTAAAAAAACCTAAAAAATCTGGAAAACACAGGGAATTTGGTAATGGCAAATTATAACATTTCTAATTAGCCTTCATACACGCATATATTTTTTCTCACTCAACATGGAATAAATGCATTGCAGTACAGGGAAAATACAGGGAATTTTTTTTTCTTTTTTTCCAAGATTAGAGTGGCAACCCTGTTATAGATTTTCAGTTGGATCTTGGCAATCACAATTAAAGATTTTATATAAAAATAATAAAAATAATTTTATGATTTGTGTCCTTTTTTCCCCCCAAATTCTTATTTTTTTCTCCCCGAGTCCAAAAGAGAATGAGGTAATACTGGGTAACTGTACGGAAATTTATATTAATTTCACTGAATGATTTTTTTTTGTAATTTTACAGACAATGCCTTTTCTTTAACGAGGGATCCTAATGTATCTGTTGTGTTATTTTATGTAACAATCTCCACTTTTTTCATGGGCAGAATTTGTATTATTTAAAGCGCAATGCCCTATTTCTCACTGGCATCTTGGCATTGTACTTTTGCGGTCAGTGTACTTTTTTTACAGGCATCTTAGCATTGTAGTTTTAAGGGAAATGCCCCTTTTTTCACAGGCATCTTGGCATTATAATTTTAAGGGCAATGTCCCTTTTTTCACCGGCATCCTGGCATTATAATTTTACAGGCAATGCCCCTTTTTTTCACAGGTATCCTGGCATTGTAGTTTTACGGGCAATGTCTCTTTTTTCACAGGTATCTTGGCACTGTAGTTTAACGGACAATGTCTCTTATTTCACAAACATCCTGGCATTATAGTTTTACGGGCAATGTCCCTTTTTTCACTGGCATCCTGGCATTGTAATTTTATGGGCAATGTCCCTTTTTTCACGGGCATCCTGACATTGTACTTTTACGGGCAATGTCCCTTTTTTCACGGGCATTTTGGCATTGTATTTTTACGGGTGATTTTTTGTTTTACGGTCTAAATATTTTTTTACGGATACTGTCCGGAATCTCTGCTGCCGGCTTTTGTCCGTAATTTTACTTTGATTTTTTTTACAGTGTGGGAGAAATTTTGGAGAAAAATCGGTTTGCAGGTGGTGTTGTGATAACGAATTTTATACAATTTCCAGTATGGGGTATGGGCATGATAGCAGTTGAAGAAAAAAGCATATTGAATCATCTAATTATTCTATTTTGGATCTAAACCATCTAATTTTCATATTTGTAATAAGTCAAATATTTTCACGATTTTGGGTATATTAAAATCTGATTGGACTTCAGTATGATTTTTTTTTTCTTTCTCCCCCATTTGAAACATTTATTGAAAAGGAAATGTGTAGTAAAAAAAAATATATAAAATAGAAGAAAGTTCTATCTGATTAGTTTCTTTGATCGACAATACGTTTGAAGGAACCAGTGCCTAGAGATGTATCAATAGGTGAGTTTTCTTTTGAGTTCTATTAGTTAAAAAAGAAATCCCAGTCGGCTTGGCCTATAGGCAGAGGTAGATTTCGAAGAATGCTTATTTCAACAACAACAACAAAAAAAAGTATGATTAGAGATAAACCCAGTTTAATAACTTCATTTAGCCGCTTATAAAAAAAATTTAATTTCATTTTTCTGCAAAAACTGGTTTTATCAGAATCCTCTTAAGCGAAATTCAGCTCAAATGCCCTTCTTGACAACATATTTTGTAATATATTCTGAATTTATTAAAAAAATCGGCCAAAACAGCACATTATATAGTTTCTAAATATAAACAAACTACCAATTGAATGCGTTTGAGAGCAAAATTGAATTTTAAAATGAGTCATAAAATAACTGATTTTTTATTTGAATACATCCTTAATACTTTAATCATGATCGCTTCGGAAAATTTTGTGCAAAATGCCCACTTTGACAGCATTTTAAAAAATATATTCTATCTTTATCAAAAAACTGGCCAATGCGTCACATTATATAGTTCCTAAATAAGAGGATCTGTACATTGGATGCGTTTGAGAGCGAAAATGGATTTAAAAACGAGTCCGAAAAAACGCAGTTTGTTATTTGAATACTTCCTCAAATATTCAATCCCGATGACTTCGGGAAATTCTGTTTGAAATACCCTTTTTGGCAACCTTTTTTGAAATATATTCTGTCTTTATCAAAAAACTGGCCAATGCGTCACATTATATAGTTCCTAAATAAGAGGATCTGTAAATTGGATGCATTTGAGAGCAAAAATGGATTTAAAAACTAGCCAGAAAAAAAAAATGCAATTTCTTATTTTAATACTTCTTTAAATTTTCAGTCACGATGACTTCGTGAATTTCTGTTCAAAATACCCTTTTTGGTTGCTTTTTTTAAATATATTTTGTCTTTATCAAAAAACTGACCAATGCGTCACTTTATACAGTTTCCAAATAAGAGGATCTACCATTTGGATGCGTTTAAAATCAAAAATTTAAAAATGAGTCAGAATATAAGCAGTTTGGATTTGAGGTGTTTTCTCCAACTCCTATTTTTGTTTAATTTATTTTTGCTATACGAATTAGTCCTATGAAAAACTTGTCAATATAAAAGTTGTAGATATTATTGAGAAGATGTAAACTAAATTTAATTAGATTTGATAGCTTAAAAATTGACGGAGTTATGGATTTTTTTCTTTTTCACCCCCCTTTTTCTTTTCGTTTTTAATTTTTTTTTTAATCGGTAAAAGTTGGTCCTATCAAAAACTTGTAAGTACAAAAGTTTTAGATAATTTTGAGAACATTTATAAAAAATTTAGTTGGATTTAATATCTTGAGAATTGACGAAATTATGAATTTTTTTCTCCCAAAAACCCTGTTTTTTTTCGCCCCTTGAGCCCATTTCTAAATTTATCAAAAATCTGTCACGCATAAACTTTTGGCCAATTTTTAAGAAGTAATATAAACTTTAAACCGATTCGATATTTATTTTAATTAAGAAGTTATGACGTTTTTTCGATTTTCACAAAACCCCTCCCTATTTCCACCCTCTTGGTCCGATTTTGCCCATTAACGAACTCCACCGAGATTTTATGCCCCTTGATTTTATGTAAAAGTTTGAAGAAGATCTGAGCATAATTCTGGAAGTCATCGTGTCCAGAAGAAAGTGATATACACCGATAGATAGATAAACTTTTTTACTGATGATAGTTTTGGGGTCTAGGAATCATGATCGGTGTAGATCTGCAAAAATTTTTCAGAAATTCCAACACGAGAGAGAATGCAATAGGTAGTATTTCATACGAAATCTACCTAAAAATGTATATTTTTATCGTTTGAAAATTATCAAAGAGTTCAGACCGTGGCCCCTCCTAGAAGAATTATGTAGTTACGCCCATGGTTTTACGTATACAAACAAATTCTGAAAGAAACGGAATAGACCTTAGAATTGTGCAATTATCGTCTGTTGAAAAACGGCACGTTGTGATTGGGTAGAATCTGAGGGTTGCTGAAAACTCGGTTGGCGCTACTAGCGTCTCATTTCTAGATGGTTCCCTACGGCAGAACGAAAACTGGGTTATTCCACTTTTTAGGTAGGGGTGATACGCTGTAGTGTAGCAGAGATTTGTTTTTATATTTTGTTCTAAGCTAAAGAATATTGTCTGACCGTGGTGTTGAGGTACGGCGTTTGTCTAGCACGCGGGAATTTTTCGTTCGAATCCAAGCAAGCGAATGCTTGTGATTAGCTTTTCACTTTTTTATGTTTGTTTATTTTTTAAGTACGATTCAAAATATAAATTACAAAGTTTCTATTAAAAAATTAATTAACGCAGCATTTTAAAGTTTTAAAAATTATTGAGAACGATTTATAAGAACGATTCTGAAATACTTTATTTTATTTATAAAACAGACATGCTACAGGCTCAGCAAGAAAAAAAGCTGAACTTTCACGGCCTCACAGACTTTTGGCGAAATCTGCGTTTTTCTGCAATTTTTTTAATGAAATTAGCGTTTTCCCGCGACCAATTGACGAAAATTCCCCTTTTTCTCCTACAGACTTTTTAATGAAATTTGCATTTCTCCAAAATCCTTTAGCGAAATTCGCGCTTTTCGTCAAAATTTGCGTATTTTCCGCGATCTTACATCAAAATTTGCGCATTTTTCCGCGATCTTACGTCAAAATTTGCGCATTTTTCCGCGATCTTACGTCAAAATTTGCGCATTTTTCCGCGATCTTACGTCAAAATTTGCGTATTTTCCGCGATCTTTCGTCAAAATTTGCGTATTTTCCGCGATCTTTCGTCAAAATTTGCGTATTTTCCGCGATCTTTCGTCAAAAAAAGGGTATTTTCCGCGATCTTACGTCAAAATTTGCGCATTTTTTCCGCGATCTTACATCAAAATTTGCGCATTTTTTCCGCGATCTTACGTCAAAATTTGCGCAATTTTTCCGCGATCTTACGTCAAAATTTGCGTATTTTCCGCGATCTTTCGTCAAAATTTGCGTGTTTTCCGCGATCTTTCGTCAAAATTTGCGTGTTTTCCGCGATCTTTCGTCAAAATTTGCGTATTTTCCGCGATCTTTCGTCAAAAAATGCGTATTTTCCGCGATCTTTCGTCAAAATTTGCGTATTTTCCGCGATTTTTCGTCAAATTTTGCATATTTTCCGCGATTTTTCGTCAACATTTGCGTATTTTTCGTGAACTTTTGTCAAAATTTGTGTGTTTTCCGTGATCTTTTGTCGACATATGTGTATTTTCTGCAATCTTTCGTTAAAATTTCCGTATTTTCAGCAATTTTTCGTCAAAATTTGGGTATTTTCTGCGATTTTTCTACAAAATTCGAGCATTTTCCGCGATATTTCGATAAAATACGATTATTTGACAAAATTAGAGTATTTTTCCGCAACCTGTTCACAAAAGTCGTGTTTTCCCAGCAATTTTTTGACGAAAATTGCGTCTTGTTCGTGATCATTTAACAAAAATCGTGTTTTTTCTCGCGATCCTCTGAAGAAAATAGTATGTTTTCCGCGATTGTTTGAAGATTTTATAGGTTTTTTTCGATCCTGTGGCGAAATTTGCGTTTTTTCTGCAATCCTTTGAAGAAATTTTCTTAATTTAGTGCTGTTTGACTCGCGTTTTTGTTGTATTATTTCATCGTTACCCCCCCCCCCCCTTACATATAAATGACATCAAATTTTAATGCATATTTGCATTGGTCCCAGGGATAATAAAATTCGTCGCCGAAAAAGCGGAATTCCGCATTTCCGCGGAAAAGTAGCATGTCTGATAAAAGAATGTTTGGATGAAAAAATACATAGTTTCTATTGTTATAAATTTAATTACGTTTAAAAAATAAATTTAATTTAAAAAGTGATTTTTAATCACTGAGCACGGAAGAATTGTGTAGCTTTAGCATATTATTCGAAGTTTTGGAAAAATAGTGAATCTCTCTTTTGACAGAAATAATAACCATGTTGTTTTTACTTAGACTTTAAATTATATAAATGCCACACATTTTTTTTTTAATAATAATAATTCTTGCAAAAAAAAAAAAAAATACCTAAATGTTATGCTGTAATTTAAAAATATAAGAAATAAATGAACAGTTAAAAAATTAACTATATGTATTTTTATTGCAATAATTATATGGTATTAATTTGAATTTTATACAATATTTTAATTATGCTCTTATGTAATTTCTCAACTTTTATTAAAAATTCTGTAAAATTAAAACTTTTTTCTTTCCTTTTTTTTTTTTTTTTTAATGGAATTAAAACTATCTTCCAGTTACTTAAGAGGCTATTTCTATGAACAGAAAAATCAAAATTGCTAATTAGATAAAGGTGGAATAGATGATAAATGGAGATATATGCGGAATACCTTCTGGATTTTTTATTTTTAAATTTCGGTATACCCCCTGTTTGTTTAGTTTTTTTTCCAAATAATCTATTTACTGCATTTAATGCAGATAATTGGCTCCGAAAAGAGCTGTTTTTTATTTCTCATCTGAAGATTTTGATTACTCATGCGATATGAACATAATCAAAATTCGAATTCCATTGCAAAAGTAATCAATTCTGTCAATAGATGGCTCCACTACACAGCTGCGTATCACCCCTACTTAAAAAGTTAAATAATCCAGTTTTCATCCAAAATCTAATTTTGCTTTGAGGACCTTTAAAAATTTTGCAGAATTATGGAATTGTAACTAAAATAAGTTTTTTATCACTCACACATCCTCTCTGCACATATGAAACTAACATGATGTTTAATATTGCATCAGTTATACAATCAAACTTCATCATCATGCATTTTTCTTCATATAAAATGAAGTTATTACCAGGGCCTGTTTACCGAATAGGCCCGTGAAGCCTGTGCTTACCCATTGATTTTTAAAAGGGCCCCAAAATTTACTTTTCAAACTTAACTTTTAGATGAAAAAAAATTCATGATAAAAAAAATAATGGATTTTTTTGCATATAAGGATTTTGTTTTTCTTATTATGTTGTAATTTGAAAATCATAAAAAGATATTTTGAAGTTGAAATATTCTTAATTATAGTTTCATATTTGTTTCTTACAAAATTAATTTGTTATATTTAATTATGTATCTAATAAAATACTTTTTCATATGTATAATAAACATATAATCGTTTGAGTTTAATATTAAAAATGTTATTTATCGAAATTTTGATAGCAAAATTTCATATCATCTAAGCATGTAAAAAATAGATTATTAAATAAATAAGTTTAAAAAAATAGTTGATTAATAGGGGGCCCCCAATTGGACACCGGGCTTCCCCTACTTCTAATTCATAAGCGGGCCCTGGTTATTACAACAGTTGAATAAGAAAGTTTATTTGTTCCTACAATGTGTCTTTCTGCGTCTGGGAGAAGAATAAAAAAAAAAAAATCCCCCCCCCCTCGCTTTTATTGTTCACTTCTAGCTACGGCCCTGATTGTTTCTATTTTTTTGTTCTGTTTAAATCATTACTGCCAGTATGTATAAATACCCAAATTCGAAGTACTTAACAATGAAGAACATAGAAAATCATGGTTGCAATAATATTTTCACACTAATCTTTGATTTAAATAGTAGCACACACAGCTAGATCATTATATAGATACAAAATCTGATTGAGATATATTAAATAAGAGCCCTTTGTTATAATGTAAACAAAAAAAACTAAATCAAGAATAAGTGCAAATTTTTATCGCAAAACAAACATAGATTCAGAAGATAAGGGTTTTAAGTTTACATTTATTTGTTTTGCATGTGGTGATAGACAATTCCAGCTCCCCGCTCATTTTTTAATTTGATTAAAAGCTTCAAGAGGAAATTAATATTCAATTCATAAATAATAATTTCCATGTAACTAACATAATAACTAGTTATGACTGAAATCTAATTCATTCAGACACATCAATAGGTTACATAAGATTATATGTTATACCTTTATGCAATCTCCCTCAAATCTTTTTACTTATTTATTTTGTAAACTTTTATTAAGCAACAGACCAAACTTTCTAATAGCAGTGAGTCTTAAAAGTAAATGCAGCAAGTTTTTTGTAAATACTGTATATATACATACAGATATATATATATAAATGCTGAGAAAAACTATCAAAAACATTTTATTCAAACTTTATTGAATTCATAATATTATCTATCAACATTTTATTATAGCACAGTAGCACAGAGAATCATCGCATTAAGTCTATGGCTGAAATTCCACAAGCAGTTAAAACTTGATTTGAATATTAAAATGAAATTGGTCTGCCAAGTCGCATCATGGAAAACACCTAAAAACCTGATTTTAGCGGTTCACAAATTTTCCACCAAGATATGACTTGTCAGACAGATTGTGTTTTAATATGTGAATCAAGTTTTAATTAATTCTAGAATTTCAGCTGTGAGTTCAATGAAATGATTGCTTGTGTTGCTACCTCTTAATCTGTTAACAATTATCTTAATATTTGTGAAATGAGTAAAA
Organism: Maratus speculifer; assembly: GCA_964019185.1. NCBI lineage: Eukaryota > Metazoa > Arthropoda > Arachnida > Araneae > Salticidae > Maratus > Maratus speculifer. Next base: position 266,556,309 of record OZ025301.1, read on the forward strand.
TACAAATAAATGAATAAAATACAAATTAGGACTCACTCAACTATAATTATGCACATGACATTTGCATTTGATGTGGTAAGCTGCTTTTAATGCAGTAGTGCAAATTTTGAATATGAAAAATAATTATTTTTTTTATTGTTTTTTAATATTAAATTTTCTTTGCTTTTCTACTTTTTTGTTTACAGGTGCTGTTGCCAATTTTGGAATTTTTGTCAAATTTTTAGGAGCAACATTAGCTACATCTAAATATGAATTAGCCGCATTTATAAGCTGTTGTACATGTTTTATTTGTGATGATTCTTCAATACTAAGAACTCTGTCTTGCAACTGCTGGATGGAATGTAATAGTGTGTTTTTTAGAGTTGGTTGATCTGAAATAGTAGCAGATTGTTTTTGTAAAGCTGATACAATTATATCTTTTTCAAACATCTGACGTTCTTTTTGCTCATCTGTATCTATGATTAAACTCTCACTATCCATCTCATGTTCATTAGATTCCAAAATGGGTGAATTTAAGGATAATTTTTTGATAACGTAATGAATATGCTTACAGATAACAAACTGAATAGCATAAACTACACATGTGCAAGAAAAGGAATGAATGCAAATATTGCATTCATCACATTTTATCCTGCAACTGCACACTTCTTTTGACTTTTGAACATCATACGTAATCACACTTGAATTTTCTATCTTTGAAACTATATATTTGTCATTACATTCAATGACATCATACTCTTCTTCCATCTCTAAACTAAGTTTATGCTTTTTTCTAATGAGGGCAACTCGAGAGGTAAGTTTACCTCTTTCCATGTTTATTACTCTTGAAAGAAGTTTTTTTGCTACCGCATTATTGAAATAGCCTTGTCGAGTCTTTTCATCACTGTTCCACCAGCCTCTTCAAATTTTAATTGGCGATGCCATCTTTCAAGCTTCACTTTTGTATTGATTCCAAGTCCTAATCTGTAACAATAAGCCCATTTCTCTGCTCTTTCTTCATAAGTATTTCGAAAATAATTAACAAAGAGTTCCTCATCCTTTTCATACTTATTTATGAAACTAGCCATTTTTGTTTTGAAAGTAATTAAGTCGACTTCAGTTAAAATGCTTTTTAAGTCAGCCTTTATTTCTTCTCGTTTGGTCACATCTTTCACTTTTGTTTGTACATTTTTATTCCAATTTTTAATAATGTGCCAGGTGCATAATAAGTGCCTAGCGTCATCTCTAAATGTTTCTTGCCAAGCATTGTAAAATGAGTTGGTATCATCACTCATGAAAACTTTTGTTTTAAAGTTTGGTAAGCGTTTCTTAATTTCTGCAAAAAATGGTTGTAACGCTTCTGCAGACGTTCTCAACGAAAATAAAGTTGCAACAGGTAATCCTTCATGTAGATCATCATTAACTAAAATTGTAGTTAATTGGAATCCGTATTGGTTTGTTCCATGTGTGGAATCAATCATTATGTAACAACAATATAAATCAAGAAGTTTTTCTTGTGCTTCATTCATAATTCCAAGCAAAAAATCATCATTTTCAATACTAGGATAGTCTGGCATCAATTCTCCAAGTGGCTTATAAAGCAATACAGGATTTGTGTTCTCTTCATTTTGCATTTTTCTAACGAGAATATCAACAGATGTGCTGTCATCGGGAGATCCTTTCGTGTAGTATAGCCTAATCTTTTAGTAGGTGAGAATTGTTGCCTTGTTAAGTCCAATATTCTTGGCATAGGTACACCTAAATTTAGGGATGATGCAAGGGCTGTCCTTTCATACTTTGACAATTTTAATTTGCCAACTTCAAGGTTATGGCCAACATGCACCGATTGATAGCTAACTTTCATCTCACTCACATCGTCTACTGTTTGTGTGTAAACTTTAATAACTGCAGGACAACTACAGCCGGATTTTATGGATCCCAATTCTTTTGTAAATCTATCCTTATCTTTCACAGTGTTTGAATGTCCACTTCGATGACATTTATAATGAGTCACTTTTTCACCAGAACTAAGTTCATAATGTTTTACTAATACAAAGGATGACTGATTATCCTTCTCAATTCTTTGTTTCCATTCTAGGAAATCCCCTTCCGTATAAAATGTCTCATTTATAAAATTCAAACGCACACTGTGCTCATTTTCTATGTGTTTATGTAATTCAGAGATAAACGAAAAAGAAGCGCTACACATACCATATTTTTGGTGTTTTCTGGTATTATCAAGCTTATCATATGGATGGAATTTCCTGCAATGCTTATTCAGATTTTTCTTTTCTGAAAACGATCTATTGCATTTAATGCAGATAATTGGCTCTGAAAAGAGCCGTTTTTTATTTTTGATCTCAAGATTTGGATTACTCATAATGCGATATAAACAACAACAAAAATCTAATGTGAATGCGAAATTAACCAATTCTGTCAGTAGATGGCTCCACTACACTGTTGCGCATCACCCCCACCTAAAAAGTGGAATAACCCAGTTTTCGTTTTTCCGTAGGGAACCATCTAGAAATGAGACGCTAGTGTTGGCGCTCTTGGGTGCTTGGCGTGTGTTAAAAAAATCGCCAGAATCAAGTGTCTCGGGTGTTTTAGGAACATGCCCACTGTTTTTTTTCTTGATAAACAGATATGGCAATTATAAAACACTTTATGCAAAAAAAGTATTTCTATTATTATTATAATTTGTTAACATTCATTCTTATTTCAATTAATTCTTCGTACCAATAACTTAAGTGATCTCAATCCTATTAAGATTTTTATTTTTACGTTCTACATGTCAGCATATAATGCTGGTTTAAATTAATCTAACATAAGCAGTCTTACAATTTCACACGTTTGGCAAGTGGAAACTACTGGATGCTGTTGCTCATTCAAATTCTCATAAAACTATGTAAAACTATTTAGATGATGATGGAAAACCTTATGAATGAAGAAATATGTAATATGAGTTGGAAAAATAAACATGCAGTAAATTGAGATCCAATTCTATTTTATTTAAATCTTCAGAATATTGAAAAACATTTCCAATTAGCATTTGCAGATTTGATTAATTAAAAACATTCTAATTAAAATCCAGTTTGTATATAAATAAAAACAATCTTCTTAAAAATATTTTGATTAAATAAACTTCAATTAACATACCAGACTTATTATGTCAAGCTGTATCCTCAGGATGGAACGGGACATCGGCAAATTCTTTAATGAACAAATTGGCAAATAAAAAAAAAAACCATCGAGAGAACATTTCAATAAAAACAACAACTTTCTTTACTCACGAGACCTTCATCAACAAACACTATGAACTTTAACTTGAAGAAAGCTTAAAAGTCATAACTAATGAAGTGACGAACAACTTTCCATAAACATCATTCAAAACGAACGGGCGAGCCAAGCGAGATACGATGACAAGTGCAAATGCGAGAGCGAGATATAAGAGCGAGATACAAGATGCTTAGTTCACGACCAGCTGCCGTTTAAATATGATTTGAAGTACGGCACGTGTCAGCGGTTCTCACCTTCTCGAACTTTCCCGGTAGTGATGCAATCGCACAACTCTTTGAATAATTAACATCTGATTGGCCGGCTTAGTCGATTACGACCTATGCCGCCACCTATCGTCGATGATGCAAATCGTTTTATCGATTTGAATTTCAATCCAATTAAAAATGGCGAATACGCGTTTACTTACCGGGAAGAACGAATTCTCAAAAAGTTAAAAATAAGAAATAAAACAAAACTTTACATTTTTCTATTTCAGCCTACAGATGAAAATAAAAGGTAAGAGTTTAATTTTTACTTTTATGAATAAATAAAGATATGTTTTTCTAATTTATCATTTAATATTTATCATGTCTATTGTCCTTTTAATATAGTTTAAATAAAGAAATAAAGTAATTAGTAAATTTATATTATTGTTCAATAAACATTTAAATAAAGATTAATTAACTAAAAATAAAATAGGATTTGAGCAATGAGAACCTTTTTAACTACTTATTTTCTATCAAATTGCCCCCCCTCTCATTGTCTCAAAGACTTCAATTTTTAACATTACAAAATGCCCTCTCGAGTTAAAAAAAATTCTAAAAATTCCATTAACTTATCGGATCTCAAAAAATTTTTAATTTTTAATTTAAAAACATAACTTGCTCAACTTTATCAATATCTCAAAACAATCTTCAAGTTCCATGGGAACAAATTCGTACAGCCAAGAAGAGACAAAAGATTGAATCTCAAAAATTTCTCAAACCTTCAAATTTCAAAAATTTTAAACTTCAAAAATCCCTAAATTTCAAAAAATTTAATTCCTAAAAAATTTCAAAAAGACTTAAATTTTACTACGTTAAAACAATTAAAAAAATATTCCTAAGTATTTGCAATACCAAAAGCGTTTCTCATCTCCAAGAAACTACACAGTGACTAACTCCGAGTTCTCTCCTTCTATTAAAATTCCTAGGGGAAGCTACTAAAGTCACCAAACATGACAGTAAAACAGCTTGACACATTACAAACACAATCTTTTGAATACATACCACTTTGTACCAAAAAAAAAATCAATCTCTTCCATTTGAAGAGTTGATACAAAAATTCAGCCGAAACATGGCTTTGATCTTGACCACCTTGATTAAACATTCTTTAACATAGAAAATTTTAAACAACAAATTTTTAAACAATAAATTTTTAAACAACTATTTTTAAACAATTTTTCTTAAATAATTAAACATATAACAAAACTAAATCTTGATAACATAAATTCTTTATATATGACATCAGGCTTAGGCATCTGAGCTTTGTTTAGACTTCACAAAAGACTGTCCCATTCAAAAAATCTCTTCCATACGTGGAAAACATTCTCTCATCTTCATATGCTCTTCCGTGCACGGATTGACTTCCATTCATACACAATTAATGGTGTCTCAGATGCCTGAAATAAAAGAAGTATCAGGGAAAACAAAATAACAATACAAAAAGTCATAAAATTAAAAATAAATATTTAAATTTCTTTTAAAGTCCAAGATTTTTAAAGCTCAAAAATTTTATACTTTTAACAGTTACAATATCAAAAAAAAATTTATATCAAATTATAAGCTGAAAAAATATTCTATAAATCTCATTAAGTCAAACTTGGTCAGAGGCTTCGTAAAGATATCTGCAAGGTTAGCCTTACTTCTAATGAAGTTTAAACTGAATTCATCTTTATAGACCAAATCCCTTATAAAAAACAGACGAACATCAATATGTTTAGACCTATGATTCTCGATGGGAGATTTAACAAAATCTATAGCTGCTTGATTATCTGCAAAAAGTTTCGCCTTATTACCGGTGTTAAAAATGATACGTTTATTTTTACATTCTTGCAATATTCGATCATACCATACCAGATTTTTAGAGGCTTCAGTCATAGCGACAAATTCAGACTCCATTGTAGAAAGGCTAACGCATTTCTCTTTAAAAGTACGCCAATAAATGGGTGATTTGTCCAACATGACTATTTGTCCTCCAATCGATGTACGGTCGTCACGATTAGCAGCAAAATCAGCGTCAGTATAGGCTATTAGATTTATCAAATTACATTTTAAATTAAGCCGGTAATGACGAGTAAACTTTACGTATCCTAACAGCTTTAATAAACCATCCCAATGCGAGAATCCAGGGTTAGACTGAAACTGTGAAAAAATGTTTACGGCGTAAGAAATATCAGGTCTAGTGCGATTTGCTATGAATGAAAGGCAGCCCAAAATATTGCGGTACGGTAGATTTGCTATTAAATTTTTGTCATGAGATGAACTGGGACAGTCAGCTTTCGAAAAAACATTTCCTTTGCTAATGGGTAAGGATGATATTGGAATTTTATACTCACGAAATCTTTCACAGACCTCATCTATATAAGATGTCTGGTGTATCTCTAGCGAGTTCTCTTCACAAAATTCCACTCCCAAAAGCTTTTTAGTTTTTCCTAGTATTTTGATATCAAACTGACTTTTTAACAATTCCAGTACCTCATTTATTATACCATTATTTCTACCGAACACAACAATATCATCAACATATAAAAGTAAAACAATATTTGATTTAAAGGTATAGACACAATTACAGGAAACTAATTTTACAAAACCTAATTTTAAAAGAGCTTCATTAAATTCAAAAAACCACTCTCTCCCACTCTGATGCAGCCCGTAGATAGCTCGATCTAGCTTACAGTATAGATGCTCTTTTCCGGGAATGATGAAACCAGGGGGCAGTGTCATGTAAACATTCTCCTTTAAGGGGGCATATAGATAGGCGCTGGTTACATCACATTGTATGTGACGCCATCCGCAACACGAGACTAAGAGAGAGAAAAAGAAACGAATTACTCCAAAATTAACAACAGGGCTGAAGGTTTCGTCATACGACTGACCCTTCACCTGTTTATAGCCCTGTGCCACAAGTCTGGCTTTAAATCGAGCAATTCGTCCATTTTCATCCCTCTTGACCGTGTATACCCATCTACATCCCACAGGTTCAATGTTGGCAGGCAATGGTGCCAAATGCCAGACCCTCCGTTCATACATTACCCGGATCTCATCTTGCATCGCTTTTTGCCACATCAAGCACTCCTTGGACTTCATAGACTGTTTATAGGTGTTAGGTATAATGGTGGGTTCATATTGTCACGCACTAGGCCTTAAAAGATTAACTTCTGGATTATCGGAGTCAGACTCATCCTCATCAGGCGTATCTACAGGAATAACCGCGGGAATAGGACCAGTATAAAGGTTTGATCCTTTAAAATCAAAAAGAGTTGGGTCAAATTTGATGTTATTCTGATTACAATACCTCTCTACTTCAAAAGCTGATCGCAATCTCATGTTAGAACCTTCTGGGTAAAAATAAATATCTACTCGATTTCCAGTTTTTCTTTTAACAGGTTTGCGTATCCAGCCAATTTCATGTGGTGAAGAGGATCCAGAAGAAGGTGAGTCAGTAACGGGACCGGAGTCGGATTCCTCCTCCCCTTCAGAGTGCGGATCTGGAGAAACACTGGAGGGACCCGGGACCTCCTCAGGTGCAACCTCAACAGTTTGTTCTATATGATCCGTGACGCTGTCGGGAAAGAGTTCTCCAACCCCCGGGCCCATCACCGCTCCACTGCCCTCAAAATTAAAAGAAGTTTCATCAAATCTTATATCAATTGACTCGACAATCTGGTTGGTTTCAGGTATAAAAATGCGATATCCTTTAGTTCTAAACGCATATCCAACCAGGATCCCTTTTCTTGCAGTTGGTCCTAGTTTACCCTGTCTCCACGGTTTAGGAATGCCTACATATGCCAGAGTACCAAACGGACGCAAATGTTTAACCGAAGGTTTATACCCACAATATAATTCAAACGGAGTTTTATCGAGTATTTTCGGGCAAACACGGTTCCAAACATATACGAAATATTTTACAGCCTCCAGCCAAAAACTTAAGTCTACTTTACTATCTGACAGGATGGTCCGAGCTCCGTTAGTTACGGTTTGCATAAAACGTTCAGAAACCCCATTCATCTGGGGGGGTATAGGGATTGGTCAATTCATGATGGATTCCTTTGGATTCAAAAAAATTTAGGAGATCTTCATTGACAAATTCCCCGCCGCTGTCACTACGAAAATTTTTAACTTTCCTATTTAGAAAATTTTCAGCCCTAAGAACATGTTTTACTATGATGTCAAAGGCATCAGACTTCATTCTTATCGGGTAAATTGACGCACGGCGGGAAAAATCATCAATCACAGTCAAAAAATATTTCTCCCCGTTTCTCCCTTCTACTTGATTCAGTCCCCATATATTTATGTCAAACAAATTCGGTAAACCCTTTACACCTTTATTTTTAGAGGTATGGATCATAATTACAGGGCTAACATGACCCATCCTACGGTGCCATAACTCCATCTGGTTTTGTTTAAAAACAGCGTTTGATTCGTAGTGTGAGCTTGGTTTGATAACTTTAGGAAAAATTTGATAAGTGCCCTGTTTTAAAAAAGCATTAAATAAAAAAGGTGCCATCTCTTGAGACTCTTACTTGGCCTCTTCCCCCTTTAAATAAAGCACCATGTCTGTCCAATTGAGGGCCAGAGATAAGAATATGTCTTAATTTACTTGAATACATAACATTTGTCAAGATTAGGATATTTTTACCAAATTTTAATTTTAGTTTTCCTCGACCCTCAATTTTGAACGACAGGTCCTTAACTGCAATATTCATGTCTCTACCGTTTAAAGGTTCAAAATCAAATAAAAGATTTTTATCGCGACAAAAGTGATGGGTTGCCCCAGTATCAAATAACCATCGCGTATCATTATCAGCACAATTTAAATTAGCTTGAGATACAAAAAATAGATACGACTTACATGTTTCATATTTGTCCTGGGGGCCATCATCATTCCACGACGAACAGGCATTGGCAGAGTTCTCTGGGTTCCCATTTCTTACTCCTCGCTGTCTAGGTCTAGCTCGACGACGTCCTCTGGACCAAGGCTCGGGTGTCGGACTCCTGGGGGCTCGGAATGACCTCGAAGATGCCGATCTGTTCGGAGAAGCACTATCACTCGGTGTAGATCTCCCAGATGTTGCATACCTGTCTGAGCTCTCCCTTCTTCCTGAAGTATTACTCCACCTCGATGAACTCGTGGGATGCCTCTGACGATTAGAAAAATCTTTTCTAGAATGGTGACCTCTCGACTTGAACTCTGAACCTGAACTTCTTTTACATTGACTCCTCACATGGCCATACTCATGACAATCCCAGCACTGCACTTCTTTTCCATGGTTATTTCTAAATTTCACCTGGTTCGCTTGGGGTTGTATTTTCTGACAGTCACTATCTCTCAATTTCAATCTCACCTCTTCAGCAGACAATTCTTCTATTATTCTAGAAAATTTAAAATCTTGCTCTTTCCATCTTAATATATTCTGAACCATTCCATCATATTTTCTTGGTAAGTACCTCAAAACTTGAAAACTGGCGTAATTTTCGGAAAAGTTCTTGTCTATTTCTTTAATATCATTAAAAATCCGGAACACTCTTGTTGAAAATAATTTTATAGATTCATTTGAATTTATTTTGCATTCCAAAAGTTTAGCAAACAGATGCATATGGAATGACCTCGAATCCGGACAGCTATTCACTTTCAGCCTTTCCCAGGCACTTACAGGATCATTACAGTCTTCAATTATTATTTAGTCTTCAAATATTCATTTTCTATATTTAAATAAATTATCGATAAGGCCTGGCCTGCTCTTATTCTGAATGCTTCAATTTCTTTTAGATTCGTTCCGTTTTCATCCTTTTGAGGTTCCGTTTCTGTTTTATTAACAATGTTCCACAAATTCTTCTCAAGTAAAATGTATTTGAGATCTGACGACCAGTTATGATAGTTTGAGGAATTTAACTTTGGGATTATTGGACCAGCCATTCTTCAAAAAAAATATTTAAAATTTTTCTGATTAAAATCAAATAAATAAGTTAAAAACGTTGAATTCACCAGGATCTCTTATCAAAACTTGCGTTACTGCCCCCCCATCTCTTCACCTCATATGGGGGTTTTTAAATTTCATCTTATCAAAACCAACTCAATTTTTATTTCCTTGGGAAATGAGCAACTACCGCCCATAACCCTTCTGTCAGCATATAATGCTGGTTTAAATTAATCTAACATAAGCAGAGTCTTACAATTTCACACGTTTGGCAAGTGGAAACTACTGGATGCTGTTGCTCATTCAAATTCTCATAAAACTATGTAAAACTATTTAGATGATGATGGAAATGGAAAACCTTATGAATGAAGAAATATGTAATATGAGTTGGAAAAATAAACATGCAGTAAATTGAGATCCAATTCTATTTTATTTAAATCTTCAGAATATTGAAAAACATTTCCAATTAGCATTTGCAGATTTGATTAATTAAAAACATTCTAATTAAAATCCAGTTTGTATATAAATAAAAACAATCTTCTTAAAAATATTTTGATTAAATAAACTTCAATTAACATACCAGACTTATTATGTCAAGCTGTATCCTCAGGATGGAACGGGACATCGGCAAATTCTTTAATGAACAAATTGGCAAATAAAAAAAAACATCGAGAGAACATTTCAATAAAAACAACAACTTTCTTTACTCACGAGACCTTCACCAACAAACACTATGAACTTTAACTTGAAGAAAGCTTAAAAGTCATAACTAATGAAGTGACGAACAACTTTCCATAAACATCATTCAAAACGAACGGGCGAGCCAAGCGAGATACGATGACAAGTGCAAATGCCAGAGCAAGAGCGAGATACAAGACTAGCGTCTCTTTCCCGCACTATTCCCTACGGGAACCACGGAAAGAGGGAAAGTCCATTTCAAGTGCAGGTGGGAAGGGTAGACAGCGGAACTTTGCGAAAATGCAATCGAATCGATTTTAATCGAATAGATTTTGAAAATATCGATTAACCACGCGGCACGCGGGAGTCGGTTTTATTTAGATTTTAGCGTCCTTTTCCATTTGTCTTATATTAGCGTTCTTTTATCTTTTTCTTAATGTCGTTTAATCAACAAAAAAGGCCTTTTTCAGGGCCAGACGACTGTCAAGTTGAGCAAAAGAGGCTATTTTTAGGGCCAAACAACGATCAAGTTGATCAATCTGTAGAGAAAGACAACGATAAAATTCGTTGTACAATATGTGATCGCACTTTTACTACGAATGGAAATTTGAACAAACATATGAGAAAATTCCATCCTGCAAGTACCCCAAAGCAGCAAAAAAATCAAGTTTTTCCAATTTGCGAAGAGCGGTATAGAAAAATTAGTGATTTGCAAAATCATATTATGAATGAGCACGAAGGAATAAACCTAAAATTTGAAAAACAATTGTTTTATTGTGAAAATGATTTCCAAGAATGGAAAAAAAAGTGGAACTTGAAAGTAATAGTTTTTTCTTAAAAGAAAGGGGTGCTATTAAACGCGGCGAAAAAATGATTACAACTTATGTATGTAATAGAAATGGTAGAAAAAATCCAAAAAAAGATGGCAGGGAACGCCATATTAAATCTGGTGAATCCATAAAATTGGATAAAACGTGCCCTGCAATAATGACTGTTTCAATTGAAAAAGTGCATGAAGCTACAGAAATTGAAGTGAACTTTCAATCTGTACATGTTGGACATAAGGCTGAACCTGGTAAGCTGCGACTTCCTAAAGATGACAGAAATCAACTGGCATCAATGTTAGATGTTGGTGTGCCTGTACCTAAAGTTTTGGACTATGTTCAAGAACAATATTCCCCATCTAAAAGACTTGGACTAGTTATAAAAAAAGACTTGCACAATATCAGCAGAGATTATGGCCTTAATTCAAATGTCATATTTCATAAAGATGATGCCACATCAGTCGATATTAGAGTTAAAAAAATGATGAAAGAAGACAGTAATCCCATTCTGTTGTATAAACCTGTAGGGGAAAATTTAAAAGACTATCCAAATATTCAAAATGACGAATTTCTTTTGGGCATCATGAATGATGCTCAAGCTAAGCTGCTTGAACTGAACGGTGGAAGCTGTGTGATGATTGACTCAACTCACGGGTTAAACCAATATGGTTTTGAACTGACAACCATGATGGTACACGATGAAAATCATGAAGGATTTCCAGTAGCAATATTTTATTCATCCAGAACAGCTTCTGAAACATTTGTGCCATTCTTTGCAGAAATTAAAAATCGATTGCCAAATTTACAGACAAACATTTTTATGAGTGATGACACAAATTCATATTATAATGCTTCGAAAACAGTATTTAAAGATAAATCTAAACATCTTTTGTGTGCTTGGCATATAAAAAAAAATTGGGCTGCAAACTTGAATGCAAAGGTGAAAGATTTGAATCAAAGACAACTGATGAAAGCGGACTTAAATTCACTTATGCATGAAGTAGATATAACAACTTTTGAAAAGTTGATAGAAGAATTTTTCTTTAAATATGAAAGTGAAGAAAAGTTTTTAAAATATTTCGAAAAAGAATATGTTGCTCGTAAAGAAATGTGGGCTTATTGTTTCAGAATTGGTTGTGGCGTAAACACAAATATGAAATTAGAAAGGTGGCATCGTCAAATTAAATATGAAGAAGCTGGTGGCCGCATTATAAAGCGATTAGACAAATCTTTATCTAATGTGCTTGGTGCCATTGCAAAAAAGCAAATGGGCCGATTAATATCCATAGAAAGATCGAAATTGATGGCAAGAGTAGCTTTGATACGTAAAAGGCATAAGTCAAGTTTAGTTCTTGCTGAAAATTACACAGTCTTGGAGATGATACCTAAAGAAACTTGGATGGTTATGAAAACAGTTGACTCTACAATAGTATCATATACCATTAATTATGTGCAGATCAATTGCGGCTGTGGAATAAGATGCGATGATTGTAATATTTGCATTCATCAGTGTACTTGCACATGTGTTGACTATTGTATAAGGTTTCAAATATGCAAGCACATTCATTATGTATGTCAAAATTTTGACATTGAGACATGTTGCGACACTCAGACTTCCAGTAGTGAAGGAATGTTAGCGATTGATGTTTCTGAGGCAGCTCTGAAACGCCAAGATGAAAAAACAGCTATAGTAAAAGAGATGTCAAAGACAAGACCATCAAATTTAGAATGTCGCAAGTCTACTCTTATTGCACAGCTACAAGGATTGCAGGCTAAAGTGCTTCAAATGCAATCAAAATGATAAGTTAAAATTTATCGAAGATAGCATTAAGAACATTGATGCATATTTAGCTACTGAGCCATCTCATATACTACCAACCATTTCCAACAATCTAAAAAAAGCTCCATCCAACAAATATGTAGAACCACAAAAGCGTTTATCTTTTAATCTCAAGCCCAAGAAGAAGATTCTTAAAAAAAATAACTAATGTGTGTCAGATTTTTTTAATTGAAATTATTTGGAAAGTAATGAAAGGGAGAGTAGTTAATGATTGGGCCATTATTCAATAAATTGTTACAATTACAAAATATTTTTAATAGACACAGTTAAATTTCAAATTAATTGTTGAATTTTAATATGTGTATGAGTTTGTTTACATTATACAAAGGTGTAACACCTAAGTTCAGTATGTACTCAGCCAAAGTACTACTCAGTACACCCCTAGTTGTAACCATGCAATTAATATTTTACATAAGTACACTTATTTAGTTTCCTTGATTACTTTTTATCATAAGATCTGTTCATTATTTTTGTTTTTATATGTATTTAGCAAATGCTCTCATAGATGGTGCAATCTGATATATTGAATGATTTTCAATTATAAATATAAGCATTAATTAAATGAATATTTGAAAAAAAATAATAATAATTTTTTAATATTTTATTAAATATTTCCTGGTTTATTCTTTAATTTGTTAATGTCAATTGATTAAATGTTTTCTGCTGTATTTGTATTTTGTGCTGAGCTGTTCTTGCTTTGTTTATCTTGTGTTTTTGATATGTAAATGTAGTGTATATAAATATAATACTGACTCAGCGGATCATTAAATTAAATGAACTCCTTAAATTTCTTTTTTAACCATGCTTTGGTATTCTGGCAAATAACAATTCCTTCAGGTTTGTTTAATTTTTAAAACTAGTGTATCTAAAGTGTACATCTTGTTGATTTGTTGCAAATGTTTGCATGTGTTTCTTGCCTGAAACAGCTATAGATCTTCAACATTTTAAAACTTTTATTGTAATAATCTAAATTTTGTGCTAATTTTATTCATGGAGTTTGATTTTCTTCTATCATGTTATGAATTGTTACAAATCATACTTCAGAATTAAATTTAAAATAAAAAACAAAAATTTATGCACAATTTTTGGTGTTGATATATAATTAATTCAGTCTGCATTTTCACATTATTATCAAATATATTATATTAATTATTTTATGTCTTAACTGTTATCGTGGTTGATAAATAATAGAAATGAATTTTTTACTTATATATTTTATACATATATTCATTTACTATGTTACTTAAGGTAACCCCCCCCCCCCTTCAATAATGCAACTGATATGATGAATGCAAATTAATTGTTTAAATTTTCTATATTGCATAGCTATATTTGTTTATACAGTGTACTTAAGATTTTTAAAAATCTTCAATAAAGCTGTTGATATGATAAATGTAACTTAATTGTTTTAATTTTCAAGCACACATTGAATGACTTTATGCTGTTATTGACAAATACATACTCATGAAAACTGACTGGAATAAATTTAAATTTTTTTCATTTTTTATCACAAGATCTGTACATTATTTTTGTTTTTATATGTATAGCAAATGCTCTCATAGATGGTGCAATCTGCTACATTGGATGATTTTCCATTTTAAATATAAGGTTTAATTAAATGACTATTTGAAAAAAAAAATAAAAATAATATATATATTTTTTAAATATTTTATTAAATATTTCCTGGTTCATTCTTTAACTTGTTAATGTTAACTGATTAAATGTTTTCTGCTGTATTTGTATTTTGTGCTGAACTGTTCTTGCTTTGTTTATGTTGTGTTTTTTGATATGTAAATGTAGCATATATTAATATAATACTGACTCAGCAGATCATTAAATTAAATTAACTCCTTAAATTTCTTTTTTATTAATGCTTTAGTATTCTGCTAAACAGCAATTCCTTCAGGTTTGTTTAATTTTTAAAACTAGTGTATCTAAAGTGCACATCTTGTTTCTTGTTCATTTGTTGCTAATGTTTGCATGTGTTTCCTTCCTGGAACAGCTATAGGAATCTAGGAAAAAAAGTGACTGGAAAAAAAGTGACCTAAACTACAAAAGCAGTAAAAAAGTGACACGGAAAAAAAGTGACAAGGATTGATTTTGGGGAATTATTATTGATTTTGGGGATTCATTGGTTAAGTATGAAAGGGGGATCGGGGGGCTCATAAATTAGGTAAATGGGTTTTTCATGCTGAATTAACTATTTTGGTTCAATTTTTGGATATACATTCATACTGAAAAGACGCTTGCCTGATTAGTTTTGGGAAGGGACGATTACCCCCCCCCCCCCCCCACCATCCGTCCTCAATTAGATGAATGGGTTTTTATGCAGAATTATCCAACGTGTGTCAAATTTGAATATACAGGGCCTGACTAAGGCAGGGGCATGCGGGACAATTGCCCCGGGCCTCCCGGTTTGAAAGCCCCCCCCCCCCCCCCCAAGGAGAGAAAAGTTTTTTGTTAAAAGAGGGCCAAATGATATAAAATAGCAAAATATTACCAAAATTCTTTTTTTTTCAATTTTAAGGGGTCTTTTTTTCTCCTACCCCCTTTGCTTCCCTGCCCCACGTTCCCTTAAAGTAATAGTTACATCACAAAAAAAATTAATAGTTAAAATTATTTATCTTCTGTTATTATGTATAAAGATGTGAAATATAAATACTGAAATCAGTACTTGGTACGAAATTTATGCATACATACAATAGGTTTGAATTTTAATTTTAGTCACTTGAGTATAATTCACAAACATTTTTAAGATAGAAGGGGCCACTCTAATAATGTTTGCCCCAGGGCCATCCACTGTCTAAGTCGGGCCCTGTGAATATAGGTTCTTTTCGATAAGGCTTATATATAGTATATAATGCATGGAGAGATTTAGGAGTTTTAATGGTTATAAATAGAGGGAGAACGGGGGATAACCTTTCTTAAATTAAATTAATAACTTTTTACGCATAATTATCCGATTTGCTTAGAATTTTGGACATAGGTTCATTATGACAAGACGTATCTCTGATTAGTTATGGGGTTCTTCTGCTTATTATAAAGGGGGGGGCGAGCAGTTATCTCCCCCTTAAACTAGATAAATAGGTTTTTATGCAGAATTATCCCATGTATTTCAAATTTTAAATGTAGGTTCTTACTGACAGACATGCTACTTTTCCGCGGAAACGCGGAATTCCGCTTTTTCGGCAACGAATTTTATTATCCCTGGGATCGATACAAATATGCATTAAAATTTGTTGACATTTATATGTAGGGGGGTGGGGGTAACGATGAAATACAACAAAAACGCGAGAACAAACCGCGTTAAATTAAGCAAATTTCTTCAAAGGATTGCAGAAAAAAACGCAAATTTCTCCAAAGGATCGAAAAAAACCCTATAAAATCATCAAACAATCACGGAAAAAATACTATTTTCTTCAGAGGATCGCGGGAAAAAACATGATTTTTGTTAAATGATCACGAATAAGAAGCGATTTTCGTCAAAAAATTGCGGGGAAAACACGATTTTCGTGAACAGATTGCGGAAAAATATTCTTAATTGTGTCAAATAATCGTGATAAATATTCGTACTTTATCGAAAGATCGCGGAAAATGCTCGAATTTTGTAGAAAGATCGCGGAAAATACGCAAATTTTGACGAAAGATCGCGGAAAATACGGAAATTTTGACGAAAAATCGCGGAAAATACACATATTTTGACGAAAGATCGTGGAAAACACGCAAATTTTGACGAAAGATCGCGAAACATAAGCCTATTTTGACGAAAGATCGTGAAAAATGCGCATATTTTGACGAAAGAGCGCGAAAAATTCGCATATGTTGACGAAAGATCGCGGAAATTTTGCAAATTTTGAGTAAAAAGGGTGAGAAAAAGCGCGAATTTCGCTAAAGGATCTTGGAGAAATGCAAATTTCATTAAAAAGGCTGTGGGAGAAAAGTGCGATTTTCGTCAATTGGTCGCAGGAAAACGCTAATTTCGTTAAAAAATTGCAGAAAAACGCAGATTTCGCCAAAAGTCTGTGAGGCCGTGAAAGTTCAGCTTTTTTCTTGCTGAGACTGTAGCATGTCTATACTGATAAGGTGGATCCCTGAATAGTTTTAAGGATTTGATATCTAAGTATTGAAGGGGAATAGAATATAACCTACCTTAAATTAAATTACTTTTTACGCAGAATTATAGGATTTGCTACAAATTTTGGATTATAGATTCATTATGATAAGGCGTATCCCTGATTGCATATTGGGTTATTTTCCTAATTAAAAATTAAGGCAGGTAATTATTCCCCCTCCCCTTAAATTATATAAATTGTTTTTTTATGTTCACTTATCCGATATATTTCATATTTGGATATATGTTTTTTCTCATAAAGTGAATCCCAGAATAATTTTAAGGGTTTAATGGCTAAGTATACAGTGGGGAACGGAGGATAACCCCCCTTAAATTAATAAATGGCTTTTTACGCAGAATTATCTTATTTGATTCAAATTTTGAATATGTGCTCATTATGATAAGGCGAACTCTTGATTAATTGTGGGTTATCCCCCGTTCATCCCTCTATACTTAGCCATTAAACCCTTAAAACTATTCAGGGATTCACTTTATCAGGTAAAACCTATATCCAAAAGTTGAAATACGTTGGATAATTGTAAAAAAAAAAAAAAAAAAATCTTATTTAAAGAGTGGGGGATTAATCGCCCGCTTCCCCGATTTAATTAGCAAAAGAACCCCATAATTAATCAGAGATACGCCTTCTTATAATGAATATACATCGAAAATTTGAAGCAAATCGGATGATTCTGCGCAAAAAGCTATCTCCTTCTATACATAGCCATCAAACTCTTAAAACTATTCAGGAATTTACTTTATGAGAAAGATCCTACATCCAAAATTTGAAAAAAATCGGATAAGTGTGCATAATTTTTTTAATATCTAATTTAAGGCCGGGGGTAGTAATCACCCCCCCCCTTTTTAATTAGCAAAAGAACCCCATAACTAATCAGATATACGTCTTATCATAATTAACCCATGTCCAAAATTCGAAGCAAATCGGATAATTCTGCATAAAAAGCCATTTATTTAATTTAAGAGGGGTTCCCCCCATCTTCCCTTTAAACTTAGCCATTAAATCCTTAAAACTATTCCGGAATTCACCTTATCAGAAAGAACCTATGTTTAAAAATTGAAATGCATCAGATGATTCTGCATAAAAATCTATTTATCTAGTTTGAGGGAGAGATAATTGCACGTCTCCCCTTTATAACAAGCAAAAGAACCCCATAACTAATCAGAGATACGTCTTAATAAACCCATGTCCAAAATTCGAAGCAAATCGGATAATTATCCGTAAAAAGCCATTAATTTAATTTAAGAAAGATTATCTCCCGTTCCCCTTCTATACTTAACCATTAAACTCCTAAAACTCTTCAGGCATTTTATACTATATATAAGCCCTATCGAAAAGAACCTATATGAAAATTTGACACAAGTTGGATAATTCTGCATAAAAACCCATTCATCTAATTGAGGACGGATGGGGGGGGGGGGGGGGATAATCGTCTCTTCCCAAAACTAATCAGGCAAGCGTCTTTTCAGTATGAAGTTATATCCAAAAATTGAACCAAAACAGTTAATTCAGCATGAAAAATCCATTTACCTAAATTATGAGTCCCCCCCCCCCCGATCCCCCTTTCATACTTAACCAATGAATCCCCAAAATCAATAATAAATTCCCAAAACCAATCCTTGTCACTTTTTTTCCGTGTCGCTTTTTTTCCGCTTTTGTAGTTTAGGTCACTTTTTTTCCGATAACTTTTTTTCCGTTTACCCAGCTATAGATATTCAACTTTTTAAAACTTTTATTGTAATAATCTAAATTTTCTGCTAATTTTATTCATAGAGTTTGCTTTTCTTCTACCATGTTATGAATTGTTACAAATCATACTTAAAAAATTAAATTTAAAATAAAAAACTAAGATTTATACACAATTTTCTGTGTTGATATAATTAATTCAGTCTGTATTTTCAAATTATTATCTAATATATTTTATTAATTATATTATGTCTTAGCTGTTATCTTGATAGATAATAGAAATGCAATTTTTACCTATATATTTTGGCACAGATGTCATATACACACATTGGTGCAATTACGACGAAATGGCAATTCTATGCCTCACATAGTAACCCAGCTATTGTTGTTTATTTATTAATAAACAGTTTATTTACTTTTATTCTTTTTTAAATGATAGAAATTGTTTTCTCCTAAAATAATTAAATTTATTATTATTATTTTCTTTTTCAAATAGTAAAAAATAATTTAAAAATATATATGTAATTGATAATGAAACCAAACTTGTCGCCAAAATGGTGTTAGAAAAAAAATCGCACTAATGTGGTGCGTATGTGACATCTGTGCCTATATTTTATATATATTCATTTACTATGTTTCTTAAAATCCCCCCCCCCCCTTTTCGATAAAGCAACTGGTATGATGAATGCAAATTAAGTTTTCTATATTGTATATATTTGTTTATACAGTGTACTCAAGATTTATTTTTTCTCTAATAAAGCAATTGATATGTTAAAGGCAACTTAATTGTTTTAATTTTCAAGCACACATTGAATGACTTTATGCTGCTATTGACAAACAAATATGCATGAAAATTGATTTGAATAAATCTATACTTATTCATTTGACATTCAGATTCGATAGTAAATAATCTCTTTAATTTCAGGATTTTTTTTTTTGTGTGTGTGTGTGTGTGTTTGTTATGAAGCTTATTCATACATTTTCATAGTGTCCTGTAGAAAGTTTGGGCTTTAAAGAAACACATTAATAGTATTTTCATTTTAAATAAGAACTTAACACTTGTAACATTAGAAAAATGTCTAGTATTCAGTGCAGTATTAAATATTCCATGATAGTGCCAACGAACCTTGAAAAGGGTAAGAGATATCTATTTAGTTACAATATCAAACGATTCAGTAACGAGAAGCTTGTATTCAATTATAAATAGTGCAAAAGTAAGTCAACGAATATAAAATGTTTTTTTTTTTTTTGGGGGGGGGGGGGGGAGTTTCTGTGTTGGTCTGGTTTACTTGTAATAAATGTGAAAAAATTGTTATGAAAATTTCATAACATTTGCAGTTTCTACTGAATGGGTCTTTCCATGCCAAATTAACCAAAAAAAACTCAATATTTAACCTGACCATTTCAGATTTTAATGAAACTGCCAGAGATCATTCACTATGATAATATAAATTAGAGCATACTTTTATTTTTCATTTATCACTTTAACAAAATTTGAAAGGGTCAGGTTGAATCACTGGTTGATTTAGCATGATATGACCCGAATAGTTTATTTAATTTATCAACATTTTTTTAATATATTTAAATTTCAAAAGGCCTTAATTTTTTATTTAAAATAAAAAAGTTATTCTACAGAAATTTTTTTTAAATGCCATGATTTATGCCTTTATTATTAACACGTTGACCGCATGGTAATTTTCAGAAATCTTGACAAAAATGACAATTAGATTTTATCACATTATCTTATTAAAAACTCTAATTCTTGTCCATAGGTATCATAAAAAATGTTTTTTTAAGGGTTTACGAATTATCTCAATGTTTGTAATTATGTTTTTCAATAAATTTTCTGTTCATGCAAGCCAGCATAGATTTTTTGTTCTTTTTCCAGAAGCCATCTATCGATATAAATACTGACATATTGCGAGTTTAATCGTAGCTGGGCAAAAATGACAACTAAATACAGTGTGAGATAACTTGTATTGGCATCCTAGAAAAGAATGCAATCAATGAGTTGGCAGTCAGCATGTTAATTTCAAGCAAATATTACATGATGCATCATCTATTGCTAAAATTTAAAATTTTCTTATGTCACACCATTTCTCCCTTAACATTTTTTCATATAGTTCAAAAAAGTTTTTTTTTGGTCTCTGTCAAAAAAATCGCGAAATAGATCTGATCTCTGTCAAAGATTGCAGATAAAATATTTTGTATGTGTTAATTGAAAGGGGTAAAATGTCTAAAGTGTTCTGAATTTGCATTAAAATGCTCAAATTGCATCAAGTTCCAGGGGTACGCCCCAGAATCTCTAGTTCATTTGGCTCGCTTTCAAGTTCAGTAAATTGCGTAATCACCTACACCCCCCTCAAACAACTGCCCTTGTGGCAGACCCAGCTTTGGGTCCAAAGTCGGCTCCTATGGCAGTGGCGCCAACTTCTATGGGCCCATGAGGAGACAATATTTAGGAGACATTTTGAATTTACTGTTAATAGTTTTTGAGATGGATAGTCAAGTTTCTATTTTGTGAAAAATAATTACAGAAAAAATTATGTTATTCTAGAGCATATTGAAATAAAAGAAATATTTTAAAGTGTTGAAGTTAGATTTTTCAGCTTTTTCACACAAAATGTTTTTTTTTTTTTTTTTTTTTTTTACAAAAGATGCAATTTTTTTTTAATGCACATACTTCAACAAACTTATATATATTTTTAAATCCTCTTGATGGGCATTGCTTATCACTGAAATTCGACACTGTAATGTAAAGAGCTATTTTTAGAGACATCGATTAAAAAATTGAAACTGCCTGTCATTATGCTATAGCATTACAATTTGCTGAAACTTATTTTTATTTAGTGCTTTCGTAATTATATATATAAATACATAGCACCTATTATCATCTGGTCCATCCATCTGTATATAACACAAAAACTATATGCAATCGAATTGTTTTGCAAAATAAGATACAGAATCATTGTAGAACTTTGTCGGGTCATTTCCAATTGTATGAAAATCTGAAGTTATAGTTCATTACAAGGACTGTCATAAGTATATTGTGACATTACGATCAATGTGCAACAAAGTTTCAAGTGCATTTAAGTGATATGATGCTCTTTCGAACACAATGAAATGGAATTGCATTAATATACACATTCTGTAGAATATGAGAAGCAAACAATATTTGTTATCCATTTACAGGTTCTCACTAAAGAATTTCGTTCCATAATGGTATAGGGAGAACATTGTGGCATATTTTACTGATGCACATATTATAAATTTAATATACATAGCAAAAATTTACTGAAGTTACTTCCTGAAAGTGCATAGTATTTACAGATATTGTATAGAGTTCTGAGTATTTACAAAACCTATCATGTATACTCACATATAAGTCGGCCCCCTAACTTATGGTATTAAAAATAAAGAATACTGCCCAGTTAAACTGATGGCATTGAGCTCACAGGCTACAAATACTAATTGTACATTAAAGTCTTATATTTGCAAGGGTTAATTCCATTCGAAAAAAAAATTAAGAAGGGGAAACAGCTCTCCCCTTTCCTCTTTTTTATACTTAATCATTGAACCTCCTATACTATCAAAGACATGCTTTATCATATAAAAAATCTACATCCAAAATTCAGAGCAAATTAGATAATTCTTAATAAAAACCCATTTAGCATTTATATAATTTAAAAGGAGTTATCCTCCTCTTTTATACTTAACCATTAAACTTCCAAAACTATTCAGAGATTTGAACGAAATCTGAAAATTCTGCTTGAAAAACCCATTTATATAAATTAAGGGGGGGGGGGGTGTGAGGGCGTTTTGTAGTAGCAGCTATGTTGGTAAAACACTTAGAGGAAAAGAAATAAAAGCATAGTAGTCCAGGTTCTAGATGTGAAGACCGCGAAAAAACCCCACAATGATTGCCAAGTCACTTTTTATTTAAACATGTAGTAATAGGGGGGTACACATACAGTACTCCGAGAAAATCTCCGAACAGAGATTTTGCGACTTAACCGGACAAGAGCTGTGAGTCAAGTGCACTCATACATAGCAACAAACCGCCACTTTTGGCATGCTAGAAAATTGCCAACATACACAAGTTCGCCTATGCACAATGGATAGTATACGCCAAATAACAGTTAAAATGCAGCTGGCATGATCAGAATTCAATTTTGTTGCCCAGCTGGGATGGGAAAGGACAGGTTGCCAATAGATATATGTTACACGTGTTGTTGTCTAAACACAGAAGCCGACCGAAGGGGCACCAGATTTTAATGCGCAGATGTTAAATCCTTTTTAGGATTTTGTCGAGAAAGGAAAAAGAAGCGTGAGCATAAATTTTAACTGCGAAACAGAGATGATCTAATTATAAGGTAATGGAGAATTGACTCGATCAGAATTAGCCGACCTCTGGAAATTGTTTTTAACGGTTGATTAAAAATGTGAGTGCATTTCTCACAGATAAACTTGAGCAGCTGCAGATTTTTCGGTTAGAGAAAAACTAAGCGAGGAAAAATGGAAAGGGATGAAGGACAACTTAAAACTAATTTTGAATTGAAAAGGAAGGGGGGGGGGTGTAAAGGAATAATTTAAGAAAATAACCAATATATAACGAAATAATCGTTATGGGGGGGGGCATTAGAACCCCTGTTCCCCCTATTTATAGTTATTCAATGAACACCTAATAACAGTCACAGAATCGCCTCATCAGAATAATCCTAATCTAAATTTTGAACGAAAACTTAATTCTGCATGAAAATTCCATTTATATCAACTAACGGGGGGGAGGCATTAGAAGCCCTGTTCCCCCCTATTTATACTTATTCAATGAACACCTAATAACAGTCACGGAATCGCCTCATCAGAATGATCCTAATCTAAATTTTGAACGAAAACTTAATTCTGCATGAAAATTCCATTTATATCAACTAACGGGGGGGGGGGGCATTAGAGCCCCTGTTCCCCCTATTTATACTTATTCAATGAACACCTAATAACAGTCACGGAATCGCCTCATCAGGATGATCCTAATCTAAATTTTGAACGAAAACTTAATTCTGCATGAAAATCCCATTTATATCAACTAACGGGGGGCATGAGCCCCCCGTTCCCCCTCTTATACATATCGAATAAACTCCAAAAACTAATCAGGGAAGCGCCTTGTCAGGATATACCTACATACTAAATTTCAAGTGGATCGGATATTTTTATCATGAGTTATCGCGTTACGCACGAACATACAGAACGGACGGGCACATAAGCTCTCAGGCTATGATAGCCTGTGAGCTAATAACAAAAAATGAAAAAGGGGGGATATGCGATTATCCCCCCTTAAATTAGACAAAATGTTTTTTATGTGCAATTATTTGATGTATTTCAAATTTTGGATATAGGTTCTTTCTCATAAAGTGAATACCTGAATTATTATAAGAATTTAATGGCTATGTGCAATGGTGGTGGTGGGAATAACCCTCTTAAATTAAATAAATGTCATTTTTACTCATAATTATCAGATTTGCTTCAAATTTTGGATGTATGTTCATTATGATAAGGCGTATCCCTGATTAGTTATCCAATTCTTTTGCTAATTAAAAGGGGGGAGGGATTACCCCCTTTAAAATTGATAAATGGGTCGATTTTATGCAGAATTATCAAATTTGTTTTAAATTTGGATGTTGGTTCTTTCTGTGAATAGCTTTTGAAGTTTAATGATTAAGTATAAATCAGGGGATAACTCCTCTTAAATTATATAAATGGATTTTTATGAATAATTAACCCTTGTTCCTCTATGGGGGGGTCTACAAACTCCAAGTCTATATTTATATACAATTTTTTTAAATATTATTTATTATATGATTTTTAATAATTTTAATTACATAAAATAATTATTATATTATAATTATTATTGTAATTAAATTGCATATTAAACTAATACTAAAAAATAATTAATATAAATATTAAAAATTATATTTATTCACAGAAATTTATTTAAAAATGATAATAATCCTTCTAACTCTAGTAAATCAATTAAAATGTATGCATAAAAAAATATTAAAATTTAGTTTCATTAACAAGAATTGTTTAAAAATTGATAATATTTATTAACTCATAGTGAACAAGATATTATAAATGTATAAATAAATAAAATTAAATATTCAAAATAAGTTTCATAAACAAGAATTAATTAAAAAAAAATTATAATATTTAATTAAGGGATAGGGAATTAATAAAAATAACTGAATAAATAAATTAAATATTAAAACGATTACTCATTAACAAGAATTAATTTTAAAAAAAATATTTTATTATCCACCATTACTGACACTATTGTAATGATACATAGTGAATCTGATGGAGATGCATGACAAAAGTGTCAGTAATGGTGGATAGTAAAATATTATCGTTTTTTAACTAAATTTTTGATAATCAGTATAATTTTTTATATTTGATACATTTAATTATATTTTTATACATTTATTTTTAATTTGTTTATATTTAAATTTAATTAAATATTTTATTTATAATTACGTATCATTAATTCAGTATTAAATTTATTAGATTATTTATTATCTAATAATTATTTCTTACTTATATTATTTATTTATAATTATATTAATTATTATACATAATGTTACATATATTGTAATACATAATATTTTTATTATCCATAAACTCTTAAAACTATTGAGGAATTCACATTATCAGAAATAAACTATATTTTAAATTTGAAATACATCGGAAAATTCTGCATAAAAACTGATTTATCTAATTTGAGGGGGAGATAATTGACTGTCTCCCTTCTTCATACACAGCAAAAGAATCTCATAACTAATCAAGAATATGCCTCATCTTATCATAATGAACTTACATCCAAAATTTGAAACAAATCGGATAATTTTGTGTAAAAAGTCATTTATTTAAATTAGAAGGGTTCATTCCCCTTACCCCCCATTATACTTGTAAAACTATTTAGGAATTCACCTTATCAGGAAAAAAACCTGTATTTAAAATCTGAAATATATCATTTAATTATCTAATTTGAGGGAGACATAATTGGCCATCACCCCCTTTATATTAAGCAAAAGAATCCCAAAACTAATCGGAGATACATCTTATAATGAATCAATGTCGAAAATTCCAAGCAACTTCGATAATTCTGCATAAAAATCCATTTATTTAATTGAAGGGGGGTTACCTCCCGTCTTCCCTTTTGTTGTTAGCCGAAATAAATAAATAAATAAAACTATTCAGATATTCACCTAATCGTAAAGAACCTATTTTTAAAATTAGAAATACATTGGATAATTGTGTATAAAAACCAATTTATCTAATTTGAGGGGAAGATAATTACCCATCCCCCTTAATAATAAGCAAAATATTGATAAAATTAAATAAATCACGATTTGCTGTTAGTTAAAAGCATTAAAGGAATGAAATTAAAATAAGAATAACAAATTAAGTTTTAATAATTCTGTAACCAAAACAATCCAAGCAAAAACTGTTAACTTTTAATTAAAATGTGAAAAAAAATTACCAAAAATTAAACCAAATTCTAAAACTTTTGTAGTTTTTTTTTTCTTTGCATAATAATTAATAAGAAATTAAATTAAGAGCATTGCGTTTACAATGTGTTTATTAAAAATTATGTACATTAACTTGATTTTTTGGGGTTGGTGACAGTCAAGCCAAAATCAAAAATAACAATCCATTAAAATTGTAACAAAATCCAGCAAAAACATTGTGAAAATAAATTCCATTTTTAATTAATCAACTCTGGCATGGATTCCATATTTTCAAGTAGTTGTTTTTTTTGCATAATGGCCAGCATAAACGCACTATTATATATTAACCATAACTATAGTTGCTAATCTTACTTGAAAATAGACATTTAGATAAAATGTTATGAAATAAATTAGATAAAATGTTACGAAAATGGTAAGATTAAATTTTTGAAACTAAATATAAAATCATAAAATATCTCTTAGATGATTGGATGTGTATCTATTTTACACTTATATTGAACTTTATTTGACTTGCTAAGACACCAAAAAGTAAATATAATAATACACATGGTGAATACGAATGCTTTTAATTTCTTATTAATTATTATGTGAAAATAATATTTTTTACTTTACATTAGTTTATGAAAAACATTTTACTTTTGATAAAAAGAAAATGTATATAAATTCACTTTTCAATGATCATGAAGTATTTTGCATTTAGTAAATTCCTTATAGAAAAGTCCCATTATAGAAAGATTACACTTTAAACGGTGCACGGGCGGATTGTATAGGCAGATCAATTTAATCAGTTTTTGCTCTATTAATTTGCTTAAGATATAGATTGTTAAAAGATGTTAGCCCTTCAGAAAAATTTCAGAGTCCCCCCCCCCCCCTTCCCCGGCATGACTTGCTGGTTACGGACCTGTTTACAAAAAAAAAAAAAAAACTTATGAGAAAAAAGTGTATGTGTCAATATGGCTCAAGTTATATCTATGGTTCTATATCTCAGAACCTTATAAAAACAAACTTTATTGAGATAAAAAAATTAAAACAAATATTTACATACTACATCATTCAAAATAATGGAGTACAATGCATATAAAACTGGGCAGTACAGCATAGCTACATTCTTTGGACCCTGAGTCTTGAAAAGCGATCCTTGTGTGTTTCAAAATTTACATCCTCGGAATAAGAAAAGGTTTCGCTCACAATGAGTCTCTTCATAATCAGTGATGTAGTCGTAAAAATGATAAAAGATATAAGCTCTAAGCAGAGGATATACCATAGGGTATGTATACTGTCTTGAGAAACAGAGGGTATACGGTGTATAACCTCCACTACATCCTTGTTCATAATTTTTGTATGTTTTCAAGAACTTAGCTGTTTTATGACTATGTCATTTCAAGGATTCCAGGAGCCAAGTACAATTGTTTCCACCTTAGCATTTTTATTCTCAGATGACATTTCAGCAGCAAGTTTCCTATATTTTCCCTTAATCTTCCTTGCCACACCAGGGCCGTAGCTAGAAGTGAAAATTAGGGGGAGCTAATGATAATGTAGGGGGGGCTCAAGAGAATTAAGGAGGGGCTCATATTTTTTTATTCTTTCTCTCTCTATGACGCAAAATGATAACTTAGTACAGGTTCACACTATACGTACTAAGTATAGTACTCATTAAACATAGTACTATAGCACTATGTTTAATTATTAAACTGTAAGAAAAGTATATGACGATGAAAAATTTGAATATATAACTAGTTCAAAATTAAACATCATGTTATCTTCATACCTGCAAACAGGATGAGCGGGTGTTGAAACACTTATTGTAGATACAATTTAGTAATTTTGCAAAACTGTTAAAGGCTCTCAAAACTAAATTAGGTTTTTGAACAAAATTTCATTTTAATTTTCGGAACAGAAATTCATTGGGTGACCTTCGAATCTTTTCCAGGGGGGGGGGGGGCTGAGCTGCCCACAGCGCCCCCATAGCTATGGGCCTGTGCCACACCCAAGCCATTTTCGAATGGAAAAATAATATCTAAGATTAATACATCTCTATACTCTGTAACAATAAATCAGGTCAAAAAATTTTACTAAAACATTAAATTTGAGCTGGTATATCCTCTGTTATTTTTGCGATTGTATTCCTGGTGCAAATGTCTTCCAAAAAACTCCAATATGATATGAGAAGATGAAATTTGTAGAATATAAATTACTGGGGGCAGAGGTACAAAGAGAGAACCAAAGCAGCAGCCTCTTTTTAGCACAACATCAAGGCAAGTATTGAAGCAGAAGCAATGCGACAGACACATTAGGGAGCTGTGCGTACATAACAATCATTTTAGGGGGGAGGGGGGAGTTGAAACATGATATTGTAAAATATTATTAAGAGGAAGAGGGATTAATCTTTTGATATCAATATCATTTTTGATCCAATCAAAACAAATCAATTAGTAACATGATCTTTTGTTCAAAATAATGTATTATCTTATTTTTAACATTCTCTATTTTATGAAAATACAAAGTTATTATTAAGAACAATGAAACTTACATATTAACGCCACCACAGCTACAGATTAAGGGGTTTTTACGTACTGCCAATTTACATCAAAAATTTTTGTAACAAATCATAAAATAAAACAATTTATTTAAAATCAAAACACTTTATTTACACACAAAGTAATCAGATTTCTGTGGAAAATGGACCGATACAGAGTCACTTCTGCGTATTAACGCCACCGCAGCTACAGATTTGGCGGTTTTTAATCAACGCCAATCTACACCGAAAATTATTGCAACAAATCATAAAATTAAACACTTTTTTTAAAATTAAACTCAAAATACTTTATTTAAAAGCAAAGAAGTCAATCGGATTTTGGTGGAAAATGGGCCAATATAGTGTCACTTCTGCTGCTGTGGCATTAATACGTAAGTATCAGAACAATAAATTATACAAGATAAAGTAAAAAAACTAAAACCCAACTACGACAAAAAACTACGCTGAAAAAGTATAAAAGTACCCCATGAATACAGGTAAAGTCACAAGCAAATGCTAGTAATATATAGATATATTCAAAATGTACAAGTAAAGCGCTTTTGAATGATACCAAACACGGCATATTTATCTTAACTTTATTTTTTGACGTATGACGCTTCCAGTATTTGGTAGTAGTGACGCACATATCCGTCGATGGCAGCAAATGGGTAATGGACCGATTAGTGGATGAGGTCGTTAGTGTAATGTGTAAATGTGTAATGTAGATTGAAGGTTTCATGTATTAAGATGACCTAGGAAGATTTCTTAATCTATCTAATTCTGCTAACGATTGACTGTCATGTGGATTTTTAAGCAACTTATTATGATCCAAGGCACTTATAAACAAACCCTCTATGGTTTTGACTCTACTGAGAGCGACATAGGCCTGTCCTTTAGCAAACAATGACTTTCCTAGATCGATAACTGCTTTATCCAGAGTACAACCTTGTAATTTATGTACAGTACAACCCCAAGAAAGAATCAGCGGGAGCATTTTACGCTGAATTTTCCCAGACCCCCTCAAGCCGTCAAATTCAGTGAGGCAAGGCTCGATTCTGACAAGTCCGTTAATATCGGCTTTTATGGATGCGTCGTCAAATTGTATGAGAACAGCGCTTGGCTGTTCTCCCTGTTCCAACTGATCGCGCCGAAGAGCAGGCCATTCAAAGGCCTTCACCACTCCCATCGCTCCGTTTACTAAACCCTGGTTTACATTCAAATTTCTACGAAGCATTACTCTGGAGCCGATTCCCAGTTCGATACTGTTTATTATACCCCCAGTCTTATTGGGGTCACTAGGTAAATGCTCAGGTTTCGGGGTCTGTCCGTATGTCTTCGATTCAGTAGATGTATCTATTGCTGTGATGGTGTACATTTTAGTAAGTAATGTTAAACGTTCCGACATCTTGGTGTTATATGCCTCTACCTGTTTCAAAGTGGGATATATATGTACTATTTCATCATAATCGTTTGTTTCATTAGTTATTTTTCTTGTGTCTAACGTGGCCAGTTGTTCTAAGGTCAGTTTGCCTACTCTGATATTGTTCAAAAGATCAACGAAAGTGTTATCGTTGGCTTGGCGCATATTTTGGCTCAATTCACAGAAATCAAACATCCTCCACAAGTGTGGTTCATGTACATGATGTTCCGGCTGCTTGAAGCAATACGCGCCCCCAAGTGTAGCAGCAACCGGGGGTAGCTGCATGAGATCGCCAAAAGCTAGAACGTTGACACCTCCGAAGACTCGGTCGTTCTGTTTAAGCTCTTGTAGCCTCAGGTGAATATTTCTTAGTGTAGAATAGGGCACCATTGAGACCTCGTCTATTATAACCCACTTGATATTTCTCCATTTATTTCTTTCCCTTTGCAGACGATCTCCGGTCAGCGGCCTCAAGGTAACTGTTCGGCCCTTTTCAATAGGCAATACAAAAGTACTGTGTAAAGTGCATCCTCCGACTAGTCGGGCAGCAACACCAGTTGGTGCCGTGACTATGACACTTGTATTTGAGGATAGTCTTCGAATTTGTTCAACCAGCAGTTTTAGAGTGAAACTTTTGCCGCTTCCAGCTCCGCCAGTAATGAACATTAGGAGTGATCTTTGTTGGTCATCAGTATTTGTTCGTAATTTGTCACATACTTTGGTGAACAACTGTTTTTGATCGTAGTTTAAGGAATTGACTCCCCTCAAAAAATCCTCATCAGACATAATGTTTACTACCATATTGTCTTCAAAATCATCTTCTTGAATATTAATGTGATGAAATGGATTTTGTAATATTGAAGTCTGATTCGTGGCGCTATTATTGGCACACATGTCGACTGCTTGTTCAGCAGCTAGTCGTCGAAGGGCATCTTGTATTTCGTTTTCCCAACGAGATAATAGCTCATTATCATACCCAGAATGAAGTGGTCTTAAAAGACCACGTTTCGCCAAGAAAGCATCTTTAGCATTGTCGTACCCCTCTAACAGCTCACATTCACTACGGAAGGGACAATGCGTAACTAGCAAACTGTAATAGTACGCTTCAGGGTCGGAGTCAGCGGTGTAATATCGAGTTCGTAGAACTGCTGGCCGTGATCGTTTCTTCATTCTACCCATTCTATTCAGCAAATTTATTATTGGCTCTTGGTTTTCAGTTTCTTGCTCATAGGCATCAGCATCTCCATCGTCATCGTCTTGATAAGTAATAGAACTTATCGGCTCATAATTGACAGCGAACTCACCGAGACTCAATTCTTCTAAGTTCCGTGGTCGACTTTCATATCGTTCGAATATATTTTTGCAAGGCTCAACTGTATCCGAATCAAAACGTAACATCCTGTACCTGAGCTCAGGCTTGCATGTGTTAACGAATGTTGACTTCCTGGAGCTGTCGCGTAACTTCAGGTGGCACAGCCTGTATGCACACTCCGGCGCTGACACTTGACGATGATTCATCAAACAATTCTGAACGGCAAATATCTGCTGGCCAAAATTTCCTCCTCTTTCTCTAACTCTATAAAGCGCTTCTGCTATTGCGGTTTGCAGGTTCGCTGGTTCCGATTTCGCGATATATTTAGCGATATAATACGCAACGCCAAGAGCTGAAACCACAGGCTGTATGTCAATATTAGCACCCCACAATCGTAGTAGTGTTGCATTGTAATTATTAATCATAGATTCTTCCGAGCGTCTCTTTAATATATAAAATTTTCCACCATTTGAAGTAGCTTGGTTGTCATCCAATATTACTGTTCTTTCTGAGCTTCGTTTTGGAAACCCAAATCTACATGAATTTGGACTTCTATAACTGTAACATGTATGTGTGTGTCTGTGAGTTTGAAGTCTGGTGACAAGATCTTTTAATTCTGAATCGTTTTCAGGTATTTCGCAGGTAATTATATTTTCAAGCAGATTAATTCCTTCTGGCGAATTGAAATCGGGCATATCTTTACACCAAACAATCATATGTATATGTGGAGATCCCCTTAATTGAAATTCAACCCGCCACCAGAAATCAACCAGTTCATGACCCAATATATAATTCGATTTGCTTTTTAATACTCGCATAAGAGCATTAAACCTGAACATAAACTGGCGCGACAGGGTTACTGGATACGATTCCACTAATCTTAGCTTTTCATCATAAGTCAGATCGTCGATAGGAAAATCAGGCCTACCATCTGCCACCAAGAGAGCTTTTAACATGTCCCGCCAATTCAAATCATTACAGGATAATGTAAGATAGAAATGGGGTGGCCCTAAGTTTCTGACCATGGCCATTAGCTCTGTAAAAGCCCTGTGCCAGTAGGAAGAAGTCCCTCGTATGTTTCTCATACATAAATGTATATTTTGTATAAGATCCTCCGGCTGTATCCCATCTTGTCGAAGTCTTCCACAAACAGATACATTCTGGCGTGCTCTTAACAATTCTACTGCAGACAGAGCATAAAATAGGTATTCTATTTTTTGAAATCGTTTGTCGCTTCCCATAACTCTAGTCTGAAAGTAGTCCAATGGGGTTATTTTGTGTTGCCTTTCTTCATGTAATCCATTATTTCCATCAGGGAAGAGTCTAACCCATGCTAATTCCTCAGCTCTTTTTTCTACAAGGAGGCTTATAGGAGGAGCTGTCTTTCTCCGAATATCGTATACTGGGAGGGGTGTATCGTTACCTACAGGATTATTTATGACATCAATTAAATTAGGTATCTGGTACTCGTTAGCCATCAACATTGTGACGTTTATTTGGCCATTATTAGTTAAGGATCTGGCAGTGATGTCATCGTTGCAATGACCATTAACGGAGTCATGTTCGCTATCGGTGGTTTCATGTGGACATACGTTTGATGGTGTCATGTTGTTGACAGATACGTTTACAGACGTTATGCAATACTGGAGGTTTCTGCGTCCTCTTGTCATAAGGACAACAGGTAGGTGCTCAGCGAGAGATTCAATAGTACTGAACATCATTAACATTGCACAACCTCTAGTTGATGCGACAAATCCTTTAGGTCCCCTTGAATGGGAATCAAACAGGTAATACGACGTATCATGTTTAATTACAGAGATTGATATCTCTGTTTCTGCGGTGATTATGCCTGCATTCTTCTCAATAGTCAGGAAAAAGTGCCGTAGACCTTCTAATAAGCTCGAAAAATATCCTTCTAGCACCTCTACTGTTGGGTTAATTAGTCCTGTTATACAATCTATGTCAAAATCAAGTGTATAAGACATATTTGCGATGACTAACTCCGGGAGCAATTCTTCGGTGTTTAAATAATTTGGTTGTATTGGCAAGCTCCTTAGACACTGGGAGTAATATGCATCACCAAATATTAACACCCGATCAATGTCCGAAGCGTCCCATTGCGACAGATCTTTGGTGGAAGAATAAGCTATAGCAACTGCTGCATTTGCAGTGCATTGTTTCCCCCTACTGTCGGAAGAAAACATGTCACTTCCTTGATTAAAAGAACCTCTAAGAATTTTTCGGTCTGAATTAATAACTTTAAAATGTTGATGTGGCTCTCGGTTATGATTAACTGTTGTTGGCGGTATTTCAATTATATGCTCATCATTCATTGAATTTTGTAGGTGTTCAAAGTTAAGAGTAACGCCTCTATAGAGATGATTGTTGTTTACAAGCCAATTTAAAGCTGCACGTAGGTTGTCTAAATTCACTCTATATTCCCTGACCCTATCAACATTTTCTAATGTTTCGATGACAACAGTGAGACCGCACTGTTCAATCGCCAGTGGTAGTTGTTCCGTGATTTCTTCAACTTGTTGAGCAAACAACACAGCCTGCCCTTTAAACCCTTTTTGTCCGAAATGTCCTCCCAGTTTTATTATTTTAACAAACGGTATAATCCTTGATACAAGCCTTATTTCAACTTCAGATAAAGCTACTAATTGTTGAGGAGGTTCCGGAACTGTCATTTTATTCCAAAAAGCCGTTGACGGAACTTTATTACGACTTATAGAATTGGCACATCGATTACAGGCTGTTATTCTTTGTGGAGTGTTAGGCGGGAAAAGATTATTAGATGTTATATTTTTTACTTGATTTTTGTATAGTGTTTTTTTACAAATATAACATGTTTTGTCCGATACCTCCGAAATTGCCCTATCAAACTCGTCCTTGTCTGTTTCGAACAAAATTCTTCGAGCTCGGTAGGTTCTAGATGTATTTATCTGCATGGATTGAAGTCGTATCTCTCTTGATGTTGGAGTTTCGTTAGCACGAATTTCTGAAGCATGATTGCTCATCGACTCAAGTCGTGATTGCCTAGTAGACGGGGATTCTAGATCACGCATTTCAGAGGCATGATTACGCATGTTTTCCAAACGTGATTGTCTAGTCGACGGAGACTCTTGATCACGCATTTGAGAGGCATGATTACACATATTTTCCAAACGTGATTGTCTAGTCGACGGAGACTCTTGAGCACGCATTTGAGAGGCATGATTACACATATTTTCCAATCGTGATTGTCTAGTCGACGGAGACTCTTGAGCACGCATTTGAGAGGCATGATTACACATATTTTCCAAACGTGATTGTCTAGTCGACGGAGACTCTTGATCATGCATTTGAGAGGCATGATTACACATATTTTCCAAACGTGTTTGTCTAGTCGACGGAGACTCTTGAGCACGCATTTGAGAGGCATGATTACACATATTTTCCAAACGTGATTGTCTAGTCGACGGAGACTCTTGATCACGCATTTGAGAGGCATGATTACACATATTTTCCAAACGTGTTTGTCGAGTCGACGGAGATTCTAGATTACGTACTTGAGAAGCATGATCTTTCATTGACTTGAGTCGAAGTATTTTTGAAGTGGGAGTTTCTAAGCTTCGGGTTTCGGAAGCATGTGTCTTTAACGAATAAAGTCGCTGTGATCGAGAATTTTGAGATTCTTGCGATCTTATCTGAGCAATGTAGTTTTTTGCTTTATGTAAACGTATGATTTTTTTTTGAGAAGTTTCTTTCTCACGAAGATTATCAGCCCGTTTTTTAGCATTCCAACGATTTTCCACTTTAGAATGTTCGGACTGCGTTTTCCTACGATTTTTCTGATAATCTTTGTCTTTTATTCTTCTAAATTCAGTAATATCTGGGGATTCATTTTTTCTTGTCTCAGAAATGCGTGAAGCTTTTTTTGTTTTCCTTGATAAAGCCATTTTTTAAAAGCTTTTATTTTATACCTAAAATAATGAAACTAAATGTTAATATTTATAGCTCTATTTATTTACACTAGATTTACTAACCTAACTCAAACTAAATTGTTTTTGTTTATAGACCTATACTTATTATACTACTTCTTATTTCTATACTTACTAACTATACTATACTACTAACTTTTACTGCTATTTCGTAGACTATATAAACCTGGTACTTTTGGTGCAATACCAGCAAAATTATTTTTATTTATTTAATCCGACAAAATTTAAACAGTGTATCGAAGTAGGATGGCTGTGGTTGCTTCCCTGCGTTACCGGGTACACAACGTCACAACGAATAGGCAAATAGATACACACGCACATATAACAACATAAGCCCGAAGGCATATAATGCAGAGGACATTTTTATGGGAGTTTTAGCCAGTTATCAAACTGTTTCCGCCTTCACCGCGTGGAGGTACTCCCAGCTTATGTCGTTTACATTAGTGCATTAAATTATTCTATTAACGTTCACGCTGCTCTACATTACAGTTCCCGTGATCCGCGCTTTACTCTTATCGCTCATTTTTTTTAAACATCTTCAAAGCAGTCTTGTAATTATGTATAAGCATATAAATACTGGTGAAGCTCTTTCAAGTAATACCAAACACATTACATATATTTTTATTTTATACTTTTTGTCCGCTAGAGGGCATAATAGTAAATTTGGTGACAAACTTTATAGCTCACAACCAACAGAATATCAAGATCAAGACCCTTCTAATGGCACTGCAGTGGTCTTATTCTGATTACTAAGTACCAAAGAAATTAAGAACGAAAAGATGTGAATTATATGCAATTAGCCCATAAATGCAAGTAAAGTCACAAGCAAATGCTAGTAATATATATATATTCGAAATGTACAAGTGAAGCGCTTTAAAATGATACCAAACACGGCATATCTAGCTTAACTTTATTTTTTTACTCTGTATATTTTGTCCGCTAGAGGGCGCCACATTGAATTTGGTGAAAATCTATATAGCCTATAACCAGCGGACAATTAAGACGCTTCTAATGATATGTCATTTGTCGAATTCTGATTAGTGGTTTAGAAGTTACGAGGGAACAGATGAACATACATACATACATACATACATACATACATACATACATAGCCTGTCAAAATCATAACCCTCCTTTGGCTTTGCCGTAGTCGGGTAAAAATTAATTAATTTTGAAGTGTCGAATAACCAAACATTTGATACTCTTAATCATCTTCATATGTGTATGCATACAATCATGGCCTGAAAAACCCTATGTGAAATATATTTGAAATGAAGCTTGTGTTTACTAATAAATAAAACAGAATGAGAAAAAATGTTGTCTACTTGCTTTGTTGATACTAATTTCTACTTATACCTCACCCCTCTCTTGTTCGGAACAACTGCAACAAGACTTTATTACTGTTGAAAAAGCTATTATAAAATACTTTTAAATAGTAACTACAGTAGAACCTGTGCTATCCGAACCTTGATTAAACGAAACTCTCCGTTAATCGAAGTCTATTTCTTCTGGACTTTCTTTTTTACTTTCTACTATCATCCAAAATTTTCTCTTAACAAAAATGCATTTTTAAGGGTTTTTTCCCCACATTCCTTTTATATGCTAGCCGTCCTTTCCAAACTACAATTCCAGATAAATATTACATTTCAGATCAGAATTTTCTTGAATGCTATCATATAGAGCTTATGCATTGCTTTTATACTCAAATTTTCTTTTTTACCATAGTTTCCATTAAGAGAAAAAGACTCGTATTAACCGTACAAGAATATTATGATATTGTTACACAACTAGAATCGGGAGAGGCTGTGACAAAACTTGCAAAGGAGTTTCACGTTAACGTGTCAACTGTCAGTGAGACGAAAAGGAACTCGGAAAAAAATTAAACCATTGTAAATTTCTGTTTCAGAAATAAATTTATTTTCATTTATTATTTTTATTCAGTACTTAACAGTAAAAAAAAGTCATAATAACAGTTATATGACGATACTACATATTAAAGTACATGATTATTGATGAATTCTCGATTATCCGAAGTAGGGTCGGTCCCAATTACTTCGGATAATAGAGATTATACTGTATTTCTTTTAAATGTTACTTGATATCAAGCAATATTTCATCAAGTTTTCATTTGAATCCACGAAGTATGCAAAAAGTAAATGTAACCAATTCTGTATATCAATCCAACCAAAGAAATACTCATAAAAATTTTTCAAAAACTAAATTTTATTAACGATATCATTACTGGGGAGGGGGGGGGGCAGAGAGATCAAAGGATGACAACATTATATTTGCACAGCTCCTTACCAAACACAGCTCAGAATTTTAAAATGCTTTTGTATTAATTGACAGCGTTTTACTAAAAGCTGAATATATATGAGAAACTATCTGAAAGTAGGGTGGGAAGACCAAATTACAGGTTTTTTTAATTAAAGCACATGAGTACCTGAAAATAATTTAATTTAAATGAGGAGCTATTATTCCAAGTGATATAATTTTTAATATTAGATTTTATTTAGGTACTGTACTAGGAGGAGATAGTACCTTAAAATAAAGTATTCAATTGAATTTTGAAGTGAAACTGCAGAAGGGGAGAGGAGGACGAGAAAAAAAAAACATATAACATAATAATCATTATACTTCTTATACCAAATTTCATTTACATATGGTGTAAGCTATGTAGAAATACTCATAGTATTTTCAGCATTTCAAAGATCTTTAAAAGTATGCTAGCACACAAAATTTGATTAATATTAGTATTAAAATCATTAATAAATAAATAAAATAGCTATTTATATTCAGAAAAATCACATTAATCTGTGAAATGAATAATTTTTTGGAATATTACAAACAAAAATAGCTAATAATTATTTATTTTCTTTAAAAGCATGTTTTAAAATCAGCCTTTAACACTTTAATAAATGCTTATTATTAAGCATATACCTAATTAGGATCTTAATGAAATGAATCACAGTTAGTAAGCAGTAATATTTTACCAATCATATATTTTTAATATGATATTTTAAAATTTATTATAACATGAACGATACTAACATTTAACCACTCCTTTCCTACAAACAAATAAAATAATGGAGCAACTCTATATACATTGATCAGAAAAATGCAAAAATAAAATACAAGAGAACATAAAATTTAAAAAGATGGGATACTGATTTTATTGGCTAGCCTTTATATGTAAATAAATGTTTAATGTGCATTTTTTAAACACTTATAAATTATGTTTTCTACATTGAAATAGTCGTCTAAAGACGTTATGCAATATTTTAAGAAGTTGACCATTACAACAAAATCAGATCAGTAAATCCGAATCTGAAGCTGAACTAAACAATGATGACGCAAATATCACGTGATTTACGAATGGAGGAAGTCAAGTTACTCTGCTCTTCCACCCTTTCCACCTGCACTTGAAATGGACTTTTCCTCTTTCCGTGGTTCTCATAGGGAATAGTGCGAGAAAGAGACGCTAGTAGATACAAGATGCTTAGTTCATGACCAGCTGCCGTTTAAATATGATTTGAAGTACGGCACGTGTCAGCGGTTCTCACCTTCTCGAACTTTCCCGGTAGTGACGTAATCGCACAACTCTTTGAATAATTAACATCTGATTGACCGGCTTAGTCGATTACGACCTATGCCACCACCTATCGTCAATGATGCAAATCGTTTTATCGATTTGAATTTCAATCGAATTAAAAATGGCGAATACGTGTTTACTTACTGGGAAGAACGAATTTTCAAAAAGTTAAAAATAAGAAATAAAACAAAACTTTACATTTTTCTATTTCAGCCTACAGATGAAAATAAAAGGTAAGAGTTTAATTTTTACTTTTATGAATAAAAGATACGTTTTTCTAATTTATCATTTAATATTTATCATGTCTATTGTCCTTTTAATATAGTTTAAATAAAGAAATAAAGCAATTAGTAAATTTATATTATTGTTCAATAAACATTTAAATAAAGATTAATTAACTAAAAATAAAATAGGATTTGAGCAATGAGAACCTTTTTAACTACTTATTTTCTATCACTACAGAAAGAAAATAAATACATATTTTTTTTGTTTGTTTGTTTTTTGAAAGAGGGAATTTTTAACGTACGAATGTTTACACTAGAAATATACTAAATTAAAAGAATAAATGAAATTTAGGTTACTTACAAGAAAATTAATATTCTACAGAATAGTGATTTAATTCAGAAATGTGAAGAAATGAAACTTTAGAATGGTAAATAAACTCTTCAAACTCTACTATAAACTCTTTAAAATTGTAAATAAACTGTCAAGATGTGCATGAGAGCAACGCTCGTAGTGGAGGAAAGATTAATTACCGCTTTTCGCGCTTTCCTAATGTTCGGCGTTTTGTTTGGACAGCTGTATAGAGATCGCAGGAAGCCATGACTTTGATTATCTGAATTAAAATCTATGGGGAGCGAATACATCTTTTTATTTATTATTTTTTTTTTCAAAAATTTAATAATATAAAATGCTTGAAGCACTAATTATAACGTACAGTCTCTAGAATAACTAATATAAGAATGATCTCGTGAACCCAGATCAGTACACTTATCTGACTAATTAGATAAAATAATCTTATCAGATCTCTGACATCATGGGTTTTTCCATCTATGACGTCATGGGGTTTCCCACGGTGAGTAATTACAAGATAACATTACTAATTAACGGAATTAACAAAGATTGCATAATTACAATACTTAAAAAGTTTAAAAGAATTTAAAGTAATGTGAAAACAGTTGTAAATATTTAAGCAAAAAGAAATATACTTTAAATTTCAAATAAATTTTAAATATAATATTAAAGGCAGATATAACAAAAATATTAAACTATTATTCTAATAAAGGTCTGCCAATTGGATTAAAAATTTGTAACCATATAACAATTGTTCTAGTACCTTTAATATCTGAAAGAATTTTTCTAAACTTTAGTTCAAACAAAAATATTCCTTATTATTACCTATGTTACATTTTCAGAAATTATCATCCGAAGAAAACCATGTATCCAGTTCTTTGTGTGCCCCTGTATATCATTTTATCTAAATACTACAAACATTTCTTAGTTTAATGAATGCAGTTCAAAAATATAAATGCATATTTTATATAAAAACCACCTTTAAGTAAATTACGCTCATATCCAGTGACCTTTCAAAGATCTTTTGTGTA
Source organism: Maratus speculifer (assembly GCA_964019185.1). NCBI lineage: Eukaryota > Metazoa > Arthropoda > Arachnida > Araneae > Salticidae > Maratus > Maratus speculifer. Next base: position 266,596,849 of record OZ025301.1, read on the forward strand.
ACCCTGGATATCTAAAATGTGTAACTCTCAGCGTTTATACGCACCATTTAATATGCATACATTTAGTGAAACTTAATAGCGCATATCATAATTTAAAATGCATTTCACCCATTCAACAGCCATCATCCATTATACAATACTTAGGATAGAATATATACTATTTAAAGTCTTTTGTGTGTCCCTGTAAATGCTATGCACTTCGTATTATGCATGAAACAACTCACATTAAACCTCAGAAACATATATCAATTTGATAATTCATGAAATCGTTTACCGTAATTAAAATGTGTCGCAAACTTTTCCTGATTTTTTTTCTTATGCAGTGGAATTCTGTGTGACCCTGTAAATGAATAAGTGTCTTTTTCACTGCATACTTTACAAAATGCATATTTTAGTGCTCTTTGTTGATGCATATAAATTTGAATAAGTTTTGCAAGGTATAACATCATTAAAATTCAATTGAAACGATTTTCCCCATAATGCCGTAATGTAAAGAAATTTTTTGACTATTTCTATAAAGTAGCAGGGGTAACCGAGCTCAGCTCGGTCAAAATTAACTTTGTATTCAACTCAATATAGTATTTTCCCTATATTATTCACTCTGTATTATTACTGTAAAACATGTTATTAATAATAGTATTATTTAAAAAAACAATAAGAAAACTATGTTTGTATGCACATGTTCATAAATTTTACTTTATTTTAAAATTCACAACGAAAGGACATCAATCCAAATCACTTTTTTAGCTCGACTCTGATTAGTTTAACTATGCATCTTGAATACTATTAAGAATGTATAGTAAATTTCTTCACATTCTGAAAGACAATATTTTTTGCCAGATATAGCCAAATTTGGACACATTCTTTCATTTGGTGCCAAATATGTGTTTTGGTTTCGTAATCTTAATAGTCAATTTTTCGACCAAATTTCGGCCTGCCGTTCTTTAAATATAAATAGCTTGACCCCAACCCTTTAGACCCATTAATCAAAATTTTTTGATCATGTGACCTAGTCCAATGATTTTCTCGTGCCAAAAAAATATTGTATACAAAGTTTCGTTAAAATTGATCCACATGTTCTTTAGATATAGCTTGACATATGGCCATTATGACGCATAAATGACTCTTATAATCGAAATCTCTCAAACATGTGAGATAGCCAATTAGTTTTCTCGTGTCAAAAAACTGTTACATACAAAATTTTATTAAATTTGATACTGTCGTACTTTAAATATAAATAGCTTGACCCAGTCCTTTTATGACTCAAAAAAACCCAGTAATCGAAATTTCTCGAACTGAGACCCAGCCCAATAGTTTTCTCGTGCCAAAAAAAAATGTTGTACACAAAATTTCGTTAAAATCAATCCACCTGTTCTTTAGATATAGTTTGACCATGACCCACAAATGACTGTTATAATTAAAATCTCTTGATCATGTGGCTTAGCCCATTAGCTTTCTTGTGTCAATAAACTGTTACAGACAAAATTTCGATGAAATTGATTCTGCCGTTCTTTAAATATACATAGCTTGACCCAGATGCTTAATGACCCAATACGACCCATTAAAATTTTTTCTCGAACATGTAACCTAGCCCAGTGTTTTTCTCATGCCCAAAAAACATAGATGCAATTTTTAGTCAAAATTGCGTGAGAAAATCTCTAGATAAAAATAGCATGACCCACAATGATCTCTAAAATGACCCACTAACCGAATTTTCTCGAACATGTCACCTAAACCAATGGTCTTCTTGTAATCCAAAACGATAAAATATAAAATTTTGTCAAAATCGTTAGAGCCATATTGAGATAAAAATGGCTTGACCCATAATGACCCACTAATCGAAATTTTTCGAACATGTGACCCAGCCCAATTGTTTTCCAGCCCAATTGTTCTTGTTGTTGTCAAAAAACGATTGGATACAAAATTTCCTTGAGGGGGCTCAGGGGTTGAAAACTTTTCAAAAAATCGATTTTTTATTATGATCTAGTTTTATTATTCAATTAATTCTTAACTCAATGCAAAAAACCGCATAAAAATATTTGCATTTTTACCGGAGTTATACGCATTTATATATCAACACTTTCATAGCCGCACCCATATAATTTCAACTTTAAGTCGCGTTTTCTCAAAACTTGATTTTCAACGACTAACACCAAGATTTAAAAAAACTATTTAATTTAATGGCTTAAATTTTTCTTTGCATGCATATAACATCAACATCATTATCTATAGAATGAATTTATATAGTTTAGATAGTTTAATATTTTGAGTATTTTTAATGAAAAAAAATTGTATTTAGGAGTTTTTTCAATTTTCAAATTTGAGTTTTTTTAATAATTTTGTTTTTGAGTGATAGTTATATCCCTAATTCATTCTACAGAGTAAAGTTTCTGGATCATTTTAAAGCAAAGATTAGGTTCTTATGTCAATTCAACGTCGAGATATCTTGGTGATATAACACAGAATTTTTTTTCGAAAATTGTGTTACATAAATTTTGCTATATTTCTTATTATATTACATTGAAGTACTTCATTTTATAAGACTACAAACATACCTTTAACATATCAGAAAGTTTAAATTAATTACATTGAATACTTCTGTTTTTATATGCACTCAAAGCGAGAGCTCTGTTTACATGTTTTTTCCGTATTGATCAACCCCTGAGCCCCCTTAAACTCAATCCAGCCGTTCTCTAGATATAAATAGCTTGATACTGACCCATTATGACCCAATAATCGAATTTTCTCGAACATCTGATTTAGCCCAAAAGTCTTCTAGTGCCTGAAAATGGTAAAATCCAAGTTTTTGTGAAAATCGTTAGAGCCGTTTTTGAGATAAAATTTACACACACACACAATTTTTGCTCGCATTATAGTATAAGATAAAATAATCATGGTAGAAACTGCATTTTCAGTAGGTATTCGTGCTAAGGTAAATGTTAATAAAAGAAGCTAAGAAAAAGCTAAGCTAAGCTAATGAAGCTAAGAAATTATTCCAGCTTTCTATTTTACTGGCAGCAAGAAAGGAAAATGGTTAGATTTTATCTAAAAAATGTGTATGGATTCTGTATAAACTAGTTGGATGTGTCAATCCCAAAACTTTCTTCTATCTCATAAGTACATTTTAATATTTAAAAAAAAAAAAAAAACGTGGTCACCCCAAAGTTACCCACTATCGAATTTCCTCGAACATTTGACCTAGCCTAATGAGATTCTGGTATCCAAAAAGACTAAAACGCAAAATTTAATTAATACTCTGAGAAAATGAGCTTAGTAGTGCCTCATGTTGGGTAATTTATACTAAAACCTAATAAGCATCTATTTATGTCAAAACCTAACGGAATCTGAAATTTCATGGAATTTCATCCATTAGTTCTTGAGATAGTTATAACAAAAAAATTGCAAAACGTAGCACAGCAACACCATATCTTGGAAATTTATGCCACAATGTAAAAAAGCGTCTAATTATGTTATGGTGTAAAATAATCTGAAGTTTGATGAAATTCTGTGCATTAGTTCTTGAGATATAGCTAGTTTTAAAAAAAAGTGTAAAATATAGCACAGCAGCACCATCAGTTGAAGGATTTATAACAAAACGTAATCAAACGTGTAATTATGTTATATGTCATTTTGTAACATAATCTGAAGTTTGATGAAATTCTGTGCGTTGGTTGTTGAGATATAGCTATCGGAAAAATCTTGCAAAATCCAGCATAGCTGCACTACCCGTTGCTGATTACATTTTGGTATTAACCTTGCACCTAATTATTTTCCGACACATTTTTCACATGAGTGCCGTCACCCTCACAGGCAATTACGGCACCCATGTGGAAAATGTGTAATCAAAATAAAAGTTTCAGTTTCTCCGATCTGTATTGTAATCAGAGATTAGTGTACTGAGTCTGTGTCATATGCAAATTTCCTCCTTGCGCCCCAATTGAGTTTTTTCTATGGGGGAAAGGATTCCCAGAATGGTTTTTTGTGTGTGCATAACATGTCCGTTTCTTGCAATACACGTACGGTTCCAACGCTCTTTAGAGTTTTCGCTGAGCAGTTTGCGATGAAAAAAAAGGGTGTTGCCATTGGAAATTTTCGAGTTTCTGTAACTATAACCGTAACCGTGAGCGCCATTTTGTTGTCGCTCACAGAATCTCGAGCTCATACTTTTGAATAGCTATAATCTGAAATTTCATTTTGATCGTTTGAGCGGAATGACCGCTAGAGCTCCATATATCGGCAAAGATTTTTTATGACCATCCTGTATATAAGATTATTCTATTTCAATATATTACTTGTAACTTTTTTTTAATCAACAAAATTTGTTTCATAATTAGTTTTAATTTAATCATCAAATTTCCTAAATGACCTGTGTATCTGCTATTCATTTTTTTACATTTTTTAGTGGTACTCAAAAAAGTTGAGGAATATTTTTGTAACCAGATATAAAATTATGCTGGAATACTAAATGATTATTTTCTATTTTACAGGCTATGTATGCTAATACAGAAAAATCTCTGAAAATTGCTCATGGTGAAATTCAAGCTGAAAGATCTGCCTACCCAAATTTTGTGGAAAGATTTAACAAACTCTTTAAAAGGAGAAATGAATGGACATTGTTGGACAGACAGACAACAGTTAATATTGCGTAACAACAATACCAACAATTTCTCTAAAGCCATGATGTGTATTCTGAAAGATGTAGTGCTGCAGAGGGCTAAAGCCTATAAATCACTTCTCTTACAGAATACTGCATAACAACATGGGAGGAAATCCTCACAACAAAATTACTTGATTATGCATATGGGCATAGAAAAACCGCACAAAATATATTTTGTGCATTGATGAAAGCAATGTCAAAATTCACCAAAGATGATATCCACAATATTGGCCCTAATCTATATTCTGTACCAAGTGCTACATTAAACAACTTGAGATACACAATAGACATGAGTGTAGGAACTTGCTCCTGTATTATTGGCATTGGTGGTGCATTTTGCAAACATCAATTTTTCGGTTTGGAGCATTTCCCTACAATCATGCCAAATGCACCAATGCTAACAACTGAGAAACATATGCTGGCACAAGTAGCACTTGGTACTGAATCATGCCCTCCCGAGCATTATTTTAAATCATTCTCTGAAAAACAAGTAGATGCAGAAGCAATGATTGTGGATGAAAATGTTGCTAATTGCATTGTAACAGAAGCTAGCAGCAGTCAACAAGCATCAAACACAGCTTTTGATGATTATGCCTCACCGGCTGAACTTAAAAAGTTGAAAAACTTATTTTCAAAATTGATTACTCCAAAAATTTCAAAAACATTAGCATCTAAGCTAACAAAATCATTGGAAGATGCTATTGAAAAAAACCAGGATAAACAGACTTTGCAGACTTTTTCTTATATAATGACTGCAAGAAACAAAAAATTAAAAAAATATACATGTACAACCTACAAAAATAAGCAGGCGGCGATTTGGCATGTCCAAGTGTCGATCCCGTTTACCTGCAGGTCGTCCAATTAAGCGTTCTAAGAGAGAAAGAAATCTCTCTAAGAACATAGCTCAAAATCTTCCAAACGCGAAATCGCATGGAGCAGGCCACTATTTTTTTTTTTTTCTGTATATGTATGTTTTCTTAAATATTTTCTGTAAATATATTTCTTTTTATGTATACCTGTATTTCTAAATGTATATATTTTAAATCATATATTAATAAACATTTTTTTCCTTATACTTTCTGTATCTTTATTTCTATAATGGGAATCTTTATCAAAAATTAGTCAAATTAAGCTTCTTTATAGCTGCATGACTGCAAGCATAAAAAATCTTTTGGAAATATTTATTTTAATATCAGTTTCTTTATCATGCACTAAAAATACACCTTTTGTAGCCATTATAATATTGATTTTGCAATTATTAACACAAGGTAGAACTTCTCAAATTTCGATGAAAGAAAATATTGGAAAGCCTAAAATGATATTAAATCTAATATTAACAAAATACTACTTCTATGAAACTGAGTTGTAGAAATTATTAAAATAAAACTTTAATCGTACATGAAAAGGAGTAAAAATAAAAAGAGATCTGTAATAAAGTTATCAGTTAAGGTTCTTATGCCTTTGCTTTTTTATATGCAATATAGTTAGCATCATTTGGATACCTCCTGAAATTGCCCCATGCCTTCTGTTGCTCTTTTTTCGCCTTTTGACATTCACTGTTCCACCATGGTTTCCTATGTCTTGAATTAGAGGAAGTTTTAGGTATACTAATATCTGCAGCATTGATAATACATTGAGTGATATTATCAAGTGCATCGTCTATGTTACCTGTAGTTATATCACTTGTAATTTTGGCGAGGTTGGTGAAAGTTTGCCAATTGGCCCTGTCATAGATATAACGTTTAGCACACATATTAGAATCCCTGTCAGGAGTAGTCTGTGAAATAAAGATTGGAAAATGGTCACTGCCATGGAGATCATTGGAAACCCAGAAGTTCCAATATGGATAAATAGATGGGGAGCAGATGGTAAGGTCTATTGCATGAAATGTGCGTGAAGGTTCATGAAAGTAAGTATGATCTCCATTATTAAGTAGGCAAAAGCCATTGTCAGATATTAATTTCTCTATCATATCGCCACGTTGGTTAGAGTTTTTTGTTAGGAATATGCACTCCTATGTACTTGCCACTGTACACATATTTTTACTTTACCTGCCTCATGAATTAATATTTAAACTCACTTACCTTTATTACATATATTCCTCTTTTTATTTTATAATAGTTGATATTAATTTCATTAATCATCCCCTAAAAATATCTTTTTCACCGGCAGTATTTTCTTTTCATTTCACGTTGAACGTCATTTCATGTTTACATCGTTTCACGGTCTTTTCAGTCTGATTTCTACATAGTTTCTGTTTATACCACGAGATGGCGTCAGCTGTGTACAGGGAGGATTTGTGTATACAACTCCACTCTACCGTTTCAGTACATTCCAGAAGCAAGCTGACATAACCGGTAGGGGGCGTAATGTGAAGGATGCGTAGAGGACTGTTTCTTGACTAACCTTGACCTATATATGAGACGAGGATCTTGTCGTTCAATGTTCTTTCACCTATTTTTTTTTCCCCTTTGACAGTCATGATCGTGTTAAGCAGTATATTTACCTGAAAGTTTTATATTCGTCGTATCGTTAACGTAGTGTTGTCATGTTTTTAATCAGTGTTAAATTGTCAACAGTTGTGTATTGAAATATTGTGCAGCAGTTTTTAATATGAGGTGATAAAGTTAGACCTGATGAAGCAATATGACGGATTGAAGCTGCAGTCCGTGTTTTGAAGCTTTAGTGGTTGGTTTCTCCTATAGGAGGTTTACTTTATCGGACATTGGCTATGCTTTGGAACTGTTTGAATTGATGTTGAGACAACGTGCGTCGGCGGCCATTTTTCTTTAAAGAAATGAATTGATTCCGGTTGACACTTCAGTCTGCTTGTTTCTTGGACATTCTTTTCGAACAATGGTGTTTGATTTTCGGCTGTATGAATCTTTTGAACTTTGCATCGAGAATGGAAGTTTAGATGAGATTGAAGTTTTTCCTTTGGGCAATCAGTGATGGACATTATGCATTGAAATATTGTTTTTGACTTTAAACTATTTATATATTTTTAGCAAAAGTAAATTGGTAATATTTGTTTAACGTCATGCAAGCTATAAGGTATGTGTTCTTGTTTTTGTTATGTTTGTTCTGAATATGAATTGAAGATAATCTGTGATTAATTTATTTGTTTTTAATATTTTTAAATAAATATGTGTTTGTCTTAAATAGTTATTATCATTTAATTTGACTCGGTTCATAAATGGGGTTTAAACCAGTCAACGCTGCATCACTGCTTTAAATAACTGCTAATTTTTACTCAACCCCTGGGAGATACATTTGTCTCCCAACATTATTACCCCACAGTTGGTAATTTCTGTGCAATTTGTGCGCATTAAAGTCTCCCACAATGATGAAAGGAGTGGGGAGTTGAAGAAGGAGACTATCAAGATTTGTTGCCTGAATAGAAATGTTTGTTAATATTTTTAAATAAATATGTGTTTGTCTTAAATAGTTATTATCATTTAATTTGACTTGGTTCATAAATGGGGTTTAAACCAGTCAATGCTGCATCACTGCTTTAGATAACTCTGCTAATTTTTACTCAACCCCTGGGAGATACATTTGTCTCCCAACATTATTACCCCACAGTTGGTAATTTCTGCGCAATTTGTGCGCATTAAAGTCTCCCACAATGATGAAAGGAGTGGGGAGTTGAAGAAGGAGACTATCAAGATTTGTTGCCTGAATAGAAATGTTTGGTGGTAAGTAGATAGAGCAGATGGTAATAAGTCTGTTTATGCGAACTGCTTGTAAGTTGGTATTTAAGTTCATTTGTGAATGGGGTAAATTGCGAGAAATAGAGAGCCACTCCACCAATGGCCCTGTCACTACCTGTAAAGTCTTTTCTGTAAGTTGCATAGTTACGTAATTTCGCTTTGTCAATAGGTCTTAAATGGGTTTCCTGGAGAGCTAGGCAAAGTGGTTAATCGTCAGAGAGGATATTACGGATTTCGTCATGTTTATTGTGATAACCACGGCAATTCCACGAGATGATAGTAAACATGAAAGGAGTGTTAGATATGTATATCTATGTCATTTTTTTCGGAGGTAGTAAACATGCTACTATCTCCATCGTCTAATACTTCATCCCTTTCAGGATGAAGATTTAAAGCATCATCATCCATATGTGTTTCATCTTTTTGATTCTGTTGCTGATGAGTATCATTTCTAGATGTCTTATTATTTTTTTTCTTTTTGGGTGGATTTTCAATTGGTGCAGCTGATTTAATACGTAGGGTATGTTTTTCAATATCAGATCTGATGTTTGACTTTAGAGATGGTGTTTTAGTTATGTTTTGAGAACATCTTTTATTAAGTGTGGGTTTAAGAGTAAAGGAATTAGGATATAAGGATTGAGAGGAATTAGAAGAGGAACTTTGTGGCAATTTGGGAGGAATAGAATTCATTGACTTTGAAGGCATAGATTGTGTAGATGTAGTTGTCTTACCAGATTTATTAGCCAAGGTATCTTTTTGCTTTGGTTTGAAATTTATTTCTACAGGGAAATCTGTTTGAGTTGCATTAGTTTGATGGATTTTACGGTTTGTTTTAGATAAGGCAGTGGCATATGAAACACCAACTATGGGTGTTCTGGATTCAACTACTTTTCTAGCTTCAGGGTAAGATATATTTTCTTTCGTACGTATTGTTTGAATTTCTTTTTCTTTTTTCCACATTTCCAGGTTTTTGAGTATGATGGATGATCTCCTTTACAATTTACACAGTGAGCGGTAGCACTACAATTGTCACTTTCATGATCAACCATACCACACCGACCACAGGTCAATTTGCCACGACAAGAAATTTTGGAATGTCCAAAACGTTGACATTTAAAGCAACATATAGGGTTCGGGATGTATGGTCTAATGGAACATAAGTATCCAGCCTTTATGGATTTGGGTAAATTAGGTGAGCCAAAAGTAAGTATAATATGCTTTGTTGGTATTTGAATTTTATTGGTTGGTGTTTGTTCATCATTATGGAAAATTTTTATTCGTTCAACTGCTATAACATTTTGTTCCTTTAAGTTTTCTAATATTTCATCTTCGTTAACATGCAGGAGGTCCGATTCAGAGATCACTCCGCGAGAAGTATTAAGAGTTCTATGTGGAGATACAGAAACAGGAATATTTGCAAAATGTGTGCATTTTTTTAAGTTTGCCGCTTGTTGGCTATTGCTAACTTCCACAAAAAGTTCACCAGATCTCAGTTTTTTTATGTTTTTCAGCTCACCAACTAATTCTTGGATAGACTTATGAATTAGGAAGGGAGAGGTTTGGTCAAAATTCCCCTCTATACGTTTTACAACAAAAAACCTTTCTGATATATTCACAGAATGTGTTTGGGGACTGTCAACTAGAGCAGATTCCACTCTGTCAGCCCATGACATGGTTGTTACCGAAGAACTCAAAAAATCACTTTTTCCTTTATTAGCTTGTGGGGTCTCCACATCACATGTTTTATTCCCTAAATTTGTAGCCATAATTGAGAGAGAAAAATATAAACGCCAGGCATCGGGCCTGGTCACCAACCGTTCTTCTTACCGTTACGTCTATTGTAGGTCTCAGAAGAGCGAAAACTATTTTCAACGGACCCCCACGTTTTTCGAACATTGGGTTAAACTCGATAGCATCTCCGAAGCTCCGGTTCTTTTCCAGGGAGAATGGGTAGCCGTAGGTAAGCCTTTACAGCTCTGTCCAACCTACAGCCGGCCCTTATGTCGAAAGGCACCAGTCCTCCGGTGTTATTCCTAACCACCACCATGCAAGCATGGCGCCCCCCATACTCGGAACCAGAGTTCACAGATGCCCTGCACCCTGGGACTCGATATCAAGATAAAAAGGAAGAGACGAGTCGATGAGGTTAAAAGAAACCTCAACACCCAGGGTGTCTCACGTGAATAAAAAAAAACCACTATTGTCTATATAGAAGTTATATCAGAGGGAACTTTAAAAAAAAATGGTGTCTTTTTTGTCTTTTGTCATTTTTAATTTTTTTTTCTTAACAAGAGAAACAGCAACAAAGTTAGTATAACAAGGAACAATGAAAACAAAATAATTAGTATAAATATCAAACATGAACAAGAACAAAGAGGGATAACAAACTGAAAATAGAAGATTAAAAAGTGTGAAACAAAAAAAAAGGATAGGCAACTAAAAAAGAGAAGAAAAAAGGAAAGGAGAAAGATCGCTTGGGAACCCGGGGTCGCGAAACCCGTAAATACCTAAAGAAGCTATTCCCCTGGGGGAATATCATTTAAAATGATAAATCAATACTTGCAAAAAGTGATAAAAATATATTTTTAGGCAAATACTTTTTTTGGTGGATTTCGTATGAAAAACTATCCATGTACATACTATGTATGATTTATCTATCTATATATATATATATATATATATCACTTTTTTATGGACACAAAACTTCTATAATTCTGCTCAAATCTCCTCCAAACTGATACATAAAATCAAGGGGCATAAAATCTCGATTAAGTTTGTTAATGGGCCCGATTGGACCTAGGAAAGAGGTTTTTTGTGAGAAAGAAAAAACCCATAACTTCATAGTAAAATTAGATATTGAATCAGTTCAATTTTTTCTGTTACTTCTAAAAAATTGGCCAAAAGTTCATGCATGACAGATATTTGATAAAATTAAAAATGGAAACAATGGGTAAAAATATTTCATGACTTAGTAAATTTTCAAGATATTATATCCAGTTAATTTTTTTATAAATGTTCTTAATATTATATAAAACTTTTACTGCAAAAAGTAAGTTAAACAAAGACAAAAATGGGGGTGGAAAATGAAAAAAATTCATAATTTTGTCAATTCTTAATATATTAAAAACAGATTAAATTTATTTTACACCATAATAATATCTACAACTGTTTTGCTGAGAAATTTTTAATAGGACCAATACTTATTCGTGATTGAAAAATTGAAGAAGTATTCAAATAACAAACTGCATATTTTCTGACTCATTTTTAAATTAATTTTTTGCTCTCAAACGTGTGTTCGATCGCTTCCTTCGAGAAACTCGTTTTACTGACTGCGCAAGATGGCGTCGCCACACCGCATTGCACTGAAAAATTCCTTATTTAGGATCAAATTACTGTTTAAAAAATATAAACAAAGCAATGACCAGAAATCTGCAAAATTCTAAAAACCGCACAACCTCTGTTCCCAAGCTGCACAGATTTGAAGGCGTCTACTGTAGTACAAGATAATTTATTTATCAAAATTTTACGTTATATTGCAATCTTTTTAGAAAAATGGGAATATATAAAATGATTCTGTCTCCAAAGAGTTACCTGAAACCTGGAAAAATATGCTCTTCAGCATAAGAAACAATAATATAATTCGTGCTCACACAAATATACATTTTTATTAGTTTACTTGATTTCATTATTTATAATTTTTGTTTATCAGTTTTAAATTTCTTTTTTTGCAAAAATATTTATCATTAGTTTTTGAAACAGTTGCCATTTGAACAATGAAAAATGTCGAGCAGAATATAGGTTTTTTAATTTATTTATTTATTTTTCCTTTGTAAGTGTATTTTTTATCACTTTGAACAAACATTAACCTAATTTGATGATTTAAAATGTTAACAAAAAAATTCTTATTTATTCCAGAGTAATTTTCAGCAAAACTTGGGGATGTCATCATAGTAAGAAAAATAAATCCAAAGTTAATTCCAAGAGAAATGTAGAAGGTCTTGCAAAATTAAAGATATTGATTAAAAAAAAAAAAAAAAAAAAAAACAAAAAACCTCAAAATACATGTACAATGGACAAATTTTTGACTTTGGATCCACCATTAACGGATCCACCATGCATTATTAAATCCAACTAGGAGGCAGCTAACTCATGTGTATAAAGTTTGAAGATGAAACAATATGGGTTCACTTGTCAATCCTCTGGAAATGTTGCAAAAAACTATGTAGAATAAAACAATTTTTGTCATTATAAAAAATAAAATAAAAAATCCCTTAATAAATAAACAGCAATAGCCAGGTTAAATGAAGTATTTGGCACAGCTGTCATATATGCACCAGGTATGGTGAACATCGACGCTATTGAAATATTGGGCGTCGATGTTGGCCATACCCGGTGCATATACGACAGCTGTGCCAAATATTTCATTTTCGAATACCAGTTACAAACATGTTTAAAAATTATTTTCTATTACTTGAAAAAGAAATATCAATAAATTATCGATATGTTATACAATGACTATATAGAACGAAACAATTTTTGTCATTTTAAAAAAGAAAATTTCTCAATAAATAAACAACTATAGCCAGGTCACCCTGTCAAGCAAAAAAAAAAAAAAAAAAAAAAAAAAAAAAAAAAGCAAGTCTTTCAGTGTGTTGGTTTTGTAAAAGATGCATCCAACTGGAAAAAGACTGTTTTTCAGTGACATTTCTAAGATAAAACATGGATTGTTTTCTTTTACAACTAAACTTTTACCGCAGCAGCATTTCGAAAGACAGGCAAGTCTTTCAATGAGTTGGTTTTTGTGAAAAATGCATCCAACTAAAAAAGATTGACTTTCTGTGAGATTTCTAAGTTAAACTATGAACTGTTTTCTTTTACAGATGAACTTTTACCACAGCAACGTTTTGAAAGACAGCGATATCCTTCAATGTGTTGGACTTGTTGAAAAATGCACGAAACTGGAAAAAGATTGACTTTATTGTTTTTCGGTGACATTTCAAAGATAAAACAAACTGTTTTCTTTTATGGACCACTGCGACGGTAAATATGCAAGCAAGTCTTTTAATGTGTTGGTTTTTGTGAAAAATGCATCCAACTGTAAAAAGATTGTTTTCAGTGACATTTCTAAAATAAGATATGGACTGTTTTCTTTTACAGATAAACTTTTACCACAGCAGAGTTTTGAAAGACAGCGAAATCTTTCAATGTGTTGGACTTGTTGAAAAATGCACGAAACTGGAAAAAGATTGACTTTGTTTTATCATTGAAATGTCACCAACAACAAATAAGTGTTTTCTTTTATGGACCACTGCAACGGTAGATATACAAGCAAGACTTTCAATGTGTTGGTTTTTGTGAAAGATGCATCCAACTGGAAAAAGATTGTTTTTCAGTGACATTTCTAAGATAAAACATGGATTGTTTTCTTTTACAACTAAACTTTTACCGCAACAGCATTTCGAAAGACAGGCAAGTCTTTCAATGAGTTGGTTTTTGTGAAAAATGCATCCAACTAAAAAAGATTGACTTTCTGTGAGATTTCTAAGTTAAACTATGAACTGTTTTCTTTTACAGATGAACTTTTACCACAGCAACGTTTTGAAAGACAGCGATATCCTTCAATGTGTTGGACTTGTTGAAAAATGCACGAAACTGGAAAAAGATTGACTTTATTGTTTTTCGGTGACATTTCAAAGATAAAACAAACTGTTTTCTTTTATGGACCACTGCGACGGTAAATATACAAGCAAGTCTTTTAATGTGTTGGTTTTTGTGAAAAATGCATCCAACTGTAAAAAGATTGTTTTCAGTGACATTTCTAAAATAAAATATGGACTGTTTTCTTTTACAGATAAACTTTTACCACAGCAGAGTTTTGAAAGACAGCGAAATCTTTCAATGTGTTGGACTTGTTGAAAAATGCACGAAACTGGAAAAAGATTGACTTTGTTTTATCATTGAAATGTCACCAACAACAAATAACTGTTTTCTTTTATGGACCACTGCAACGGTAGATATACAAGCAAGACTTTCAATGTGTTGGTTTTTGTGAAAGATGCATCCAACTGTAAAATGATTGTTTTTCAGTGACATTTCTAAAATAAAATATGAATTGTTTTCTTTTACAGAAAAACTTTTACCACAGCAGCGTTTCGAAAGACAAGCAAGTCTTTCAATGTGATGGTTTTTGTGAAAAATTCAAAAACTGAAAAAGATTGTTTTTCAGATTATTTTAGATTAAGTTTTACCACAGCAGCGTTTCGATAGACTTGAGAGTCTTTCCATGATGCTTTCCCAGAGAAGGGTCCTGAACATGAATTTTCCCAAAGGCTACCCCATGAACATTTCTTGACACTCGGTTCCTTTTCCAATGTTCCAGAGAAAGAGATTGCATTTTCCCAAAGAAGGCCTCATGAAAATTTTTTCTACACTTTATTTCAACGACTTTCCCACGTCCCACATGTGTGCTTTTCAAAGATTCCCGAGACCCGTTTCCCATGCGTGTGTGCTGTCGAGTCTTCAGTAGCTGCCCGTCTCGAGCAATATCAACAACTGTATGTGTTGCTCTCTGCCGGTCCCCCATGGCTCGCGCTTGACGCGGTGCCATCATGCGGTCCACCCGCTGTGTCTCCTGCATCAGGTCCGATATGACCGGTATCACGGATGTCGGGTGTGCCGGCCCCTTCTCAAGGCCCCGGACCTCACCTTTCTCTTGATCCATTATAAAGATCAGTTGACAGATGAGCAGTTTCGAGAGATTCGGGATCAGAGAAACCAGATTCTGATGGTCAAACTGGATCGAGAGGATTGGGAAAGATCTTACCTCCAGGTCTAAAGTCTCATCCGTCGCAGAAGAAAAAGAGTTGAAAGGGAAATAGTGTTCCCATTTCAATTTTTTTTTTTTTTTGCGCCCAACACCTTACCAATGATGGCGTGTTGCGTCCTGTATTTTATACGATCACGTGGAATTGGTTAATTTGAAATGCATTTAGAAAATGGAATCTTTAAACTTTTCATAGATTGAAAGTGGAAATTTTGAAATCACTTCTTTGCGTGAAGGGACCTATCAATAAATAGAGTATGCCCAAGTAAGAGATGAGCAGCTTCCTGTATATAGCCACAGTTTTGAATGTAGTCAGCCATACTGTTTTAACAGGACTTCTTTTAAAAGTTTCTGTCCCTCACCAGAAATTTATATTTTAAACTCTTGTGTTTAAAAATACCCAATCCAAGACTTTTATCCTATGTTGTTGTCACAAAAGAGGGATGGTGAATGAAAAGATGCCTTTTGTGATTCCATGAGATTATGACTCAAAATAAACAGATACATTGCATGTGACATAATTTAAGAAAATCTCGTTAATTTTTTTATTTTTTTTTATTTATTTTTTTTTTTACCTTACTCTGTTTTGTCTTCACATTTGTTATACAGTTGTCATCCATTTGAGTCGTCTACATTTTCACTGGAATATGTTTCAACGCAACTCTCGATTAGTTTGTGTGTATTGCAGAAGGCGGCAGGGAGGATCTGGATTAATTTTAAGAGATTGCAGTCATGGATATCACGCGGGGTGCATCGTGTACCATGTCAAAAGAACTTGGAATAAGAGAGACGTATCCCTGACGTGTGCTGAATGTGCCATCCCCATCCACTGGCGGGAATTGAGGGCCGTATGGACTGTGCTATACCATCCCCTGAGTGACACCCGGATTGTCATGATCCCTGAAGAAAAGGAACGTAGAATGTGTTTAGAAGAATAAATTGAAAAAGGAAAGAACAGAGAATAAATGCAAGGTAATTTTAAATTAACAAACTTTGAAAACTTTGAGTGTTGGAAGAGAAAAAAATGGGTCAAAAGAAATTGGATAAATCCAATTATGTATACATATTCCAATATACGTTCTATAATATAGATATTTTATCCTTATATCTGTTGTGAATTATTGTAATTTTTTTTATAATATAAATACTTTATCTTTACATCTGTTAAACTAAAATACTTTGATTTACAACTTTATTATATAATTATTTACTATTAATTTTTTTTTAAATAATAATAATATTTTATTTTTACATCTATCGATATGAAATATATTTCAAGAATTAAATTTCTTAAATGTACATCATAAAATACTTTGCTCTATAACTTTATTATAAAATAAAATTATACTAAAACTAAAAAATACTTTTTTTTTTTTTTAAATCAAGATATATTCTGAACTCCTGTCACTTACACACTATCTGTTTATTTTCAGTCATAATCTAATGGAATCTTAAAAGGGCATCTTTTCATTCACCTTTTGATTCAATCCCTTTTTTTCAAATTCACCTAAAAGGTTTAGGTGTATTATCTTTCATTAGTTGTTTTTATTGATCCTCTGCTGTTGTGAAACATGTAAATTAATATCACTAAATAGGGATGGAGTTAGAAGGTGAATGACACAGTGCCCTTTCGAGGTGCCAAGGGTGCCCAATACACAGAGAGTATGCCACTCGACACCCTCTATTACACACAGTCTCTTCATTCTTCGCGTTCCGATGCGGGGAGAAAGAATCATGAGGGTGAACGTGCTTTCTGGAGGCCCTTGCTGCAAGAGGGGAGAGAGAAGTTGCAAGGAAACTCCCCCAGTAAAAAGAAGTCCCTGTAGAGAAACAAGAGGAGCCAGTCCCCCCCAAGGAGGGTCCCATCCAAAGTGTGTCACAGCACCTCTCTCCCCTCAGGAAACAGGTAAGAGACTCGTGCGCCAACTTTTTTGAAATACATCCCTGGAGGAGAGAGGAGCAAATTTAAAATGTATTCCAGCACCTCTCTGAAAACATTTTTTGAGAAACAGGTAAGTATTAAAAAAAAATTGTAATTTAAGAAATTACACCAACCATTTGAAATTTTTTTCACTCAAAACATTCATCTATCATTTTAAGCTAAATACCAGTTGTTTTATTGTGTATTATCCATGCCATTACTATAAATGACTTTATACATGCTGCAATTTGAAGGTACGGTTCATTTAAGTTGCATCACTTCATTGTCGCCAAGCATAAAAGTTGGTGACGAAAGAAACATTTCAAACTGTAACGTTGGTGGGAAAGTAAATGATTATTAAAATAAAGCTTTGGCATATACTGTTATACTTGTGAGACTTTGGCATATACTGTTTGATTTTACAGAGCAGAATTTTGGTGATAAAGGTTTTAAACTAAAGTCGATCACAGCACATGCCTGTGTATGGGTCCATCAGACATTGAATCAAAAAAGTTTTTTTCCAGTTTTTCCCAAGCCGGTTGCTTTTTAGTTTTCTTTTTAGGTGGTGGAAAATCAAGAGTAATAGCTATAACATTTTCCGGCTTGTTAGAATCACTATTGGCACTCAAATTTTCCTGGTTAGAACCGACTGATTGTAAAACGCCATGGCTAGTGGATTGGTCGCCCTCGAGACATATTTTGCAGTTAATCGGTTCGGCATTAAATTGCTTCCTTTTTCGTGATCGCCTTTCAACACGTAATTGGTTTTCGGCGTCTCGATAATCTTTTGATTTTCTTGTTTTCTGCATTGAAAAACGTTTTTGCGCCAAACCAAATACAGTACTATTCAATTATCCCGTAGACCAATTTCGGCAAATGATACGAATCGCCAAACTAATAAGCAACTTATACATGTTGACTAAATTTTTATTTTAAATAACAAAAGAACAAATAAATTAGTAAAACATTAATAAAAAGTAGAAATAAAAATCACTTTATAATTGTTTAAGTACGCATATTGTGTTTAATGTCATTGAATGCGACATTCATGGCCATTCATTTCTTTGGCTTTTTCCGTATCTGTTAATTTCTGTCTACCCATTTTTAAATTTGTTAGTTTTCTCCTTTATCACAATGATTTTAACCATTTAATTTTCTATTCAAATGAAAACTCTTCTAAAAGTAAAGAATTTAGTTTAAATTGAAAAGTGAACACGCCATTTTGTCAATCCTCCACCGAAAACAACAACCATTTTGCAATGGGAAAAAAAAAAAAAAGTAAGAAAAATCATGCGTTAAGCATAGATTATGAAGCACTTTCCAACACTTAATGAAATCTTTAACAAAACTTTGTTATTTAGGGAAATAATAGTGTATAGCCAAATATACCCAAATATGTATTCCAGTACATTAGAACAGCCCTGTATTTCATATATCAGTTCATATAATGGGAAAATTTAGCTTAGTTAGAAAATACCCAGTAGCTTGAAATTTCTTTTTCAGGAATTCATACTATTAGATGGAAACATACTTGGAGACTTTTGTTCAGCCCTGTAGTTTACATTGTATCTTTATTACACATCAGCATTAGGCTAAAATTTATTGTAAACTAAAACACTTTTAAAACAACTGAAATCACATTATCATAAATCATCATTCATAGGCGTCCATGTACCAAATTCTTTGCATGGCCCTGTATATCCCTTTATCTATATTCTGCAAACATTTCTCAGTAAATTGAATGCAGCTCAGCGTAAAAATGCATGGCTTATTTAAGAACTACGTTTAAATAATTTACGCTCATATTCAGTAACGTTAGTGAGTTCTTTTGGGTAGCCCTGTATATCAACTAACATTTATACACACCATATAATGTGCGTATATTTAGCGAAATATAAACGCGAATATCATAATTAAAATGCATTTCATCCCTCCATCAGCCATTATCAGACACATATACAGTACTTCAGAAATAATATACTATTTGAAATCTTTTGTATGGCCCTGTAAATGCTATATACTTCATATTATGCAAGACAGTAGCGTATAATTTATATTAAGCTTTAGTGACATATATCAATTTTATTATACATGAAAAAGCTTAATATATTTAAAATATGTCACACACAATTCCTCCTTTTACCATTATCTAATAGAATTCTTTTGTGTGGCCCTGTAAATGAATAATAGCTACATTTTCACCTTATATTTTATAAAATGCATATTTTAATATGTTTGACAGGGTATAACATCTTTAAAATTCCTTTGAAACGATTTTTCCCCATAGGCCGTAATGTAATTGGAAACTTTTGATTCACCCTGTAGATAAACTAATCATGGTAGAAACTTCATTTTCGATAGGACTTGTGCTAGGGTAAACGTCAATAGCGTCCTAAAATTTCATGGCAATCCGAATATATTAAAGATTTTTCCCCATAGGCAGTAATGTAATGGGAAACTTTTGATTCACCCTGTAGATAAACTAATCATGGTAGATACTTCATTTTCAATAGGGTTCGTGCTAGGGTAAACCTCAATAACGTATAAAAATTTCATAGCAATCCGAGTATATTTACGGGAGTTAGAGCGCGGACAGACGGACAGACAAACCGAATACATAAGCACTTTTCAACTTTGTTGGAAAGTGCTAAAAAATAGACTTATATAAATGAAAAGATTAAGTTAAATTCATTACTTTATTATAGTTCTTTAGATATTCACATTTTATTTGTTATTTTATATAGTTTTGTTTAGTTTTTAACTAAAAATAAGTGTGTTATCAGTGTTGAATTAAGACACTTTTTTCCAGGAGGAACTTTAATGCCTCTGGCGAGACACATTGTAGAGTTGTGAGGGAAGGGGGGATTGCACTTTTTCACCATTGAGAATACAAACTATGAAATTTTCTGAGAAGGGATGTCTCTCTGTGTCTCCCCTCCCCCCAAAGGCCACCTTCTCAGATAAACATTGTGTTTTATAGTTAACCCTTTCCGGCGCGGTGTCCCTTAAAAAGGACACCTAATTTTAATTTTACTGGCACCAAGAATATTTAATTAAAATTTTCCTTTGATAAAATGCCTGAAAATAAGCAAGTTCGTATTCTCTAATAAATTCGTTTATAAATTCTGGTAGCAGATAATTATTTCAATTAAACTTACTCCGCGCCGGAAAGGGTTAAAGCATTCCCAATGCTATTGGGGACCAAACTGCAAGTACTTAATCATTTATAAAATAGAAATAAATTGAATATTAGTATAGAATCAACCACTCATACATGTGAAAGTATAATTTGATGTAACCTTCTGAAAAAATTAAATGCACAGTTTGTTTTGTTTTAACCTGTCAACAATATGAAAAATAGAAAATGTGGTAATCTGCTCTTTAAATAAGACTCAATTTAAAAAAAATAGTAGTTTTTAAAAAAAAAATGTTTAAAACATCGGAGCTCTTGAAGATGTATATTTAGTTTGGGTTGCAAAAAAGCTTGGAATATTTTTTAAATGTTAGTCTTGGTAAAAGATAGATTTTAAGTGGAATTTGCAGGCTTTAACAAACGCCTTTCTCCCCCCCCCCCCCCCCCGGTCCTTGCAATAACATTTCCTATTTGATTAATTTCAAGTAATTTTATGATTTATTTACTTTTAGGTTATGTATGCAACAACAGAACAAAAATTAGTTGAAGCTATCTGAGATATTCAAAAAGAAGAGAAAGCGTATCCAAAATTTGTTCGCTTCAATAAATTTTATCAAAGAAAGGGTGAATGGATATTGCTTAGTCATCAGTAGATGCTGACTAGGCAAAATAACACTAACAATTTTGCAGAAGCCACGGTAAGAATATTGAAAGACACAGTTCTGCAAAGAACAAAAGCCTTCAATGTTGTGGCACTCACGAACTTTTGCATTACAATGTGGGAGCTCAGACTGATTTCATTCAGCAGCAATCCTCTCCAACTAAGCCTACCCCCAGAGCCCAGTTCTTGTGCACCATTGATTAATGAGTTTTGTTTTGTGTCATTTAAATTTTAGTATAGGCAAATATGAAAAGTGCATATTTGATGTTTCTGATTCTAGTACTACCAAAAGAATGCATCAATATATCCTAATACAAGCAAGGAGATAATGCTGTCATGTTATTCATAGAGGCAGAAGCCACCGTAAGAATATTGAAAGACAGTTCTGCAAAGAACAAAAGCCTTCAATGTTGTGGCACTCACGAACTTTTGCATTACAATGTGGGAGCTCAGACTGATTTCATTCAGCAGCAATCCTCTCCAACTAAGCCTACCCCCAGAGCCCAGTTCTTGTGCACCATTGATTAATGAGTTTTGTTTTCTGTCATTTAAATTTTAGTATAGGCAAATATGAAAAGTGCATATTTGATGTTTCTGATTCTAGTACTACCAAAAGAATGCATCAATATATCCCAATACAAGCAAGGAGATAATGCTGTCATGTTATTCATAGAGGTAGTTATATTTTTTTTGCTCAAAATTTTATGCACTATTTAAAAATAATTATATCAAAGTTTCGTATATTTTTATATATAGGAGAAAGTGGGACAGCAAAGTCAGATAATATAAAATGAACATGCAAACATCGTTTGCAAAAAATTTTCAAAGTTTGCAGACAGTTATGATTTTTTTTTTTTTTTTTTTTTTTCAAATTTCTTAAAATTATTAATTTTTTTGGTGGAGGATCAGCACGTCGCAGATTATTGAGTAATTCTGCAGACTTTTTCAACTAGAGAAGAAAAATTGTTAGAAATTATTTTTAACAGTATTTAGGTTGTTGTTGTTGTATTTATAACGGTCAGTCAGCTGCAGGATACAGGATGTAAGGGGGGGGGTCCTTTCTAGGGAACCTAACCCGTACTTACGCAAAGAAATCCGAGGTTCGAAGAAAACCATGGAAAACTCCAAGTGATTAGGCCGACAGCCGTGACTAGATTTGAACCCAGCACCTGCTGTCTACCAGTTTCAAGGGCCGAACCTCTTAGCCAATGATGGGGCCAGTACTTTTTTTGAAGAAGCTCCATGGTGCATACGAAAAATTTAAAACCATTATAACTGAGGCGGGCTCTCCCCCCTCCCCCCCCCCTCTTGACAGGTCGGTAACAGAAACATTGCAAAATCGAAGCGGGTGCTGCAGAAAATGAATACTAATCTAAGAGGTGTTAAGCAATGTAAGTAAGAAAAATGTTGCCATTGTTCATCATGAGAGTATGCAATGTTTCAGTTTATGATAGGCTTTGCAAATTAATTGAACGAATTAAAAATACATTTTGTATTAAAAAATAGATTTTAAATGTTGATCTCTTAATAAAGTTTTAAAGATAGCTTAGGAGGTACTCTATTTGTATATAATTTTACATTTTAGTTGTTAATGGTGATATAGGACTACTTTTTTTTTTGTAGAAAACTTTAAAGAAATTGAGTTCGCAAACAGTTTTATATTTTATCTGAGTCTGGCCGGCAGTGGGAGGAATGGGACAGGTCTCTCTCTTTATGTATCATTCTAAACATTTCATCAATCACTCACAAGATGAAGCAATAGTACTAGTAGCCCAATCTTCAGTTGAAAAAAATAATGATTTGTATCAACTTTCATTTTTATTAAGGAAAATATTATTTCAAAAATAAATTTTCTACATGTACTTTTAATCCTTTCTGTATATTAACTTGTTTATGCATAGATGTAATAGTTTTTCTATATATGGAGCATTATACTGTAATCCATAATTTGAAATAAACCTAAAAGCAGCATATTTGTTTATACTGAAAAAGTTTAACACAAAGCAAGGAAATGAAGAGGGACTATTTTATCTACTCAAAATCCGGCACAGATATGATATGTGAACCATATTGGTCTGATTTCCCCCCCCCCCACAATGCCAGTGTCATATAATGAATGCATTGGGGTAACTTTTGGCCTATAATGCAATTGCTGCCGATAAGTTGTTATTTTGCTTGATATGGTAACCTGAATGTTTTTCTTTTATTTATTTATTTTTTAATTGTATAAATTGTTTTGTTCTATAGTTATTAATCTTTTTTTAATATATTGCCTATCCCTTTATGTATATATGTAACTGGTATTAGAGAAAGAGGTTTTCATCAAATTGGCGTTAGAAAAAAATCATGTTAATGTAGTGCATATACGACACTTGTCCCCAACTGTCATCATGTCCAAAATTCTTAGGGTATATTTTGATTTTTTCAAAAGTAAGCTTATGTTCTAAGCATGTGAAAGAGCCACATCAATCACACGGAGAGAATTCGATTTCCAGGAAGTGATCTGTGACTTATAATTAGATAAAAAAATATGGTTTTAGAGGGGAGTGGAAAGTTATCCCTTTAAGTTTGCGTACCCAGTCAAACTATCCAATTCAGTTGATAAGGATATACCTATCAGCATTTTTTATGGTTGTATCTGTAACAAATATACAAAAGATCATTTTCAAGATGTAATAATATTCCTTGAACTTCATTCAAAAGGGTAAATTTTGTTTTATTAAAGGTGATAAAAAACAAACATAAATGGCTGATGCCTTCCATGCCTTTTTTTTTCCCCCATGCCTGATCAACAAAATTCCAGGGGTGCAGAAAATGTTTCTACTCCCAATATTTTCCCCAATCTACATGAAAATTTCCCCAAAATTTTATGGTATATTATAGATAAATGCTGCCTTACCATAGGTACAGAAAATTTATTCTTTCAATATTTCTCAACTTATGCGTGAGTATATATAGCAAGGGCAATTCTGATTTAAAATAAAAATTTAAAAAAAATTCTAAAGATTACAGCAATTTTTTGGAAAGGTTGCAGCAGAGTAAGGAAAAATGTGTGTGTATGGGGGGGGGGGGGGGATCCACTCCCAGCAATAACGACGTGTTATTTGTTGGTTCTTTGACAAAATTAGCAGTTGATTTGCCTTTATTTGAAGAAATTTGCGGTTTTGAGATGATTTGTCGAAATGTGAGAGTGTTTGTTATATTTTAACAAATTTTCAGACTATTTTGCCCATTTTGACGAAATTTGTCTTGTTTCACGGTCTTTTTTACAGAAATTGTGGTTGTTTCACGATCTTTTGACGAAACTTCATGTGTTCATGTCCCCATAACCTCGCGATTATTTCACATTTTTTGACGAAATTTGCGGTTGTTTTGCAATCTTTTGACGAATTGTACATTTATTTTGTGATGTTTTGACAAAATTAAAGTTCAATTCACATTCTTTTGAGAAAACTTGCGGTTCTTTTGCAACCTTTTACCAAAACTTGCCGTTTATCGCGATCTTTTGACGAAGTTTGCAGCTATTTTAGGATATTTTGACGGTGGCTTTTTTACATTCTAGTGACTAATTTTGTGATTATTTCGCGATCTTGTGATTAAATTAGAGTTTTAACCGGAATTCTTGAGTAAAATTCCTAGTATTTTTATGTCCGAATTTTCAGATTGATGACTTAATTTTCGAAACCAAATGAATGACTTAAATTTTCAGAAAATTCAGAACAGAATCACTCCTGATATATGGTACATGTTATTCTGAGATCGATTATGTAAAGATCGCCATGCATATCTTTTTATTTGTAGGGAAATTTTTCTACCTCAAAAAACAATGGAATTCGGTTTTAAAATCAAAATTAATTGTACATATTTCTGGAAAATTTCCCCCGATCCTAGATCGCCAGATCGGACATATTCTGCAGCCCTGCAAAATTCCTGAATTTTCTGTGCCCAATCAACAAAATTTGCAATTTTTCTATGCCTGATCAACCAGTTTGTGCCTTTTACAAAACTAATTGACAAAATTCACGATCTTTCCGCTTCTAATCAACAAAATGCACAATTTTTACAATGCCTATCGATAAAATTCAGATTTTTACAAAGCCAATTTGACAAAAATTGCGATTTTTACAAAGCTGATCGACAAAAATCTTGACTTTGACAAATCAATCGACAAAATTTTCGATTTTTCCTCACATGATCAAATACGCAATTTTTCTGTGCCAAAACAGCCAAATTCTTGATTTTTCTGCACTTGATTAACAAAATTCTCAATTTTTCCATGCTTCATCAACAAAATTCATGATTTTTACAAAGCCATTTGAAAAATTTCACAATCAAACAATTCACCTATCAACAAAATTTGTGATTTTTATGAAGTTGATCGAGAAAATTCTCGATCTCTTAGCACCTAATGAACAAAATTCATGATTTTTTCGAAGTCTGTTGACAAAATGCGCTATTTGTACAAAAATGATCGACAAAATTAGCAAATTAGAAATTTGAAATTTTTATGAAGTAAATTGACGAAATGTGCAATTTTTACAAAGCTGATCCTGAAAATTCATGATTTTTTGTTCTTTATAATATTTGTAAGTTTTACGAGGCCGATCAAATAAATTCACCAACTTTTAGCATCTGATCTACAACATTCATGATTTTTATGGAGCCGTTTGAAAAAAATTCACACTCCGTCCGCACCCTATAAACAAAATTTGTGATTTTTATGAAGCCGGTGGAAAAAAATTCGAAAATTTTCAGCACCAGATCGCTGAAATATGCTATTTTACAAATTCGATCAATAGAATTTGCAATTTTCTCAAAATCGATCGACAAAATTCATGTTTTTCACACGGTAAACCGGGAAGACATGCAATTTTTTCATAGACGATGAATTTAATCAGGAACAATAATAGTTAGTTTTTAAATTGAAACAAGCATGAGTTTTGTCAGTTTATCAAGAGAAAAACATTGCGCATTTCATCTTGCCATAGAAAAAAAAAAAAAATACAGATTTTGTCAAAGTAGATAAATATCATGAAATTTGTTTATTGGGAGCGAAAAAATGAGTATTTCGTCAATTACATTTGGGAAAAACCCACTTTTGTCATTGGGACAAGGAAAAATCACAAATTTTATGATTGGGCCTCGAAAAATCATAAATTTTGTTGATCGTTGATCAGTCACAGAAAAATCTTATTGATCAGCTCTTTCATTTATAAAGTTCACATTTCTTTCGACACTAGCTACTTATGTTTGTTTTTTAGCACTTTTAATAAAACAAAATTTACTATCCTGAAGAAAGTCAAGAAATATTATTATATCTTGAAAATAATCCTTGTTATACAGTACAGAACCATTTATCCGGAATGGTTGGGGTCAGATGCATTCCGAATAACTGGTTGGACATTAAAGCAGCATCCATTTGATAAGTTTTGTGGAATATATGTGGTTGTGGTATTACTTCTAATCTTAAATTAATTATTAGATTACTTGAATTAAGAATAAGATTCAAGTAAGATTAAAAAATAAAATTTGATAGAATGTAATTTATGGGAATGCTTTAGAAACAAAAATTCTTGTTTCCTCTGCATGAAAATAGAAAACATCTAAAGTATAACTAAATAAATTTCCATCTCAAATACTAGATGCAATCATCAAATTATACAATTGTTTCAAGCAATATTTATGTAAAATTAGATGTGTATGACACTTTTTTCTGCAAAGATACCATCATCATAGATTAGAAATATCATTCCGGATAACTGGTTTTCCGGTTAACTGGTTTCTGGATAAATGGTTCCATACTGTATATATATATATATATACAAACATAAAAACTGCTGATAATCCTTACCAACTGAATTGGATATTTCGACTGGGTAAGCAAACTTAAATTAAAAGGGTAACTTCCCACTCCCCTCTGAAACCATATTTTTTTATCAAATTTTACGTCGATGGATCACCTCTTCAAAATTCCTCGATGTTATTGATGTGGCTCTCGACTGCCTAGATATATTTGTAAGTGGCCCTTCTCTTGAAAAGATTGTGCATCCCTACAGTAGAATATTTGTTTAATTCTGTTTATTGTTATTCTTTAATGGATTATGATTTCTGAAAATAAAGAATACTGTCAAAATTGAATATGTGATTTCTACTTGTGATTCTTTCAGAAAATGAATGCTAATCTAAGAGGTGTTAAGCAATGTAAGTAAGAAAAATGTTGCCATTGTTCATCATGAGAGTATGAAGAAAGTAAGGGAGCCTAGAGCAGCCATTCTTTCTATCTGCCCACAAAGCGTTGAAAGATAAATATATGCTTTTCGTGTTTCAGTTGAATACTTTACACCAGTATTTCCAAATTACAAAACTTCATGGCATATTTTTATAACATTTGCAATAAATCTACCAAGAAGATTGTTTGGAAAAGGTTGGTTGGTTGATTTGGGTTTCATGGCGCAAGGTCCTCATTAGGACATGCTGCGCCAAGACAAAGTCGAAGAGAGAAAACCAAGAGAGATAAATTAGTTGTCAGTACTAAAAAAACCCAAGTAAAAACAGTAATTATAAAACAAAGACATAGCTAAAAGACACTCAGTATCAATTAAAACTGTAAAAGTTGAGAATAAAAGTTAAAATACAAACAGTGTAAAAGTTGACATATAATACTACATAAAAACGGAGTTAAAAATCAGGGATGTAATGCATCGATACATGTAAATAAAATATAACTGGTTAAAATTGGAACAAACAATAAAAGAAAAATAACATAAAAGTGTAAATAAAAATAAAAATATATTTAAATACAGAAAATCAATCAAAATGATAAAATAGCAGCAATAATAGTTTATAATATCTTTGAAAAAACCATGAAAACTGTGCAAATCAAAAAATGACTGGAAAACCAGTGACATAGGTGTAAAAACAATGCAAAAGAGTAGCCAGGTCACTTGAATGTATAATAAAACCAAAATATAATTTAAAAGAATAAATACTTTAAATAAGAAATAGTAAAAGTTCTTAGAATATGGCTGTCATAAAAAAAACAGAGCATAAAATGTTAAAACGTTAAAATGTTAGAACAGATACTAAAGTACTATGCTGACGGCACATATTCCTCAAAAACAGTGTTTGTTTCATCATCATCAGACTCATAACTAGAGGAGTCCATAGCCTCTTCAGCATAACTGAGCAACTGTTTAGGGTCCTTTATATTTTTTATGGCTGAGCTGAGACAAGATTTTTTGCCCTTTTTCTTCACAGTTTTCCACTGTGAAGAGACTTGTGTTGAGGGTTTATTCCTATCTTTCTGTGTGCTAGATTTTCTATTTGGTTTTTCACTAGGACATAGGCTAGAGTTCAACGAATTGTTTTTATTCAATACTGGCGTATTCTGTGTCTCATGGTCGGTAGATTTTACAGCTTTGATTGATGAGTTTTGTGTTCGTTTATAAAGATATTCTATTTCGACAGGTTCTGATGATGGTGGCCAGAGCTCTAATTTTGGCATAAGTCTTGTACTAACGGAACAGTATACATTACGGGTTTTTTTCTTTAAATTGCTAGATGAGGGTGAGTCAAATGGAGTGGCAGAATCAGTCTGAGTGCTTATGTGCCTCACAGAGTTTGTTTGACGTTTGAGTAGGCTAGAAAAAGAGATGCCAACTGATGGGGTTCTGGATTCAACAACTTTCCGGGTATCAGGATATGAAAGATTTTGTGTAATTTTGACTGTGAGAATTTCCTTTTCACGTTTCCAACTAGGACATGAGCGAGAGTAAGCAGTATGGTCACCCTTACAATTTGCGCAGCGTTCGGATATTTCACAAGATTTATCATCGTGGCCGACTTCTGCACAGCGAGCACAGGTAACATTGCCCCGACAGTTGATATTATTATGGCCATAACGCTGGCATTTAAAGCAACGGAGAGGGTTAGGTATATAAGGTCGGACAGGACAGCTTAGATAGGCAGCTTTTATTCTTGTAGGTAGATTGGAACTATTGAATGTCAGAATGATGTGCTTTGTGGGAAGCACTTTTTCATTCCAACGAATTGTTATATGCCTTACATCTATGACATTTTGATCTTTCAAATTTTCCAAAAGTTCTTCTTTTGTAGAAAATAGAAGTTCTGGTTCAGATATTACACCACGGCTAGTATTTAAGGTTTTGTGTACTTGAACGGAAACTGAAAAGGGTCCTATTGTGGTGCAATTGAAGATAAATTGAGAATGTTTGGGAGAGCTCACCTCCACCAACAGATCCCCAGACTGCAGTTTTTTAAGTGAATGACCAGCACCGAAGACAAACTGAAATGTTTTTGCGATTAGAAAAGGTGAAGTATTCTTAAAGGAACAATTAGAATGACTATCAGTTAGTTTAACCAGAAAGAAACGAGTAAAACTTTTCTGTACAGTTTGTTGCTCTCCACTGGGGAGAGACATAGAAGGAAATGAAGTTTTCCCATCCATGTTAAAAATAATAAAATTCGGACCCCGGCCGCACCACCCACTCCCGAGCCCAACAAGGGGATGCACATTCATGCACCAGTGCTAACCAGGGTCTATACGGTCACAAGACAATCCTATGTCAGTCTCCACCCTTAACGAGATGACTAGTAATTGCTCGCTCGCTTGATCCCTAAAGCCAGTGACAAAAGTCAGCTGACCAGCCAATTGATACATACGGGACCAATATGCACCTCCCGTCTACCTGAAGCAGAGGCCAAAGCAGTGTGTTGGTTTCCCTCAACTGCCAGGATCCCCTTTTCCAGGGACACGGGTTGCCACGCACGGCCAACACGTGGGTGGCTTACAATTCTCCATGAGTCGATATACAGGATGATATCGGCTCATACAGAATTGCCCTCACCTCCGAAAAGGAAACCACAACGAGAGTGAAACAAAGATAAAAGGAAGACAAGAGGAGTAAGAGGAAATAGAAAGGAGAAAGATCACTCGGGTGCCCCGGGGTTGTGAATCCCGTGAATATCTAAAGAAGGAATCCCCCCTGGGGGGATTGTTTGGAAAAGAAAAGTGTTATTTATTTATTTTTTAAGATGTTTATTTTTAGATGAAAGTTTAACACAATTAACTCAGTTTAACTTTTCAACTTTTCATATTTTAGAAAACAGCTCTAATGCTAAATTAATTGATACTTGTTCAAATAATGTAAATGTTTTAATAATTTAAGCAATATTGAATTTATTTTATTAAATAAAAATAAAAAAATATTTTGATGTTTTTTCTGAGAGATTCTATAAACTATCTCTTTCTTATATTTTAAAGTATTGAGGTATTTTAAACTTGTTTGTTTAGTGTCCTCATTTACCAGTAAAATTTCATTATATTTTTCCATGAACAGCAGTCAGCAAATTTTACGAATTTTTTACTAGATTTTGTATTTTCCTACAACTGAATGTGATGAATTCTGCAATATTTCTGAGATTTTTTTTTCTCTTGATTGTCTGACAACTTTTCTGTTTATTTTTTTTTTCCCCCACCCAGCCTAAAAAATTTCACACTTTTTTCATGTGACTGATTGAAGAATTTTGAGCTTACCAAAGCATATTAAATCACTACCTGCTAATTAACCTAAGATTTTATACTTTACTTAATAGAATTATAATTATTAGTTAGTGATTACAGAAGTTATAATAATTGCAAATTAGCAGCAATTTATAATTTCTGATAATTTGCATTTTTTATTTTAATTACTAACATACAAAAATATTATAATTATACAAAACTATATTAAATACAATTACATTATATTTGCAATTATTCAAAATTAATAACTACATTTAATGTTAAATTGTCAACACCACTTAAAGTTAATTATTATTAAACAATTAATTCTGTAATTAGGAACAGCAACATAATACACATTTTTATTATGTGGCGGCCATCGTGCGCAGTCAATAAAACGAGTTTCTCACAGGAAGCGATTGAGCTAGCCTTTTGCTTGGCGGATAAGACGCTCGCTTTCTGACCGTGGGATCTCCAGTTCGAACCCTGCCTGGGCACATCACCTGCAACTATATTGATAATTAATACTTTAGTATTCATTCTAGAAAGAAATGGGAGAATGCTAGTTTCGAAAAATGACACTATTTCATGAGGAAATATATTAGTAATGTGTTTAGCAATTATATAAAAGAAAAAAAAATATATAGTTTCTTAGTATGATGAATAAAATGTCATTAATTTTAATGATTTTATGAACTACAAATGGAAAAATACAATTAAATAACATTTTATTTATTTATTTTTTCTAAAGAAATGAAGTTCTATAATTTTTGCAAGGTCTTGGATACATAAATTAAGAAATATTGTAGAATTTGGAAGTTTTTTTTCAAAAGTTCTCTATCAATTGCATTGAATCTTATTATTTTTTGCCATTTTCAAAACGGGCAGGTTGTAGTGCTCTAAAAAATTGTTTAAAGTTGTTATCAGATTCACCAACATTTCAAGAGACTTTTGAGTCAACACTTGAATTCCTCCAACTTTTCACGAAATATCCTCCCACCACCCAGTGTGATAGCAAACAGCAATGTCTCCCAGCTTTTTTCCGCAGTTCCAAAAAAGTCTCCGCTGGTGAGTCTTTTCATCCAACATGAAATGTTTCAACGAATCAGAGATAAGCAATTGATAGGAATATGTGATAAATATTAACGGCTGGTACTAGTAGGACTGGTTTTCCCACTCTTTCTCAAACTTTTTTAAGACAATTGTAACCTTTTTCTCTCTTTGAATGGGAAAAAGTTGGGGTTAAAATCGGCTGAAAAGTATGTCGCTTATAAAGTTTATGAATCTGATAGCAGCTTAAGAAAAACAACTAGTAACTACAGAATTAATAAAAACTGCAATTATATAATTCTTTTAGATAGTAAAACAAATAATAAAACTAACAAATATTATTTGCTGCTCATTTTGCATTTATGCTGTGAATAACCTAAATCTAAACTTACACAAATGTATGCATAAGTTAACTACCCAAAATCAACACATGCAGAATAAATATGAGGATTAGCCACTTATATTTGAAATCCTCAAAACAATAATCAACAGCATTATTGGCAGTCAGTAGGGATTCTCAGCTGTAAGTGTTTCAAACGGTTTTGCTGCTGTTGCAATACCTAACAACTTTTATTTGGTGCATGATTCATTTATTCAACTTTACTGAAATAGTTTTTGCTATATTTAACATTTTATAAAAGCATTTCTTTTTTTCTCTTGTACTTTCCTTTACAATAGCGGTTCAGTCAATGTCAATCTTTCATTCTTCTTTAGCAGCAATATTTAGTATAAGTTTATTACTGAAAAAGCAGAACGAGAAAATACTCTTTTTATAGCAAAAATTTATTATACTTGCTATATCTCTTTTTATATAAAAAATGAATAATTTGATTGCTAAAAGGAAATTATGATGTTGTATGTTAAATGTTAGATTTAAATATCATTTTTTAAAAGAAATGCTTTATATATTTGTAAGATAAAAATGGTGCTTTTAACAAACCTACTGCATACTTCATGTTTTTTACTATACACAGGGGTTAAGCATAGAAACAATTATTTAAATTTTCAGATGTTTTCCACAAAGATTTGGTAGACCAACTGCATTTTAATATGCAATTTGAATTTTAACTAACTCTTTAACCATGAACGAGTCTTTCGTAAAAGCCTCCCCACCATGGGGCACGCTCGATGATAAATTTCCATATAATGCCTTTGTTTGATATGAAATCTTGAAGTTCTTGATCTTTAATGATTTTTTCAAATTGTTGTAGTTCTTTGTCGGCAGCTTTAAAACTTAATGCATTATCAGAAAAAATTATTTTACAATTTCTGTGTCTTGAAATAAATCTACGAAAAAACATAATAAAGGACTTTGTAGTCATATCCCTGGCTGCTTCCAAATGTATTGCTCTTGTTGCGGCACAGGTGAACAGTACAATGTAAGATTTTGACGTCTCTTTACTATCTGTTTTGATGATTATTGGGCCGGCAAAATCCAATCCTATAACGGTAAACGCAGGGGATTGTGAGACCCTTTCTTTCGGAAGTTGCTCAGTTAGTTGATCAGCTGCCTTTACATTGTATCTTCTACAAATTAGACATTTTCTTAGATTCTTTCCGATTGTCTTCCTTGTGGAATCCAAAATTTCTTCCGGATTTGTGCAAGTGTTAAAGAAACTCCACTATGCAGCAAATTTCTGTGTTCTTGCATAATTAGCAATTCTGTTAATTTTTCATTCTTCGACAGTATGATTGGGTTGGTCTCATTCGAATCAAAGGAGCCTTCATTAAAGTTAAAAAATTATTTTCAACATTTTCAACACCAGAATATTCGTATTCCAAGCATACCGGTTTCGGTAGCATATTGCATACCTTCCTCATAGCTAAAGATAGTGGAAATTTGCTCATATATATATACAGGGAGGATGGGGATTCAAGCAACAAGTTTCTTGACCAATAGGAAAACAGAGGATCCTAGGCAACAGCCAATAGGAAAACAGAGGATCCTGGCAACAGCCAATAGGAAAACAGGGAACAGCTAATAGGAAAATTGGGTGGGAAATGGAAAAGATATTGCGAGAAAGATTAAGAAAAATTAGTTTTAATGTAATATTTCCAACAGTCTGATAATGGTGGAATAGCAAAATCACAATTAACGAGATTAGCAAGATTTTTATGGATATGGAAAGCTTCAAGGAAGTTAAGTTCTTGTATAGAAGTAGGTTTAGTTAGTATCTTAACCGAATTGAAGTCAAAAGCATGACTCATCTCCCAGCAATGTTTTGCGATTGAGGATTTCTTGATTTCTTGTTTTCCATATATTGCT
Organism: Maratus speculifer; assembly: GCA_964019185.1. Classification (NCBI taxonomy): domain Eukaryota; kingdom Metazoa; phylum Arthropoda; class Arachnida; order Araneae; family Salticidae; genus Maratus; species Maratus speculifer. The sequence goes on from OZ025301.1 coordinate 266,630,596, forward strand.
TATGTTCTTTAATACAAAATTTTAGACTGCGTTTGGTTTGACTAATGTAAGAAAGACCACACTGACTATTAATATTGTAAATACCCCATGAATTTGATAATTCAACAGGATCTTTAAGGTTGGAAAGAGTGAGTTTATTAGTAGGAGTAAAAATTATTTTGAAATCGAACCGACTAAGAATTTTAGCAATGGGAAAAACTTGATTTTGGAAAGAAAGGTAAGACAATGCTAATATTGGAACGAGTAGAAGACTGAGATGAGTTTGAGGAGTGAGAGTTTTGTAATTTAGAAAGGGCTGTATCAATAATAGAAGGGTTGTAACCCCTATCAAAAGCAATTGCTTTAATGTATTGAATTTCATTATTGAGAGACTGAGAATCAGAGCAAACATGAAGAGCACGATTTATGAATGTGTAAAAGGCGGCCATTTTTTGACTTGGAGGACGACATGAGCGAGCATGGAGGGGTAGAGAAACAGCGAAGCTTTTTTTCAATTTACGTATGAAACAGAAAATAATGGTTCACTCCCTTTCCTGGACACCCTTGTCACTCGCAGTGAAACTGGCTTCTCTACATCTGTCTATCGAAAAAGCTTCGCTGTTCGCTACCGGTGCTACCGAAACCGGTATGCTCGGAATACGAATATTCTGGTGTTGAAAGCGTTGAAAATAATTTTAACTTTATCATATTGCACCAGGCAACAACCTATTATTTATTGAGCCTTCATTAAGTCTGGTTTTTATTCGTAAAATTTTATTTTCATCCAAATATGGACACAGGGAATAAATTTGTGATGTTTTCTTAACAGAATTTCCTTTTTCTAATGACTCAATTTCTTCCTTATAATTCTTCATATGTACTTCTTTGATTAATAATTCTTCAGCTTCTTTCAATTCTTCAGCAGATAATGTATCTTTAAGCTTGATTGAATTTCTTAAATTGAAAATAAATCTTCTAACTCTTGCCAATGTTCTAACTGCCTTCAAGAAGGAACTGAAGCGATCAATTTCTATAAGTGGCTTCTGATGTTCAGATGAACAAACATTTTGGAAAATCACATTTCTTTTAGCTTCTAGTTGTTTCATATCTTCATCTATTTTTCTGTCTTCTTTGGGCCATAATTTTGAATCTTTAACTAACCATGGAGGCCCTGACCACCACAGGTCATCTTTTTCGAGTTCGAGAAGGTATAGTCTTCTTGTGAGTCGATCAGCAGGATTTGAGCTACAGGGACTATGTCGCCAGTTCTTCGGATCTGTTAAACTTTGTATTTCTGATGTTCTGTTGCTTACGAATGGCTTCCAAGTACTTGACGAACTTTTGATCCAGCGAAGCACGATATTTGAATCGCTCCAATAGTGTACTTTGTCTTAATTTATCTTCAGAACAGACATTACCCGCTTTCCAAGTCTAGCTCCAATCAGGGCACCCATCAGTTCGAGGCGGGGCAAGGTTAACTTCTTTATGGGAGCTAGTCTGCTTTTTGATGTAACAAAACTTGTCTTTATACTATTATTGTTGTTATATCTCAGATATATAACACTTCCATAGGCCTTAATACTAGCATCACTAAAACAGTGAATTTCTACATTGTCATAACTGTCTATTTCCTGAAAATAATATCTTGGAATTTTTATTTCACTAAGATATGGTTGGTTGGTTGGTTGTATTGATTTTAATGGCGCAAAATCCTTTCAAGGACATGCTGCGCCAAGCTAAATGGTAAGATTGAAATCATAAAAGAAGAAAAAACAAAAGTAAAAGAAAAGGCTATCTGGATGGGGTATCCCATCCAGATGTAGTCAAATTAATGTTGAAGTATCAAAGTACAATAAAAAAGTAGAAATAAATACAGGTAAAAAATAGAACAAAAGTGACTGGATGGAGTCTCCAACCAGGTGCCAAGTAAGAAAGGCAAACTCAGGATTACTAAGATATGGAATCTGTGCACACCAGTTATCCCAAATGTTCCTTTAAAATGGTAGAATTACTTTGCCATTTTCGTAAAAACATATTTGCTTGTTGAAAAATAGCTAAAGATTCCTTTGAAATTTTTAAAGCTTCATTAACCGTATGTGCTCCTATCAATAAATCGTCCACGTACATGGAAGAGTCAATTTTAGAGCAAGTTTCCGGATATAAAGTTGCATACCTCTTCAAATGATGTTTAATTACGGCTCCTAACAGAAATGGACTCGAGGTGACGCCAAATAATACACGGCACATTTTCATAATTATAAAGTTTATTGGGGAATTTTTATCTTGAGGGAGTTCTTCGATCCACAGGAAACGGGTCATATCTCTATCAGTTCAGCAAGACTTATCTGTAAGAAAGCTTTTTCAATGTCTGCCACTACGGCAATTTTATTGCTTCGAAATTGCAAAATTAAATCAAATAAATCTGAGTTCAAATTGGGACCTGGGATTGGTTGGTTGGTTGTATAGGGTTTAATGGCACAAAATCCCTTCAGGGAATGCTGCGCCAAAACAAAGACTAAAAAAGCAAAATATAGAAATATCTGGATGGGGTATCCCATCCAGATACAATCAAACAATATTTCCGATTCAAACCGATCCGATCAAACAATAGTTATCCATAATATTCTACTTCCTCATATTTAAGATTTAAGAACTCTCATCCATGAACTTTAATATTTTAGGACAATATTCCTTCTCAAACAATAGTTATCCATAATATTCTACTTCCTCAACCTTTTTGTCAAGAATGCAGCAAATATATATATATAAATAAAATATTTTTAATGTCTAATCAGTTGTATTCACTGAAAGTCTCAACACGATGGGTGAGTAATCACTTTTAATTTTACTTTGTATGTCTACTAAAGCCAAAGGTAATTAATAATTTTATACTAATTTTAATATTTTTTTTTTTTTTTTTTTATTTACACTATGCGATCTGGCCGATTATGTGTGCACTTTGGATGTTGGGATTTTTTTATGCTCCTATGTTAAATTAATTCAATTCTCCATGATTTTGAGTCATAATTATTAATTTAGTGTCGAAGTCTTCCGCATCCGAAGTTCACGTGTAACATTTTTGGTGCCCTGACGTTAGCGATCTTGCTTTGGGTACTTTGCTAATTTTAATAATATATTTTTTTCTTTCTTTCATAGCTAAATTTTCAATAGATGATAATGATTTAATATTTTTAAAAATTAATAACTATTTTTTTTATTTTTATGTTTCATGTGCTGGCTTTGACACATTTTATAAAACATATATATATATATATATATTATTCTATATGCAATAAGTATGTTCCTAATTTAAATACTGTGCAATGGCACTAAATATTTTATTAATTTTATAATGTTACATTTATATCTTTATTATGCAACCTTTTGCTTTTGGGGTATAGAATCACTCAAATAAGATTTTTTTTCTGTTTATCATGTATTCTTTAAAAAATTTTTTAATTTGAATGCATTTTGAAAAGAAATTTATTTTTCATTGATCATACTTTTATGCATATTTTTTTAGTTCACTCTCATCCCAAAATATTTAAGTGCTTATTTTCATTTTTATTTCAATGAGTTTTTAGTGTGCTTTTATATATCATATTTTATACTTTTATTTTTTTTTACAAATTTTGAACTATATTTTTCTCATTTACATTGGTAATTTGATTGGCTTTCCTTTCATTTTCAATTGAAATTTTAATTTTTTGAATTTCCCAGGGAATTTGCAATGACTAATCAAATACTTTTAAATTCTTTAATTTCTTCCATTCCCACTTTCCATGGAAGAGATGAGGAAAACGTTGATTTTTTTATTCACAATGTTAGAGACATGTGCAATTTAGAGGCTTGGCCTGATCATATCAGAATTGTCGTTCTGAGACTCTTGTGCAGGGACAGGGCATTAGAATATCTTTCTGGGGATTCAGAGGTTGTTAACGAAGAAACATTTGAGGGAGTAGAGTGAGACTTTTAAGAAATAAATTCACTAAAACGGATAATTTTCAAATCACTTCGAACGACTTCCAAAAAATTTGCCAAAAACCTAAACAAACTGTTAGAAATCTAGCTGAGGAAATAAAATTTGTAGTCAATAGGATGATACCCAATGCTGAGGAGTTACCCCAAGTCGATAGCGTAAAATCTAATATGATGTTAAAAAAATTACTTGATGCACTTAGATCAGACATCAAACTTGAAGCATTAAAATTTGGGAAACAAAATTTCGATGATTTGGTTGCATGTGCTATAGATATTGAGAATGCGCTAGATCAGCAAACTTTTTCTGTCAACACTTTAAATGCAACGCAATCAAGCACTTCAAATAATCACGAATCATTAATCACGATCTTCATCAAACAACAAAACGATTCTAACAAACTTTTAACTGCACTGTAAAAATCTGGAAAACTACAAAACTAGTTTTTGTAAAGCTACAGAAATCTGCATGTTTACTAATATTTTATCTGTAACTGGGTATAATATTTACCACTCGCATAGTAGAAATACATAAAATATCTTAGTTTCACCGGTTAGCCAATCAGAAAGGGCTTTAGTGGTGACGTAATGACTATTCACGCAACCACAGAGACGTGAAATGCATCCATTTTGAATCCGGAACCGATAAAAATTTCTAGTTACGGAGTAAGTAAATTTTTATCCTTTATGAGTTGAATTATATTTCCATTCTACTTTATTAATAAGTAAAAATCAAAGACTCAAAAAGTACTATTTAATTTTTAGTTATTAGCAAGCTAATATTCTTATTGTTCTCTGTTAATTACATATTTATACTATGGTCAAATAGCTATTCTTTACGTCTGAGTTTATTACAAGTACGAAATTTCAAATGTTTTATGTAATAAAACAAATTTGCCTGCTCTTTTTTTCTGAAATTTCACTTTCCTTTTTTGCCCTCATTTCCACAATACCAAAATTTAAAGTGTTAACTTACTTTAAAAAAGATTGTTACTATTTGTTTTTTTATAGTGAATAAAATGCATTGGCCATTCATTACATCACATTCATTTCATTATAACTTGATATGAATTTCACCATTAAAATTTTGCTTCCGAATTTTCTTCACGCAGTAACAGTACTCAAAATTTAAAACTCTTTAAAACTGACTTATTTAAAATAACATAAAATAAAATACAATCTGTGTTGTATGCGTTATTTTATTATCATAATAAATTATCAAGACTTTTCTTCCAATCCAAAAATGTTTTTTTCTTGTCCCTCTCCCACCCCCCTTTTCAGCTTAAAGAACACATAGAATTACACATAGAAAGTCTTTAAAATTCTTTCTTGCCCAGTGGTAGACGAGGGGGAAAAAGCCGATCTCTGAATTAGTTAGAGAAAGCTGGAAATTATTTAAATTCATTAGTTTAGGTCTGGAATGAATGTATTAAGTTTTTCCACTCTTGATAGATGTGCGTTAAAAAATATGTACAAATTTATATTTGAGAAACATGTTTTTACTAATTACAATAAAAATAAACTAAAAACTTAAACTCATCAAAAACATTGTCAATGCAAATGTTGTAGAACTTAAAATTCTGAATAAATTGATAACCAATATTTAATAATTTTGTTGAATTTTCACAATTTTACTTCAAAGTATTGCCTAAATCGCTAAACAAGAGCTTGAACTGTTAACAAACGAGGTTATCAGTTTACAGTGCTTGTTATTATTATGTACATGTAATTTTTAGTTATTTGTGCATTACTTAGGATGGATATTTTGAACTGTAGCATAACCTCTTGATTGCGGGTTATAACCTAGTAGTGGGGAATGAAAGACATGCTGAAGTCTGATTTAATTGCGGGAAATCCGCAAATTGTTTTAATCCCATCGATATAGATTAGAAATTTATGTAGTATGTTTTTTCCTTTTGCTAGTTGAGCTTTTGCCGCTACGAACAAATTAGTTTAAAAAGCACATTATTTTCATAATTTTTAGAATATTTCAAAAGTGATCTGTAAATGATGGAAAATATTTTTTTATTTCCAGTATGAAATGTGTGTAGCAGTTAATATGATGTATATAGAATCTACAACAGTGTGCATCTATTACAATTAAGGAAACTGAAAATAAAGTGAAAGGATTGAGGGGGGGGGGGGTAAAGCGAACAAATGAGTGTGCATAAGACTTTCCCATAGAGAAGCTCAAGGTCAATCAATAGCGGGATTTTAAACTTCCATATTTTGTGTAAAGGACAAAGATCGTATCGTTCTAATAAAAGGATTTTCGACTAGTATACAAGAATCTTCATTTAAATTCATAAAAGTTTAAAACCTTAGGAATATTGAAAAAAATTAGTCTTTAAATAAAAAATCTTTCACTTAATCTAATGGTTTAATTAGTGGTGTCAGTTGCGAAATGAAATGTAAAACAGTAAAAATGTAAAACATTCATGCACCACTTTCTCAATAACTACTAAATTATAATTCTCAAAATATGCAAAATAAAATCCTAACATAGTTACAAAAACATTGTGAAGGCCTCAACAATTTAAAAAATGTACATGTATGTAACAAATGGAGACAGAGCAAATGGATAACTTGATCTCTCCTAGTTCAGAACTTTGGATTAACGATTAAGATAAATTTTTGAAATAGAATTGCGACCAAACTATGTTCATTTTATTGCGAATTTCAAACTCTAAGACAATTATATTCACAATGGTTTCTATAGAATTAGTTATTTTGGAAAATTAAGATAATTTTTTAAAAAGTACATTTTCACTATATGTACATATTTTCTAACGTTCATCTAGTACGTGGGTAAAAAGTCAGTACATTAATTTTATGTTTTTCCCTAATTAATTTTAAGTTAATCCTCCTGACCACTGCGGTTAAACTTTGAAATAGAATTGTGGCATTAATGTTCAGCATAAATCAGGGTTGGCAAAAACCCGGGTTTTTGTACAAAAACCCAACCCACCCGGGTTTTTGTGGGTTTTTCTGGGTTTTTGTGGGTTTTTCTGGTTTTTGTGGGTTTTTGTGGGTTTTAGTTTTTCTTCTGTACATTTATTTATTTATATAAAATGTGTGTGTTACTCATTTAAAACTATATTTATTTATTAAGTTACTTTTTTTTAATTACATCCGATCTATTTATTTATAATTAATATTATTTATATCAGTTGATAAATTTATTCTATTCTGACATTAGTATTAATTTAATACTAATATCAGAGTAAATTTATTAACTGGTACTATAAACTATTAATAATTAATGCAGTAGAAATTCCAAAATCCGGAACCCTCTGGACTTTGGCGATTCCGAATTTCGAATTTTTTCCACAGAGGTGCATTAGCAAGTATTAAGATTTATCCGTAATTTTTACGTATATACGCAACAAAAGTTACAGCATTACAGGCGTCGAATAAAAATTACGTTGAAAAAATATCGCGAATTCTGTCAAAAGATTGCTTGAAAAAAACTCAAATTTTGTCAAAGGAACGCGGAAAAACATCAAATTTTGTCAAAAAATCATGCGAAAATGCGCAAACTTAAGCAAAAGATCACGGAAATGCGCGCAACTAGTCTAAAGGATCGCGGTAAAGAGTGAAAATAGTGCAAAGTATCGCGTAAACGATGCGAATTTCATCCGAGGATTGTATAAAAAAATGCAAATTTTGTCAAAGATTTGCATAAAAGTGAGAACTTAGTCAAAAGATTGCGAAAAACAAACAAATTTAGTCAAAAGATCACGTAAAGCGCGAATTCAATCATATATCACGAAAAATGCAAAAGTTTAGTCAAAAGATTGTGAAAAACGTAAATTTTAGCCAAAAAATCGCGATTTTTGTCAAAATATCGCAAAATGCACTAATTTCAACATAAGGTCGCGGAAAAAATATATGAAACTATATTTTTGGAAAAATATGAGTTTATGCCCCTTCCCAACTTTGATTACGGGTAAGTTTTATTGTACTTTATTATAAACCTCTTTTCAGTTTATTTGCTAAAAATAAATTAATTAATTAAAAAATAAAAATATTGCATTTTTTTAAAAGATAAGAATAATTAGCCACTTCCTTTTCCCGCAAATTATTTACGTCAGAAATATACAGTACTGAACACTGAACAGTACTGCAAAAAGATAATGCTTAAAAATAAATAAAGCTGAAGTAGATATTTGAAATGTAAAAAAGAAAAAAAAAAAAAAAAAAAAAAAAAAAAAAGAGAGAGAAGAGAAGAAATATACTTGTGGTTTCTTTGTGAAAAGCAAAACATATTATCCATCCTAAGATAATGAATGATCTGATTGTGTAAACATTTACGATTTCCCCTTCTCCAGGCAGATGATGAACATACAAAAATAAATCAGGGATAGTTTCCTACTTTGCAGTAACTAGGCATTTTTTGGCAGGTAATGAAACTTTCTAATAATTTATGGTATTTTAATAAAAATTTGTTACACAGCCTAATTTACTATTATTTCAACTTGCTGAAAATTTAAAAGAAATCGGTCAATTAACGTAGGAGATATGATTTTTTTTTTTTTTTGACAGTAAGGGGGGGGGGGGGAGAGTTTAGCTTTTCTTTTTTTTCTGCTTGCAGCTGAATAGTTTTTATTCTTTCCAGCACTTAAGCAAATCAAACTAGTTGACTCATTCATGAAGTCTTTTTTTTATATTTAAAACAATAATAATTCAATTAATAGTAATTAATATCTAAAGTTGTAATTGAGCTTTGATGAAGAAATTTACATATCTGAAATCAGCAAAAATTTCTCGATTTGTATGCATAAAATTTAAAATTATAAATTAAATATTTTAAAATTTTTATGTTCGTTCAGAAATGCGCTCTAATGAAAGGCGTCAGTCGTCTGCAATGAACACCTGTTTCCATGACGGAAATTTCAATTTTCCATTCTTCTAATTACATCCAATCACAAGCAATTTTTGATTTTGGCTGACTAATGAAAAGAATCTTTAGTCATTTCTTTATGTTCACAGTAGCATATGGTTTTAGTCTAAGCTGCAGTTAGTCTTTCTCTTTTTATGGTATAAATTTTATGCTTTGATTTTAGTTTGTCTTTTGGAGTTTGCGTAGTTACTTTTTTCATTTAAAATGTCAAATCACGGTGGAGGAAGGAAAATAGCAACTGAATGGTCCCAAGTTGTTAATTTAGAAAATGACACACGAGTTATGTGTAGATATTGTAAAGAATTAATATCGAGGAAAATTGAAAGAGTGAGAAATCACTTGAAAAAGTGCAAAGCCAGAGAAAGGCAGGATGAAGCACAAAATGTAGATAACAGCTGTGTTGCTGATCAAAATAAATCTGCCAGTGAAAAAGATTCTGCCGATACTGATGATATTACTGATTTTGCGAATCCAAATCAGAAAAAACGAATGATTCAAGGTTCCATGTCACATTTTGTAGTGAAAACTTCAAAAGAAGAACATGGCGTTATTGATAGGAAAATTGCAGCATTTTTCTACTCTGCAAACATTCCATTTAGTGTTGTAGAAAGCCCCCAGTTTATTGACATGATTGCTACATTGAGACCAGGATATTCTTTACCTAATCGCAAACAGTTAGGAGGGACTCTGCTAAATGAAGCAGCAGAAAAAATAGAGCAAAAAATGAAAAATGAAATGGATGGAACATGCATTACGTTACTTCAAGATGGATGGTCTAATGTAAGAATGACCCAATCATCGGTTCCAGTTTGCATACAGGTAAGGATGCATACCTGTTGAATATTACAGACGCGGGGTCTAAAAAAAAAAGTGCTGAATACTGCGCAGAAATCACACTAAACTCAATAGAAGAATGCAAAACAAAATTTGGAAAAGATGTTTTTGCTGTTTGTACAGACAATGAGCATAAAATGGAAAAAATGAGAGATCTTGTTAAGGAACAACATCCTAATATACTTATGTTTGGATGTTCCGCACATTTTTTAAATCTAGTGGGGAAAGATATTGCGCCTTCTAGCATTTTGAATCAAGTCGTCGAGGTTCAAAAATATTTCCGTAATCATCATCAACCTCATGGTTGGCTTAAAGATTATGATTGCTTGATGCCACAAATACCAAACAACACACGTTGGAATTCGCATAAAGAGTGTATGTCAAGCTTTTTAAATAATTATCATAAATATGTTACAATCTCATCTCAGCACCAAAATGAATTTGACTCACGAATTGCAAAAATTTTGGATAATGTTTCAATTTACAAGGAGTGTTTGAAATTGAACAAGCAGCTCATACTTATATCTTCAGCCCTTGATGAAATGCAGAAAGATACAACCACACTGTCACGTTCCGTTGAGATTTGGAAAAATTTGATGGAATCAGATGAATTGAAACAGCACAAAGAAGTTATACTGAAACGCTACAAACAGATAATTGGACCTGAGCACTTCTTAGCAAATATAATGGATGCAAAGTTTAGAGGGGAAAGGCTTAGTTCAACAGAAGAGGAAGAAGCTGAAGCATGGATAATGCAACATCATCCAGAGTGGTTACCTGCAATACTGGCATTCAAAATTAAAGACATAGACTATTTTCCTAAATCACTTTTCTCTGAAAATATTGTATCAGAATTTTCAGCTTCAAAATGGTGGAAAATCCTTAAAGAAAAAGTGCAAAATAAGAAAAATGACAAGTTGGATTCCGATTTTTGTAGTTTTTTCCAATTTCTGCATTCTGTTCCATCTAGCTCTGCTTCCATCGAGAGGATTTTTTCTACATTTGGATTCATATGGTCTAAATTGCGTAACAGACTAGGCTCAGAGCAGTGTGAAAAACTAGTAAAGATTTACAAATATTACCATAAAAATCAAAGTGAATGTGATTTTGATTGGTAAACTATAAAAGAAGATCAATTATAATTATTTCAAATATATTAAGGGAAGACAGAATACAGTGAAACATTACTTGTAAAATTACTCAAATTTGTGACAAACAGTTGCATTTTATATAAAGGAGAGGGGGGGGCACATGTGAACAGTACTTGTTTTACTCAGTTAATCTAAAATATTAAGAATTACCAATATAAGGCAGTACTGGTACAATCTTTTGACTGAACTTTTAGAACAGTCAGCCATTTTGATTTCTGGTTGTTGTAATTTGTTTGTTTTAGAAGGTGTTAAATAAAAAGTCTTTTAAAGTTATTGAAGTAAAAATGTATTCAAAACATTTTTTTGAAATAGAATATCAGCATTACATTCCATAGTGGCATTAATTAGGTAAGTCTACAAATTTTTTTTTAATCATAATTTCAATTAAAAATACCTTTTTTAATATATATATATATAAAAGTTAGTTGAAAGTTGATAGATGGGTCAGATGACAACAGTTCACAAGTGCATTTTTTTAAGTCTATGAATATGTATTTTTCTTTTTTTAGTTTAAAATTTAATTATCCTTGTTCAATGTTTTTAGGATTTCGTTACATTTTTAATTTGCTGGAAATACGATAAAAATCAAGAGTGACGACTTTCTGTAAAAAACAATATGTTTATTTGTTATTCTTTAATTTTATTTCCAGTTTTAAATGAATATATTTTTCTTAGCCTACATTAAATTAAAGCATAGATATTTTATTTTATGAAAATAAAATTTGTGTTTTAAAGTGTACGTTTCAACGTACTCGTGCATACAGAGTACAGTTAAACAATGTATGATATTTACTTTTTGTTATTTTTCAAACACAAAGATATTATTCAGAACTCATTAAACATTTTATTTTGATGGGGAAAATATAAGATTAAAAGTATGCATTAATTGTGTTTTTATGCATGCAAAATCGTGGATAGGAAAAAATAACTTGGAAATTTTGTTTTATTGTAATTGTGTATTTCAAAAAATAAAACATATTTAAGAAATAAATAATCTGACATAAACTATCACCTGATTACCATAAATACGACTTATTTTTATTTATTTATTTTAATGTAATTTTGATAAAAGAAACCACCTAGGTTTTGGGCTTAAAAGTTAAATTGTATTTTGTATTTTTTTCTAAATACTGTAGGAAGGATTTGCAGATTCAGAAATGAAATTTAGCAAAAACCCACTTTTCACAAAAACCCAGTGGGTTTTTGTTGGTGGACCCACCCAGAAAAACCCGGGTGGGTTTTTCTGGGCTGGGCCCACTTTGCCAACCCTGGCATAAATATTAAATGTAAGTGTTCATTTTACTTGGAATTTTAAGCTTTACAACACCTATATTGACAATGTTTTTGGCAGTTAGTTCTTTTGAGATATTATTATGGTATTAAACTGTACATCTAATATATTTCTAATGCTTCCCTAGTATGAGGAAAAAACTTAATAAATTCATTGTAAATATAAACTGAAGGGATTAAAGCAATTTCATATTTTCCCTTAATATTGAATGTTACCAAATAATCACTGGGGTATTAGTACTTTACTTATTTGTAAATTTTTATTAATGTAAATTAAGTCATCTAATACTCCCCATTTCTAAAAAGAAAAATAAATCGCTATTTTCTTTGCCCGTTTAATATATAAAGTTTAAAACCTTAAGTCATTCTTTAAAAAAAATTCCTGATCCGTTGCTTTATTATAAGAATAAATACTAGGTCATATCCATAAAATCCAAATCATCATTATCCCCCTCGCCTTACAAGCATACAAAATTTAGTCTTTCACCCTAATTAATTTTCATTTTTTTTCGCTAATTGTAAGTCTTCAATAAGTTTTATTATCAATCGTTTGTAATATCCCCCTCCCTTCCTTCAATAAAAAAGAAAATATGGTTATATTTGTCTCCATTCTTGTTGAACTCGTTGAATTACAAATCTTTAGATGTCTATTTTTCTTCTTGCTGCATTTTTTTCTTTATTATGATAGAAGTTAAACACCTGAAATTTTCCCTAAATCCCTTAACCCAAGATTTTGTTACTTAATAAGGGAGAGTGGGGAGGAATGGGACAGTACATTTTTCTCTTTATATTCCATTAATAAGCATTACATGAGTCACACATTCCACTAAGCAAAAGCATCCTCCAATATTCAGTTGAATAAAATAGCTGATTTACATAAGCTTGCAATTGTAAAAATGAAAAGAATATTTCAAGAACGAAAAGTGAATTTGCTTTTTATATTTTTATGCTTTCTGCATATTAATGACTTGTTTATGTATATATGTAATTGTTTCTCTATTTAAAGAACATTATAGTGTAAATCATCCATAATTTAAACTATGTCTAAAAGCAGCATTTATGTCGATATAAGAAGTTTAACATAGAATACAGGGAGGAATGAGACATACCAGCAAAGGGAAAAATGGGACAGTTCCAATTTTTTTCACTCTTTTTTTTTCTCTTAGTTACAATCTCTTTAATTATAAAATCGTTTCTGAAGATTATTTCTCCCATAATTTCTCTTATATTCCGATAATTTCAGAGCTTTATGTGAGTTGTTCAATTGCATGTCTGTTAAAGCTGTTTTATTTATATTACAGTAGACTCCCTCAAATCCGCACTCCTAAAATCCGCAACTCTCTAAAATTCGCACATATTTTACGGATGTAAACAATGAAACATTCAGTTCAGATGTAGGTGCAAAAATTGATTTTTTTCAGTTTTATATCAGTTCCATACATTTTTTTATTTATAATTTTTTGTTAATAGGACTAAATTCATGTTTTTTCATGAAGAAAGAATAATTTATTTCTGAAAAAATAAAGATATTGCTAATATCATTGGTAGCCACAATCTTCTTATCAAATATATTTATGTATTAATCAAGCTTTTTTAGTTATTAAGTCTGGCTAAACCTGAAATAAAATTTCATTACTTTATGATCCTGATGTGAATTAGTAATGTACATTTATGAGGCAAGTTTCATTGAATAATTTAGGAAAAACACATTTCCTCTTTTATAATGAATATTTAATTGTACATTATTGATTATTAACTTGACCTTTCCTTTTTAGTATTTAGTCATTTTAAAAAACATCTAAATTTTTATTATTTCAGTTTATTACTTATTTTAATATTTTAGTATATTGTAGACATTCATTATACTTTTGATTTCATTATTAATTACACTCAAATTATTTTTTTAAAAATGCAAACAAAGCAATGACCAGAAATACGCAAAATTCTAAAATCCGCAAAACCTCTGGTCCCAAGCTGTGCGGATTTGAGGGAGTCTACTGTATTTTAATTATTCATAGTGGAAGTTTTTATGTAAAATTAACCGTAAAAAAAGGATGAATTCTTTATGCTGTTTTAAGACCAAACAAATTAATATTAGGGGCTGTGCAAATATAATGTTATCATTTCAAGAGGGAGGAGGTTTTCTATTGATATAAATATCATTTCTGATCATCAATTGTTTCTCTTTTTATTTGTAACACGGTCTATAGTACAAAATTGTACGTTATTTTTATAGCCTGTTACATATTTTTTTAAAATACAAAGTTATGAAAATTGCTAAATTATTATAAAATTATGAAACTCTAAAATATAGTATACTCTAACGTTTAAAATTCTTATTTTTCTTCATATGTGTATGCATATATAATCACAGTTCGAGAAACCTTATGTAAAGTGTATTTGAAATGAATCTTATGTTTATTAATAAGTAAAAAGAAAGAGAAAGACCGGTATCTCCGTTTTGTTGATATGAATTTCTATCTGCTCCCCCCCCCCCCTTCTCCGTTCGGTGCAAGTACAATAATTCTTTATTATTGTTGAATGCATTATGTAACAAAAATGTATCATAAGATTCATTTAAATAGTATATTTTTTTAATTGTTATGCGATATAAAGTTTTTTGCATATGAAAACTGATATTTTATTAACTTCTCATCATTTGAATCAAAAAAGTATGCGAAAAATAAATGAAACAAGTTTTGTATGTCTTTTCGAGCAAAATAAACTATAGAAATCAAAATTTTCTACACTTTGATAACGATATCATTAACGGGGGGGGTCTAAGATTAACAAAAGGTTGATAAAATTATATTTTCACAGCCCCTTTCGTAATCGAGGTCTACGCGATATGGAATAATTAAAAAATATTTGATGCTTTTAATTGTTTTTAAAACCTTAGACAATCAGTAAGGGGCTATGCAACTATAATTATAGTTATATTGCATAAATTCAAGTGTATGTATTTATTTAAAATATACTTAAAGTGAATTGTACAGTAAAATACACAGAAAAAGACTTTTAACAATTAATTTTTTCAAAGATATTTTTTGTATTTCTTATTTCTTCGATTATTATGAAAAGAAAGTATAGGATTCGTAAAAAGTTTCGACACATTTAGACGTTTTAGGGGCCAGAAATCCCATGTTTACGAAATATGATTCTGTGACTCTATTTGCATGTGACACACATTTCTTGGATACTCTGTCACAAGAACTAATGTACAGAATTTAATATTTAAAATATTTATGTTTAATGTAGAGATTATGTCCAGTCTGTCTCTGATATAAAATGGCGATGATTAATTTTTAATGTAAATTCTAGTTTTCAATGGATTTACACGTTTTAGGGGTCAGATATACCAAAAAACTTGTTTTTACAAAATGGCTGTATGTATGCGACCAAGCTTTTGTGGGTGCTCTGTCTCAAGAACTAATGCACAGCTTTTCATAAAAAAATTATTCAAATATTCCTTGTTATAAATTGATTCTGATTATTTTTTGGTGTAAATTGCTCAATAAATAGTGCTTCTGTTCTATAATTTTTTGAGATTTTTTTTTTTTTGGCATAAATCATCCAGAATTTGGCGCTGCTGTGTTGCATTTTTCATAATTTGCACAATAGAGGGGAGGGGGATCTGCATAATTTCTGCAAATTCCAATCTTAAGAACTAATGCAATTATTTTCATCAAACTTCAGATTTAGTTAAATGTTGACACCAGCTATTGTAGTGTCACCGTTGCAGGTTTCGGTTAAGATCACTAAACAAGAAGCGCTTTTATGGTACATTTCTTAAGTGATTTTACCGATATTCATATCATAAGAGCTAATGCACGGAATTTCATATCGTTAGAATCTGATGGAATTAAAATACTATTCCATCGGGGTTGATTGTTTAGCAGAGTCGCGTCAAAACCAGTGTCAGCGTTAATGCTGATTTTGTAACCCCATAAGTAATTATATTAATTTAATTTTAACGAAATGCCCAAATGAATATATAATTAAATGTCTAGTCAAAGATAAACTCAAATCAAATGAAATAATGACATGCAAAATTAAAACTTAACAATTAACATTTATTAGTTCATAAAATAAAATAAACATAAAATATAAAAACATAAATATAAGTAAAAATATATTGCATCTCTAATCGAATCATATTTAAAACAAAAATATATTTTTCTTTTTTTTTTTTATATCCATGAACCAAATATTTAAATAAGTATATTGTAAAGTAAAATATATCGAGACAAACAATAAACCAAAGTTAAACTTATCTGTGAGAAAAATATTTAAAAACACTTTATAAGTCCTTTACTATCCTCATCAAGTGAACTGGAGCTTGCCAAGTCAAAAACTGGAAAATGATTTCAGTTCCAAAAAAATATATCCAAGTCATATTCATCCGTCGATAGAGTTCCAAAAATTCCACGATCAAAAACCGAAGAGAAAAGTCACAGCAATCCCTTACGAGAAAATAACCGAACTTTCTTTAAGAAGGCGAAGGTCAAAGTCCAATTCTCAGGATCCCTTCTACCCGAACATCTCATAACATCGCTGATTATCACATCACTCCAGGTCAATGATCTCACGTCAATGGCGGACGTCTTCTTCTAGCCTCCAAGTATTTAAATTTTGAAATAAAGTCTCATATAGCTGAATATATTCTGTAAGCTTAGATGAAACGTAAGAACGTAATAAAATGCCATTACTAGATGAAAGTTCTATTTCAACTGATGAATTGAACGATTGTATTGAACGATGTATTGAACGAATTGAATGATTAACTTGACTGATGACACAACTGACTTCCAGAAAAATAACATAACACAATATCTAACAGACAAAACTAAGAAGACAGAAACAATAAAATACGAAGCTGCTTTATGCCGGCGAGACCGAAGTATATATACTTCTTCAAACGGATTGAACATCAGGTTTCTCCCCGCCGAGAGACACACCCACCAATCACTGAAGGATGAATGGCTGATGAGATTGTTATGTCTGATCGCGTAAGCGATTACGTCATCGACTCTCATCACTACACCTCCACATGGCGATATGGGAAACTATGTCAAAAGGCGATGTTTACGTTTGAAAGGTGTGTGAAAAAATAAGTCTGCCAGGAAATATAAATTAACATAGAACTAAAGTTTAATTATACAGTTTATGAACAACAATTAACAAAAAATGAGACTTCTATTATAAAAGGTAAGTGTACTTTAAATTACATTGAATTGTAAATAAAGATGACTATTGTATTTATATACTGTAAATTTAAGTCTTATATAAATAAAATGTGTAAAGATTAATGGCTAGATGGAATGGCCTGACTCTCATACCAAAGGACATTTCTTACAATAAATGTCAACCAAAAGATAGTTTCTACAGTGGCAAGAACACAGGGTCTATTTCCTATCAGAATCCCCATGATGGGCATAGATTATATTTTAATTTTGGTACGTTGACGAATTTTGAAATAGTATTATGTATGAGATAAGTTGTGGGATTTGGAGTTGTGGACAAGGTACTTCCGGTATTTTGCATTCTTAAAAAACTTGACATTATCATCCAAACTCTTTGAAATTTATGTTAAAAATAAGATATATGTAGACTGGGTGTAGAGGGAAATTTTTAGTGGAAAAGGGCTGGTAAGATTTTTACCGCGATAAAATTCTCAGGGTTTTAACAAATTTTGTCAAAATTTTCACGCATTTTATTTTGTAAAAAAATATTTCTAATTGTCGGAATTTTTCAAAATTTTCGTAGGTAATGCAAGTATGATCTATTGAGGTGCTCTAAAAAGATGTTCAAATACGAAGTTTAGTTACTTTTACGGTGAAAAAAAAGCAGATACAATAAATAAACATAGTTTCCTTGTGGCGTGAAGCGATCTGCCTTCGCCAGTGTATTTCAAAGAGTTAAAACTCAATTAATAATTTTGTTATAATTCAATTAATAATTTTTATGCATGTAAATATAAATGGTATTTAATATGGTTTTAAGTAATTTTTAAAAAATGTTAATATATAGGGGAGAGTGTTGTGAGATAGTGGAAGGAATGGGACAGTAGGTTTTTCTCTTTATGTATCATTCTAAACATTTCATCAATCGCACGCTAGATGAAGCAATGGTAGCCAAATCTTTAGTTGAAAAAAATTCTTAGTCTCTATAAGTTTACAATTGTATAAAAGATTATTTCAAGAATCAAAAGTAAATTTACTTTTTATGCTTTCTGTATATTAATAATTTGTTATTCATAGGTGTAATAGTTTCATTATTTATGGAGTATTATAATGTATATTATTAGTTATTTAAAACAAGTCTAAAAGCAGCACTTTTGTTTATACAAGAAGTTTAACACAAAAAAAGAAAGTGGGGAGGAATGGGACATGCCAGTAAAAAGAGGAATGGGATATGTCTTTCGTTTTTTTAATGAGATGAATGTAAATTCCTAACATGCAAACATATTTAGAGGGTAATACATTAATTATAACATTGATAATATATTCATTTACTTCAAAATGTAAATAATTTGAATTGATATATTTTTTAATGTTATTTATGACTAACAATCCTGAATTTCCATTTACGTTATGAAGATCCTTGAATTCTATATTGTGCCACATACATTATATCAATCTACAATCTTTATTAGATTATATATCTAGCCGACACTTGATTATTTGTGCCTTACAGCTTTATTTTATTGCAATTCGATATATCTCTGTTAGTGGTGAGTTATGGGGCAGAATTTGTAACTTACAATTTTCTTAATTATAAAATACCTTTTCCATGTTTTGTTTCTATATTGTCCAAGAACATTAAAAGATGTTTCAGCTTGCACTCTAGAAATTGAAATTTTTGTTTTAAAGTTAAACAAAGTTTATTTTCTAAGTTTTGTAAAAAGTGTCGCACCCCACCCCAATTTCCTCTATAATAACAAAAATTGTAAATACCCTAATAAATGGGCCTGTGAAATGATGGCTGTTTGCATATATTCATCAAAGCTTTTGTATTACAATGGATGCCTATTGGCATTATATATTGGGTAAGAAGACTGATTATATTTCACCATTATTTACTTATAAGACATGCCGTCAAAGGACAATGTCAACATACAATGCTGATGAGTTTTTTTAATCCACAACATCAACATTATGGATGCCTTCAGGACATCATTTTAAAAACAGTTCAGTAGATTTATTGATACATATTTAGCATTTATAAAGCATATTCAATATTTTTTATGTGTTACAATTGCACCTATCAATGGATTTTTGTATTTTTGTTTCATAAGTTAATATAATGCTAAGCCTTTATAAAAAAGACCTTTTCAATAAGGTTTTACGAGTTCATTTTAAATGAAATTAGTAATGAATAATGAGATCAATTTACGATTTATTGATGCTATGTCAGTAAATGTAAAAACCTCAGGTGAGAAAATCCTATGACTGCATATGCAACTTTAACTTTGCCAAAAAGCTTGAATTTAGAATGCATGGTTTTTCTTCGTCTAGCTAATTTTTAAATACAGTAAAACCTCCAAATAACGGACACCTCGGGAGAGCGGAAACTGTCCGCTATTCGGAGGTGTCCGTTATTGGGAAAAATCTCGGAGATTGAAAAATTGCTAAGAAATGCTTAAAGTGCCATTAATTGACTTTTATATGTCCTAAAATTCTAATATATGATTAATCAGAAATTAAAATTATTTGTTAAGGAAAAAAAATTTTAATTAAATGGTACATTGCTTTATACACTGTTTGTTACATTCATGCAAAAAAATGTATTTTAAAAGTTTCCTTTAGCATTTAAAAATTACATTTTTTTTTCAATGTGAAGTTTTAACCATGTCAATAGTTTTAATTTTCCTGAATCATCTTTTATTTTTTTTAAGTGTCACTGCTGACTGTATTTTGCCACTTTTTAAAAGCATAAAATCTCAAATCTTCCGGAGGGGAGTGTGGGAGGGGGAGTATTGTGATGCTCCGGGATGTAATGTCCCTCGGACCATTCCCTGAATTTAATACTGGACGTGGGAGGGAAGGACCAAGTGGGACCCGGCTCACTCTCTACATTTATCTGTGATCACAAAATTTCGACACATTGCCCTGACAAATTTAGAGGTTTTTTACTTTATTTTCTTCATTAAAAAACAATTTCTCATACTTTATCGCAAAAATTACTGTCCGCTATTCAGAATGTCCGTTATTCAGAGGTTAAACATACAGAAATTTAGATTTTGGGAGTGGGGATCGGTAAACTGTCCGTTAAATAGATGTGTCTGCTATTTGGGAGTGTCCGTTATGGAGGTTTTACTGTAGTTGTAATAGTCAATTATTCAGTGCGAAGATGAATATCGGCTTTTCTATAATATTATGTTCATTATAAATTTTACGAAATTTTTCTTTCTTTTTTATGTTAACATCTAACTTATCATTTTAGATGCAGGAAGAAACTGAAGTTCAATTTAAAAACAATGCGAACCTCCTTGACGACGAAAATAGAGGAAAAAGAAGCACTATTATGTATGTTAACATCTAACTTATCATTTTAGATGCAGGAAGAAACTGAAGTTCAATGTAAAAACAATGCGAACCTCTTTGACGACGAAAATAGAGGAAAAAGAAGCACTATTATGTATGTTAACTTCTAACTTATCATTTTAGATGCAGGAAGAAACTGAAATTCAATTTAAAAACAATGCGAACCTCCTTGACGACGAAAATAGAGGAAAAAGAAGCACTATTATGTATGTTAACATCTAACTTATCATTTTAGATGCAGGAAGAAACTGAAGTTCAATTTAAAAACAATGCGAACCTCCTTGACAACGAAAATAGAGGAAAAAGAAGCACTATTATGTATGTTAACATCTAACTTATCATTTTAGATGCAGGAAGAAACTGAAGTTCAATTTAAAAACAATGCGAACCTCCTTGACGACGAAAATAGAGGAAAAAGAAGCACTATTATGTATGTTAACATCTAACTTATCATTTTAGATGCAGGAAGAAACTGAAGTTCAATTTAAAAACAATGCGAACCTCCTTGACGACGAAAATAGAGGAAAAAGAAGCACTATTATGACTGAGAAAAATCTTGCAAACCTCATTCTGCAGCACTGAAATTTTCTAATTATTTTACTGCAGTACATCTTTAAATTCATTTTCTAATATTATCTCCAAAAATAATCTTTAAAAAGATGCAATTCATAGGCATTTGTATAAATACTAATTATGTAATATTTGCAAAATGTGAATCACATTAAAAAGATTTTTTTTTTTTTTTTTTTTTTTTTGTAATGAATTAAATAGTTATTTAATAAAATTTATTCATATTTCATTGTATTTTGTTATTCAATCATATTGCATTTATTGTTAGTACAGATATGCATATTACATTTATATCAAAGATGACAGCTCATAATATTTTCCAAATCAATATGTATTTCTTTTTGTTTCCATTCTAGTTTTCTACTTTTAGGAAGATCGCTTAGTAAACTCTGATTATAACATACTGTTACACATTAAAAAGTACGAAACCTGCCCACAATTACAGTTGATAAGTCAAAGATGCATTTTTGTGTACATATGTTAAGGTGTGTATATTATCTGTCATACATGTAACTATTTGAGTTAAAGATTCTAGTTCCAGAGCAGTATTAACCACAGAAGAACTCTACTAAATTCATGCATGTTTGACCCATTCTTCCGCATCTTTAAGCCAGTTTAGAGTTTTAAATTTGTGATGCTATCAATAATTATTTTTTTTTCTTTAATACTTTAATTTAAAACAAAACTCTCAAGCAAATAAAGTATTAAAAAATGCATAATGTATTAAACGTAGGTGGTGAAAGAAATTTGTGAGGAATAAGTCGAGAAAGAAGACAATAAAAAAATTAAAGGGAAAAAGATTCTAGTATTTAGTAATAATTGTACGGCATATCCACCTGAAATAAGAATAAGGTTTAAAAATTTTTTTAAATGTGACATTCAGATAAAGACATTATTTTTTTTGCAGAACTCTTATCTGTTTTAAACCATTGAATTAGTTATTGTGTAGTGTTTCAAAAATATGTAACAGAAGACACTTGTTAATGAAATTCATATGACCATTAAACTGAATAAAACACATTAAATACAAGACTACTATATTTTCACTTCTAGCATTTTAGTTTAAAAACATATTCGCATAAAATGAATGGAAAATGTTTTTTCATGATACAAAGATTTTCAAATCATGTATTGGAATATGTGAGGCTCAGTGCTTTGTATGTATAAATTAAGCACTGTGCTTCATCTAAAATCGTAATATTTCTTTTAGGTATATTTTAAATCTCAGTTATGATACTTTATTTACATTATTGTATCTATATGCTTTTTTTTTTTAGTTTAATTAAAGACCGTAAGATCTGCTTCAGCTTATCTCCTCATTTAGTGCTGTTGTTATAATGCTCATTTAATAAAAAAAAATGATTTTGCACCTATTTAAATATCTACAGTGAAACTTCAGTGAGTTTTCTCATGTGTAATATTTATGTCAATTGCTGTTATAATACTGAAACACACGTTAGGCCATGTTGCTTATTTTACATCGAAATATTTTGATACATGAGGAAAACTCCACTCTGGATATTTAAAACTGTAAAATTTTAACTTCATATTGAAAAAATACTATAATAACTCCAATTAATTTAAGTATTAATATAAAAAAAAACAAAGAACAATTAAGTAAAATCTTTTTGGAATACTACTGTAAAAATATTAATAATGAAACTGCAAAAAAATTTTGCAGTTACAAATACATTTTGATAAGTGCAAATAAAATATTTTAAATACAATGCTAAAAAAGCATTAACAAACTTACTGTATTGACACTTGTACTGTTGCAAAGAGCTTTCTGGCGAGAATGCAAAATGTGGCTTAAATACAATACTAAAAACATTTTGGTAATGTTTCGAACGGTACCTCATTGAAGTTACTTTTTCTTGATAAAGTACATAAAAGTTTAAGATGCAAGCATAAAAAACCCATGGTAAATGTACCATAAAGTCCCTTACAAATGTACAACAAAATTCTCAATAAATACACTACAAAATGCTTTGTAAGAATACTAAAGATCATTAGAAAACTCACAAAATAATGTATAGAAAACTCTCTAAAAATTCTTAAGTACGTTTACTAAATAATCCTCAGAAAATTTACCAAAATATATATAGTGGTCACTCTAAATTATCGCTATTAAGCTTACTAAATAATGTTTAGTACATTTATAAAAACTAATATGAGAACCTCTCTTACAAATCATTAGTAAATTTACTAAATAATCAATAGTAAGTTTACAAAAAGTTCTTTAGAAAACTCCCTAACAAATCGTCACTGCATATACAACATAATCACTAGTAAATTTACGAAAAAATCCTTATTAAACTCCCTGAATAATATTAGTATGTTTACTAAATAATATTTAGTAAATTCGCATACGATTCTTTAGGAAACTCATTAAAAAATCGTTAGTATGTTTCCTAAAAAATATTTAGTAACAGTAACTAAAGCAATGTTTGTAATTGTACATGATTTGCTTCTGTTGCGGTTACATGAAAAGTTCTAGGCATCCCAGTTTCCTAGAAAATTTTTAGTAACCTTACAGATTTTTTTTACAGTGTGAGATGGCTGAGCAGCTGAAAAAGCTAAAAGAGGAGAAGGCTGCATGCCATATTTGTGGAAAACCACATAACACACAAGATTGTTGGTATTTTCCCTCGGCTAACCAGAATGCTTTTCCAATGCAAAATTTTTCAAACCCGCCCAACAATTTTCCAGGTCAGGGTTACAATTTTTCCAGTCCGCACAAAAATTCTCAGGATCAGGATAAAATAAATCCCTGGGTTATCTTGAAACTTTAAAACTTCTTTTGACTAGTTAATTTTTTTTTCTTCCCATACTGTTCATGGTATATAATTTAAATCCATTGAGCTTGCCATTATTTTAATATTAAATTTATTTCCTTTTTCCGGTTGTGAGAAGAAAAAATTCATGATATATATATTGATTGTTCGTGAGACTCATCGAAAAATTTGTCAATTATGCATGAAACAATCTATGCAGAGTCCTAACTAAAGGGAGGAAGATAAGAAAAGTCCCCCCCCCCCCTCCAAAAAAAATGCTAATGCTGTTACGGCAAATTTATTGAAAAATTTTATAAAAACTATGATATATTTTCTATTTTAGACAGATTTGACAAAAGCTATAAATCTAATTGGAATAAAACTTTTTTCAAATAAGAACTATATTACTTTTGCTGATTATGGTAACTTGGCAAAAATATAAAACTATTTATTCAGCTTTTAAGCTGAATAGGTTGAATACTAAATATTAACTGAATATTTGTTGCACCACTTTTTACATAGCATAATATTCAAATAACTTTTTAAAGTTTCAGCTCAAATAAAAATGTTTTACATATTTTCATCCCTTTTGTAATGTACTCATAATAAACAATATACAAAAACTGCAATATAAACATTGGGACAATTAAATGTTTACTAGGCTTTAGAAATAACATTTTTGTTTGTTATTGGTCCACATTTATTCATTTAAACATCAAAATTTAAAACTCATTGTACTTGTCACCAATTCTTTTTATTATTGCTCTGTTTTGTTCCATGAGTAAAAAGCAATTTTTTAAACTTACTTTCGTTTCAGAACCTCCTAAGATTCCAGTATTTGAAAAGCAAACGTGCCCACCAACATCCACACCCAGTACCAGTTCAAATTTGGAAGATACCTCAGTCCTAGTATATAATTCCGAATGGGCTGATGAATTCAATGTACCTTGGCACAAGATGCCCAGTGACTTGCTAGACTCTATAAAAGAAAAAAGAGGCCGGATCCTACTGTTCGGCTGAAGATGTTAAGAATTGTGTGTGATCACATTAAAGATGATTGCAAACAGCAAAAAATTTAAAAAAATGCAAAAAAAAAATTGTTTTGCAATACCCAGACTCATTTAGTGATTGTTTGTGATGAAACTGTACGAGGAGGATACGAGTCTATGACATACCAGATTGTTAATAGATTCCAAAACATCAACAGGAATAATTTTCTAAACGTTCTGAAGCGAAAGGAGAAGAATGATGATCCTGCACTCTAAAAAAAAATGTGTAAATCGATGATGCAAAAACGACATATCTATATGTGTAATGTGGTGTGTAAAATACGCCAAATGTGTAAATTTCAAAATACACATTTTGATGTGTAATTTGATGATAAGTCTAAATGTGTAAAAATTATCTGATAACTCCTGAAATACACGCTTCAATAAGTAAATTGCTGGGAAATACACATATTTCTGTGTAATATTCAGTTTTTGCACATATTTCTGTGTGATACTTTTACACATATCTGTGTAATATTCAGTTTTTGCACATATTTCTGTGTATTAGGGAAATACACATAATGTTGTGTAGCATACAAAATACACAGATTTGTGTGTAATATTCTGTTCTTACACCTACAGTTGCTCCCAAAATTGAGAATACACGAACTGATCGTTTCTAAATTTGGGTGTAAAACAATCAAATTCATAAGAAATTATTTAAAAAAATTTAGATAATAGTGTGTCTAGTTCTCTAACAACATAGCAAGAAAAAAATGCAAAATATTGAAATAGCTTTTATAAAAAAAATTTCAAAGATAGTACAATGCAAAAACAAGTCTCAAAATTGAGTATACAGTTTTATTAAATGCTATGTAACAATGAATTAGTACTTTGTAGCATATCCATTTGTTCGAATAACAGCTCGTATTCGTGCAGGCATTGATTCTACAACAGTTTTTGTGGTTTTCACTGAAATTTTAGCCCACTCCTTTTTCAAAACACTTTTCAAGTGCTCCTTACTTGAAATGTGATGCTTTTGGACCGCTTTCTTCAAATGAGACCACAAATTTTCTATTACATTTAAATCCGGAGACTGTGGGGGAGTATGCAGTGGCTGGCGACAGTTATAGAGAAGCCACAACTTCACAATTTTAGCCGTATGCTCAGGATCGTTATCCTGCTGGAAGATGAAGTTCGATCCCAAACCTAGTTTGTTGGAGCTAGCTTTAAGATGATTCTTAAGAATGTTTAGTTATAACATCTTGTCCATAATTCCATCGATAAACATAAGTTCTCCAACTCCACCAGCAGCCATGCAACCCCAAACAAGGACAGATCCACCACCATGTTTGACCGTCGGTATTGTATTCTTTTGATCCAGCTCAGTCCGAGGTTGCCTCCAAACTTTGCCACGCCCATCGGATCCAAAAAGGTTAAATTTACTTTCATCACTAAAAATCAATGATTTCCAAAAATTTTGGGACTTAGAGATGTGATTTTTAGCAAAAAAAAGTCTCTTCTTACGATTAACTTCACTGATGAGTGGCTTTCGCCTAGGTACATGACCATTATAGCCTGCATGTCGTAGAGTCATGTGCACAGTTTCTGCAGAAACATTTCCCTTTATGACTGAACTTATAGATGCAGCAAGTTTCGGGCCACTGTTCATTGGATTTTTCTTCACACTGCGAATAATTGTTCTTTTTGCTGTATCGTTGAGGATTTGTTTGCGTCATCTTCGAGGTGTATTCACCATTGTTCCAGTTCTGTGATATTTTTTAATGATTTTTTGAATACAGCCATGACTTCTGCCGATCAAAGAAGCGATTTTGCGGAGAGATCTGTCCTTCAGTTGACCATTTTATAACCAAATTCCGCTCTTCTATTGAAGTTTCCTTCCGATTGCACATTTAGGATTAATTTGGCACGAAAATTATTACAATGCAGAACTTAATAAGAATTACAACCAACAAGAATTGTTACAAATATAAATGCAAAGCATATTAAATAAAAAGTGGTTAATACGAATTAATTTATTCTAGTGTATACTCAATTATGTGACACACATTTCCGCCTTATATTATATATGGAATTTTTTTATGCTGATTTTACCTCAATATTGTGGATATTTCGCAACCTTTTTTTTTTTAATCTATATGCAGTACCGTCTAAAAAACTTCCATTCCGTTCATACAAAATTTTAGCTTTTTATAGGTAAAATTCAAAGCGAAGATTTAGTTTATACTCAATTTTGGGAGTGACTGTATGTCTGCGTAACAAGCAAAATACATAATTTTGTGCAGTATTTAAAATACACAGATTTTTGTGTACATAGTTTTATCCTATACTTTGGAGTGTAAAATGTGAATTAAGTGTTTCATTACCGGAAAAAAAAAAAAAAAAAAAAAAAAAAATGCATGAAGGACAAACTTGTATGTTTGCCGTGTTCTTTCCTTTTAACAGATTTTTAGTCTAAGTAATCGAAAACAAGATCAAAAATCACTCTACGTTCAATCTGAAAAAAAGATATAATTGCTTCTGTGTCTGTAATTGGATTTGGTGTAAACATTTTAATTTTTCGGACTAGGTTAAAAAAAAAACTATTTCTTCTGATATCAAATGACATTTTTTAAGAGTTTTTATTTTTCTTGTAGTTTTTGAATGCAATACGCTTATAAAAAGTCTTCAATTTAAAAATCACAAACGATAAACCATGAATTGAAATCTATGAAAAGCTGTCTTTTGTCATGGGTAGAAAATGAAATAAGAAATGTATAGCATGTAAAATAATGAAAACTTGAAGTTTTATAGCAAAATATATAATAAACATGCTGAAATAGGTAGTATTTAAACCGAATAATTATTTTAAATGCTATATAATGTTAAAACTGCAAATATTTACTCTAATGTTAGAATATGTGGTTTTAAACATGAAGAAATGATTTAAAACACAAAAATAATAAATTATTTTTTCCAAATTTGTAATAAGCAGAAAATAACACACTTCTCATCCATATTATAATTTTCAAGTGTTAAATTGTAAAATAAATGAACTTACCTTTGAAAAAAAAATCTGTTCTGGGCTATCTCTAGCCGTTTTAATTTTACAAAAGTCATTTTAGCAATAATGATCTAAAACTGCTCAACTGATCAAACTCAGTATCGTCGTATGTTGAGAATTCTAAGAACATATGTGGCAAAAATGCTATGATGGATGATAGCAGTAAGAAATAAGACCCCCGATTAAGGGTGTATTTCAATACAAATTGCCTTTTTTCTGATTTATTTTTAAATTCGTTTTTGCTCTCAAGCGCATCAAACTGGCAAATTCTCTTATTTAGAAAGTATATTAGGTCCCGTGCTTGTCAATTTTTTTGATAAATGCAGAAAATATTGCAAAAAAAAAATGCTGTTAAAGTCAACGTTTTGAACCGAATTTTCCGAAGCGGGAGATCTGGGAACAAAAAAAAGGGTCATACTGAGGAAATAATAGTTTATAAATCTAATTCTAATGAATTTAACAAAAAGTAAAATCGCACATCTTATAGATCTCTTTAAAAGTCACATCAGCAAGTTTCGTGTTTTCACTTCTAAAAGTGAGTCTGAAATTGTATCAGAAAATTTCAAACTGTTGAAAGTGAAAAAAATTTTTTTCGAATGCACCCTTAATGCTCACTGGTCATTTTGACTTCAGTGTATATCGCAGTTAAGCAACACGGAGATACAAAGATGTAATTCACTTTACATTATGATTTGACTGAAGCAAAATTCATACTTAAAAAAATTTAGATATTAAAAAATAATTTTAATAATTCATTGCAAAAATTACATTTTTATTTATAAAATTGTACATTTAAAAATAACTCTTGCTATCTATGATTATTATTTTTTAAAACAAAGCTCATTTCTCAGGTCTTATATGAAAGTTTTTGCACAATTTTCCAAGAATCTATGTTGCCAGGACCAATATCACTCTGATATCGTCATAAAATAATACAAGCGGATTTATAACAATTTACTATAGTGTTTTAAATGAAATGTGATAAAAAATTTTCCATATAATTGTCTGTTAGAAATCCATATAACCGTACTTATTCTTACCAGGCAGCTAAAAAGAAAGTAGGAATACACAGTTAATCACTTTTTTTTATGTGAATGAAGTATAAAATTGCAGACCATACATAAAATAAAATCACACTTTGGTATATTATCATTAATATTTTATTTGCAAGATTAGAGGATAGTTATAAATAACAAAACTTATTTTAACACTCCGCCTACCAGACAGTTCCCCCGTCGGATCGGCCAACAAAAATTAGTTTAAAATTCCGTAAAAATAAGGTGTTAAAAAATAATGTAATAATAAAAATCGAATTTTTGTATTTAAATCACATTTTTTTTTATTTAAATCGGATTTTTTTTTCTCCAGCATTGAAATATTGAATAGATGTAGGTTTAGCCTATAGGTTTCTAAGATTAATAGATTCTAGGTTTCTAAAAAATTAAACTTTTATTTACTAACATAATCTATGTTTTTACACTTTAATTAATAAAATTTAATTATTAGTTAGCAACTACAAAAATTATAAAAACTGTAAATTAGTAATTTCATTAATTAATATAATACTATAAAGTTATATACATTAATATTTTGCAATAATTATGTAAAACTATATTAAAAAATAATGATTTTACATTTATTAAAATTATCAGTATAGCTGCATTTAATTTTAAATTGATTACAATCTTTAATTACGTATATAAATCATATTATAATGCTTAAATTAGTAAACGATAATTCAGTATTTACTATTTATTCTAAAAAAAAAAAAGGCAATATGCTTGTTCTAAAAAAAGGCACTATTACATAAGAAAATATATTACTAATGTGCTTAGTAGCAATAAAAATAAGTACATAATTTTTTAGTATGATAAATAGAAAAATCATTAATTTTCAATACTTCTATAAATCATGAATTGAAAACACAATAACATTTTCAAGCATTTTTTTATAATGCAATTTCTTTCCTCTTGCATAAAGAAAAAAAAATCATGGAATTGAATGTTTGGATGGCCTTTTCACATTGATGGAGCTTTTTAAAATCCAGCTCTGATGTATACAATGCAATTTATTTCATGCAAGTCCATTCCTTAAGTAATTTTTAAAAGTACATTATAAAAAGCAAATATGTATACAATAGACAATCTAAATATACTTCATAAAAACATTTACTAATAATTGTAACAGGCATTCCAAAACATTCTGAACATACAAAACTTTTGATAATTGATATTTAAAAATTTAATTTAAAGTTTTTATTTCATACTGTTTATATAATTAGTAATACAAAAAGCAACATATACAGCCACACATAAAAATATTATGTTATGATAATGAAGTTAAATTTGTGCCAATGCAAAACCAGACCCACTAAAATATGCTAAAGTTCTTTATTATCT
Organism: Maratus speculifer; assembly: GCA_964019185.1. Classification (NCBI taxonomy): domain Eukaryota; kingdom Metazoa; phylum Arthropoda; class Arachnida; order Araneae; family Salticidae; genus Maratus; species Maratus speculifer. Next base: position 266,661,073 of record OZ025301.1, read on the forward strand.
TAAAAAAAAAAAAAAAAAAAAAAAAAATTATATTTTAGAAATGAGCATTACAATATGTTTTGAACTTAAAAAGAATATATTTTTAACTTTATGTCTGAAAAACAAACTAGGTTTCAACAATGAAATTAAATTTGAACCGAACCAGATTCAAAGTACTATGCCATTTGTTGACATAGACGCTAATGGAACTTCTCCCCCTTAATGTAATAAATGCTCTATAAATGAAACTTATGAAACTGTTATGCATTTTCATTTTTAAAAAAGTTTTAAGCTTATGTTATTATCATTAAATATTAACAACATTGCTTGATGTTGTTATCATTAAAAAATGCTTTCCTTAGTTATATTTAAATATGGCTTCATTATATGTATTTTTATTATTAAATAGTTGTTACTTAAATCAAAAGATGATGTAAGTTTCATATAAAAGTTTTTTTTTTTTTTTTTTTTTTTTTTTTTTGGTAAATTTCTAACCTTTTTTATGAGACATATTCTATAGACATATTAATTATAGTTTTAGGAAGTTGAAAATAAAACTATACATTTAAATTGTTTAATTTTCATAAAATTAATAAGAAAAATTATATGCGGGGTGAGTAAAAATTTGTTACATTTTTTAAAAAATCATAAAGGAAGAAATTGTGATAAAGAATTGCAGTTTGCAAGAAAAGGCTCACAAGACAGTCTGATTTTTTTTTTTTTTTTTGAAGCCAACAAATTTTGTTTAAAATGTCACCTCCAGGTGGCGCTGCCATGAGAGAATTTTCCTGGCGACTTATGGTTGTGAGGCTATTTGAAATAACAAGTGTACTGTTCAGGTTCATCCTCTTTAACATTGGCCAAACTCAAAGATTCCATCAGTCGTGAGGTTTCTGCACTACATTCCGACAAGTTGCATTCTATTGTAACTGGTGTTGTGAGTTGCCTTAGTTCTGTCGTTTAATGTTCAGGAGGTCATGTTAAACATTTGTTAACGGAAAAACAAATAAATGGAGCTTATTGTTGTCCTGTTTATTGTGTTTCAGGTCATCAGAGCTCTCTACAGGTGACTTTTTAACTAAATTCTTTTGCTTCAAAAAAAAATCTCACTACCTTATGAGTTTTTTCTTGCAAACCACACTTCTTTATCACAATTTCTTACCTTTTAATGAACTTTTAAAGTTTTAATGAATTTTTGGCTGAATTGGTATATATTATCATATAATCCAATAATAATAAACGAATGAATTATAGTCCTATATGATATACATGTAAGATGTGTAATGATGTATTATGGTATAAAATATTTATATAATGACATATGAGCATTCGGGTATATTTATGTGCATATATACTGCATGGTACATTTAATTGTACATTACTGATTATTAAATTGACCTTTGCTTTTAATATTTTTATCATTTTAAAAACTATGTAAATTTTTATTATTTTAGTTTATTACTTATCCATAGATGCCAACATTGTAAATACCATATCCGGAGTGAACTAGTTAAATTTCAGGAGTTTTGGACACTCTTCAGGAGTAAAATAGTCACCTTTCAGGAGTCGTTTCAGGAGTTGCACATAATTTTTTTTTGAGGTATTTTTAAAATATTTTTTACACATACTTTCTCAATCCTCAACTCTGACATCTTTTGTATTTATTCATGCAAACAAAATTAAAATAAATGTTGTCACTTTTTTGTGTAATTAAAAAAATCTAATAAATTTATACAAATGGAATATTTTTTATCCTTACAGAGCAAAAAATCCATGATTTCTATACTAGCTGTGAAATTCATGAAATATTTTTTTCTTCGCAACTGCTTTGCTAACAAAGTGATTTCCTCCCACAACTGACAGATGAAAATAGGATCTTTTATAGAGGTGACGAAAATCGCGATAATTTCCAGAGAATGACTGACGAAAATCGCGATAATTTCCACAGACTGACTGATGAAAATCGCGATCTTTTCCCGAGAGTAATTAACGAAAATCGCGATCTTTTGACGCGAATAATTGGCAAAAATCGTGATCTTTTAAAGCGAATGATTGACGAAAATCGCGATCATTTGCCGCGAATGACTGACGAAAAACGCGATCTTTTATCGCGAATGACTGACGATAATCGCGGTCTTTTATCGCGAATGACTGACGAAAATCGCGGTATTTTATCACGAATAACTGACGAAAATCGCGGTCTTTTCCTGTAGTGACTGACGAAAATCGCGATCATTTCCAAAGAGTGACTTACGAACATTGAAATCTTTTTTTCAGGAATGACAGACAAAAATCGGGATTTTTTTTCCGAAACTGAAAGACGAAACCCGCGATCTTTTGTCGCGAATGACTCCCGAAAATGGCGATCTTTTTCCGAGACTGAGTGACGAAAATCGCAATCTTTTCCCAGACCTACTATCGAAGATCCCTTTTTTTCGAAGACTACCTGACGAAAACCGCGATCTTTTCTAGAGACTAATAGACGAAAATCGCGATTTTGTGTCATGAATTACGAAAATCGTGGTTTTATTACGCGATTGACTGACGAAAATCGTGATTTTTCACCGCGAATTACTGACGAAAATCGCGATCTTTTCCTGAGAGTAACTGAAGAAAATCGTGATCTTCTGTGGCGAACAACTGATGGAAATGTATTTACGATGTATTTCAATGACCTATTGTAGAATTTCGCGATTTTTTGCAATGATTGATCGAAAAAGATCGTTATTTTTTGTCCCAAAAAATTATCGAAAATATCGCGATTTTTTTGCCGCAAATTTCCGCATTTTCTACCTTATTACCGTACTACCGTATTTTAGCGTACTTTTCCGGCGAAACTCCGGAATTTCCGGAGAAGTTGGCATCTATGCTTATCTTAATGTTTTATTCTATTGTAAGCATTCATTATACTTTTAATTTCCTTATTGATTACATTCAAATTACTTTTAAAAAAATGTAAACAAAGCAATGACCAGAAATCCGCAAAATTCTAAAATCCGCAAAACCTCTGGTCCCAAGCTGTGCGGATTTAAGGGAGTCTACTGTATATTACTATATTAAACACCACATTTTATAATACCTGATTTACAATTTTAAAAAAAATTTGTCCAGTATCTTTTTTTAAGCTTTAATTGGGCATTCCAATATGACGTCAGGAACATTACCGCCCAAAATCTTCTGTCTGCGCAACTTCATGCCCATATTATTGGCATCTTTCAAGTGAATGTATGGTTACCATTTTGGCTGCTTTATTGCACTTTATTTAATTGCCAAATATTTTATTGAAGTTAGTCTTAAGCATTTGTTTTTAATAGAAAATTCAGAAATCTTTGCGCTATCTAGACTTGATTGTAAATGAAAGAAATATATCACGTAAGTGTTTTGTAACTGTTTTCTATTTAATATTCTGTCCGATTACTTCTTGTTCAATATTTCGTATAATTTTTTGTCTGTTACGTGAATAGTAATATTTCTAGTGCTAGAATCATGCCTGCTTTTTAAATACTTGTAAACTTTTTGTATATTTTTATATTAAAGCTTATTTATCATTATGATAAGTATACTAGAATATTTTATAGAAAAGACATTGTATACTTTGAAAAATATTTGTGATATACATGCTTGTTGATTTTTTTTTTTTTTTTCAATCAATACGCAACTACAATATTCCCTTCTAGTTCCTACAAGATATATTCACAATCCTTCACAGAAAATATATATTTAAAAATATTTTATTATAGCTTTTTTACTTTTAAAACAGTCAATTTTGCAGACCTATTAATATGAAAACATATATCTGCCAACTCCCCCCCCCCCTTTTTCTACTCAAATAAGTATTTTATTTGCTAAAAGTTTTATTTAAATGAAATGAAATCGAATAAGTACCAAATAAATATAACACATTTTATGAATTTTCTGAACTCATTTAAGCTAAGCAAGTAAGAAAAATCATGCCTTAAGCATAGATTATGAAGCACTTTCTACAACTTCCTGAAATCATTAACAAAACTTTGTTATACATCTTGGCGATGAACCCGGTAGCAGAAAGTTCGAGACGGGAGACGTGCGTCGCAGATTTTATTTTCCCTTTTGCAGATTTTTTTTTCATTGGATATTTTCCCAGCTTTATATTATGTTTAGATCTTTGTTATTTATTACAAAATTAAGATTATTATTTATAAAAATGAATAAAATGCATAGAGACATTAAAAGTAAGCGATTAATTAATTAATGACTCATTTGTACGATTTTACCTGCAGATTATTTTCTGCCTGTCGCAGACGTTCGGAGAATTTTCTGCTACTGGGGCGATGAAGAAGAATGTAGTAGTGTGATTAAAGTACGTTTTTAATCCTTCATTATTTATGATAGTAGAATATAATTTATCTTATTGTAATTAATATTGTTGAAAAATTGCATTTCTCAAATTTAAACATAGATCGAAATCATCATAAAAGTAAATAAATAGTTAATGACGATTGTTTATAGTGCCTAAACGTTCAATGAATGGGTAATTTTTCCTTTATTGTATTTAGTAACAAGATTCTCAGTTGTCAATTTAACATAAGGTTTTGTATCAATAAAATTATGTGTCTTAAAAAGGTTTAAAGGCAGATTTTTTTCCGCAAAAAAATTTATCATACTACTTTGATTTTGTAGTATACTATATAAATGTAAACTTTAAAGTAATTTATTTAGGTGAATTAAAAGGAAAAAAATGCATAATTTATTTCATGGTATTTGATGTCATATTAAAGTAAACAAGGGGTATATTTTTAATACTTAAATCTTGTTTTATTAAATCTTGTTCTGTGCTCTTTCAAATTTATAAAATGTGGATTTTTTTTTCTTTTCAGTGTAATTTTCTGCTCATCACATCACTAACAGGTCCCAGCATATTGATTGAATGTGTATTGTCTATGCTGTATGGTTTGCTAATTCACTTCATACCATTGACAATACTTTCTCAATTATTCCTACATCTGTATACTAATGTTAGCTATGGAAATGGGAAATAAAGAGAGGCATTTTCTGTTAAGTTCAGAATGGTGAAGGATGGAAGATAATGAAATTGCACTCTACTTCAATGATAATTCATGGTAAAATTTGGATTAATGATATTAATTATAGTAATTCTTATTTATTTACTTTTTGCTTTCTTCATTTTAATTACATGAATTTCATCAATGGTTATTATTATTAATATTATTATTATATTATAAAGTTGCCATATTAAAGGTAGTGGCAGAAGTATTTATATATTTTTAACTGCATAATATTATATGTATATTCTTCAACAACAAGTCCCTCTTTATAATGATTACATATTAAATAATAAAACTTCATTTTAATGACTATAAAACAGACCACACACATCATGTGTTTCAGGCTGGAAACTTAAGCAGCCCATCACCAGCCAATGTAAACGTGTCTGTAATGAGACAAGATCAAAATGAACTTCGTGACCGTAATTTTTGAATGTTCATTCGTGACTATTTGCATGTGCTTTTATTTTATATTTAATTGTGATTTATCACCAGTTTTTCGGTGCTATTTCATTAGTGGTTATACATACTCGTAGAGATTTAGACAGGTTTCAAGGCTTAAAAAATGTACTCTTCATCATGCATGACATTTAAAAGCCAATAAATTTGAAAGAAATTTTAAGAAGAAAATGTCTTATCTAATCGCAAATTTTCAAATATTCAATAAGACCACAAAAGTCTAAAAAATCTATTCAGAAAAACAACAAAAGTCTATTCAGAAAAATTAATGCTTAGCAATTAAAAGATAGTGTTCATCCTGAAAAGATGGGTTACATCAATTAATGTCAAATTATTGTTGTTTGAATGTTTTAGGCTTTATATTTATTCTACACTAAAATTTAATTAATTTCAATAATAATAATAAAAAAACAAAATTTATCCTTTGTTAAGAAAAATTTTTGCAGGTCATATTATCAGAATCTGAGTTTTAACTGTTTTAAAGTATTGCCTTTTATCTTGTAATTATATTGAAATGTGTGTGGACTGCCTCAACATTTATTGTAATCAAAAATTTACATGTAGCTTAAATGTTTTACTTTATCATAAAATTTGGATAAAAAAAACTGATAAAGTTCCCTCTTACAATGATTATATGTGCTTGTATAAATTTTGGTGGGTTGCATTAATTAGAGCACCAGATATAATTGTTTATGTGTAATTCTATAAATTGTAATTACTCTAACTTTTGGTTGTTTTAAGAAAAGAATATCTCTAAATGATCCAAAAATGATAACATAACATTTAAAAAAAGGAAATAATCTCTCCTTGTAATCATTATATTTATCCATGGGGGAATAAAAAAAAAAGGCTACATGAATAAGGGGATGAGTTATCCCTTTAGGGGTGACGAATGTGGTACATGATATCATAAGATATCTCAATGGGCAGAAGTAGTCATCTTTAGATATTGTTAGAATTTTTGATTCAATCAAAATTTTCCATTTTTTTCGTAACTATTTTGTTAATAAATTGTCATCTTTTTTTTCAGTCTTTTGCCTGTTTTTATGAAAATACAAAGTTGTTATTAAACTGTTAAATGATTATAAAATCATTTCATTTCAAAACATGGAATACCCCAGCATTTGACATTTCTATTGTTCTGCCATATGCTCATATAATCGACTGTTAGATAAACAATGTGGAAAGTAAGTTTGAAATTATATTTGTGTTTATTATAGACCGGGAGACAGAAGCACAGACAATCTTATTGAGTTCATGGGAGAAAATCTAGGATTAGTTAAATACAGTAGAAGATCTTTATAACGCAATTCCATATAACGCAATTCTCCATATAACACACAACCTTTCAGATGTAAACAATGAATTTTGCCATGAAGGAGCACCTGAATTTTAAGACTGTAAAAAACTGCTACTGTCTGAAAACTAAATTTAATGCATTAGTACAATTTTACCTCCTTAATTTAGAACTTTTAAAGGAAAAAAATTATTATTACAATGAATGTTTTTGAAAATGAGCAATATAATGAATAAATTGGGTCCAGGTGTATCTGGACCATTTTTAAAACGTATATTTAACAAAATGTTGAATGATCGCAATAATAGAAAAATTTATAATCTGGATAAGGAATGCAGTATCAAGGTAATTCTAATGTATTTTGATGTGTTTCAGACATATTTGTCTATATTTATGAGGTAAATTTGATGACGCGTGATATGTGATCCATATAACACAAAATTCTATATAACGCACAACCTTGCGTTTTTAGGTTTGCGTTATACAGATCTTCTACTGTATTGATTTGCATATTAAAACACAATTGGTTTATCAAGTCCTATCTTGGTGGGAAAAACCTAAAAACTTAATTTTAGCAGTTATCTTGTATGTTTACCATTGTGCTTTAATGCAGCCAAAAGTATGAAAACATGGAGGATTGGGAGCAGGAAAAACTGAAGGATTTAACAGATTTAGGTAATTTTTTTATGTATAGGATTAAAATCAGTATACATTAGTGAACTTATCTATTGCTCTAAAGAAAAAGCTTCAAACATGTAAAATTATCAAAAATAAAATAGATAAAAAATATTCAATATGTAGTATAAAATAAATATATATATATATATATTTAAACTGCAAATTATTGATGCAATAAATAACATAACATGATGATCTTTAAGAATTTACTCATGCTGTAAATAAATTTTTTCTTGATTGGGGAGATTATCTTGAAGAATTAAAATCATAATATAAAGACAAATAAGAGAGTATTCAAAGATTGGGATGCTAGTTATAGCATAATAATAATAATCTTTATCTACTGAATCTAATGACAAAAAATGTTGACTTCAAATTATCATTCCAAAAACAAAATCCCATGAAGTATTTGAAATTTAATATTTGAATAATTATGAAAAATAATATATTTACCAAACTACTTTACCAAAATGTTTATTATTGGTAATCAAAAGATTTTTTATAAAGAGTTCAGAGTATCAATGTTTCACTGGATAGAGCAGTTTATTCTTTGAATAGAAGACTGTTTTCTAATACTGTTTAATTAAAATATGATTTTTTTCAAATTTTTATATAAATTCACTGTAATTATTTGATTTAAATTATTTTAAAATAAAGTTACACTACTTATAATCCAACAATGTCTATTTTTATAAAAAAAATATTCATATATATGTAATAAGAAAGGAGGTTTAAAAAAAACCTGTTTAAACAAGAACAAAAAAAAGTCTTTTTTTTTTAACAGGTTTTTTGCCAACTCTGAATGAAACTAGTAAAATGTGTGGAAAATAAATGTATAATAAAGAAAAAGAATTTTTAAATACTGATAATGTTATCATTGAGGGAATGGATCTCGGAGGAGGGGGGGGGGGGGGGAGGTGTCTAAAATTACCAAAAAGTTTATGTTATACATGCATTGTACTGACCCTAAAGACAGTTATAGTCAATTGAATATATCATTGTATTTATTTAATACTAAAATTTGACGATGAATTCTAAAAGAAATTAGGTAGAATAAAAAAATAATATTTTTTAAATTAAGAGTCTGCATCCTACATGGTATGCTTACCAACCCATGCCCAAACCATGAATATTCTAAAAAATGCTAGTTGCTCTGTTTTATGGAGATTACCCAATCGTAAAAGACTAAATAATATTATTATTATGATTAGTATCACTCTTTCGTAATCTACTTAATAATCATTTCATTTGACTGGATTATTTTCAGGTTTTCAATGTCACATTTGCTGTTGTTGTGTCAGCTGTTTTGTAATTAATTAAATATAAAAATACATTTGTAAATAAACTCTCTCATTAATGTTAATCTTATGGAGGAAATTTTTTAAGATATCTTGCGCGCATTTTAATTTTTTGCATTGGCCAGCTGAGAATGATCTGACTCTACATCTGCCCTTCTTTACTTTTTCGATTGTGTTTGCAGATTTTTTTTTTCAAGAGGATGCTTTCACCTTTGAAACTGGTTCTGAAAATGAAAATGTCCTAATTAAAAATATCTGTAAACAAAATGAAAAAGTAAAAAATGCCCTTTGTATAGATTAATCTCTGCTAGTCACTGAAAAACAATTGTTTAAAAATACTGAAATACAAATGAGATATCTGCAAAATAATAATAATAATAATAAAATATTCCATTGGATTAGTATTTGTGAGGGTAATTTCATTCAGTTGACTGAAGTAGTCTTTTAATTTTCCTCCATTGAATAATTTTTTTGCACATGATAATTTGTTTTAATATTTTCTTACTTTTTTAATATTCACATGTAAATATATTTTTCAATAGAAAAGTGTTTGGTATTAATATTATCTGGCCTTTTGTGACATGATTTTTCATAATCAGAGATACATCAAATTAATGTATTTTAACAGAATTTTTATGCACATGCATGTGCCCCACCAATGGCCGAGAAGTTCTGTTCTCGAAACTGGTTGTCTGGCGGGTGTTATATAACCCAATCATTTGAAGTTTTTGTGGTTTTCTTCAAGTCTTCAATTTCCTTGCGTTAAATATAGGTTAAGTTCCCTTAATAATTGACTGTCATAAACACACACATGTATATGGGCGATTCTCAAAATAGGGGACAATTTCAAAAATGAAATCTTAAAAAAATTACTGTTAGCAAAATTTCTGAAAAAAATATGTGTTGTTAATATAGTATTAGGTATACTTTTCATGTAGTCAGCAGAGCTAAATATTTAAAAATTAACTTAAAAAAATAATTAGTATTTTTTGAGCCATGCTAATGACAAAACAAATTGAATGGAATAAATATATTAAGAAATTTTTATTTTCTTCCTGTTTAAATATTTTTTTCTACGTTTATTAGCCTTCCTTTCCAACAAATAGTTTCCATTTTTACATATATACATATAAGGGGAATAAAAACATTACCAAAGAGCAAACTTTGTTTACATGAACAACATTCTGACACTAACAGTATAAGAAGCTGTCTTAGTGATTTTCTGACAGATTTAATGCATATTTTAGGGATAATAAATGCAATACCTAAATTTATATGTAAAATTAAACTTTAAAAAGGATACAATATAAGTACTAGTTACATTTATGCACATAGGAGTCTTTAGCATGGACAGAAAAACCATGCTAATGACACTGATATTTGTCCATGCTAATGACAAATTTTAATTTAAATAAGATTATGAGCCATAATATAATCACAATGCAATAGTCCTTTCTGGGGCTTTTTAAAACACAAAAGTTCTATGCAAATAAGTAAAATAAAAATTTTAACTATAAAATAAACATGAAAATTATTATCCATTCTAATGACATACAATTAATGTACTCGCCTAATATTCAACTTCTATTCTTAAAATACAATACATGCTTCTATTTTCAGGCTGGAATAAAATGGCTACTTGTTGCCATGGAGAAACTTTATATTTTCAAAGTATTGTCATATGTGAAAATGAAATTTTGATTAATAAACAGCTGTTATAGTATGACCTTGTTTTGAAAACAGAATATGGAGGACAAACTTTAATTCTCTTTTTATATACTATAATTTTATTTTTAAAAAGAAATTTATTGGATAAATCCTCTCCTTGATTAATTTAAAGAAAGAATAACATTTGTTTTATTTTATAAACATGATATTAACTCTTGAAAAAGCTAGTATATACAAGGCACAGCTGCTGTGGACATCCATGCTAATGACATTTTGAACATTTATTCTGTTATTTTAAGGTGTTTTTAAATAAAAAGTGAGTAATTCTTGAGTGCAAATAATGAATAATATTAAGACAAACATATCTAAGTATAAAAACATGACAGAAAACCTCTCAATTTTTTTTGTATGCTGAAAGACATAAATTGTCCCCTATTTTGAGAATCACCCATATATATTCACATATACATATATATTTAATACTGGAGCCCGGTTAACCAAAAAATTACATTGGGTAACATAAATCTTGCTGATTTTGATCTAGTTGTTAACTCGCAATAATTTTAATACTACTTTTATCTTGACTGGACACAGGAACTGGAGTCCTGTGAATTTTTTCCTAATAAAGACGAACTCTTCACATTTTTTAACAATTCGTTTGGATATAAAATGCTTTATTTGAAAACAAAACAAGCTGACAGGAACGATAAACATCAGTTATTATTATTATTAAAACATCAGTTAAATGATGGATCGATTGCGACATGGGGCTGCTTTTTGTTCAAAGATGTGGAGCCATTTGTATATGTTTTTAGCAAAATTTAATTCAAAGACACATGTACAAACTCTTTCTGGCCATCTCTCACTTGTTGATACAATTATTGCAGGGAAAAAAAAAAAAAAGAACGGCTATAACAGTGAGATAAAGTGCCTATCCACAAAACATCAGTTCCACAAGAAAAATATTGAAGTCTTGCAATGGGCGCTCAGAAATCCAGTTTTAAATCCCATCGATAACTTATGGTGAGATCTAGAAGGTTGAATTTATCAAAAAGGAAGGCATTTTTTCTCATCATCAGAACACAGGTTTATGATTAAGGATGAATAGCACAAACACAATCCCGAACAGTGCAAAAATGAATGATGTCGAGGAATGGTGGAATATTTGCAATCACTAAACTTCAGAGGTGGTTACATAATATATGAAATATTAGTTCCTTTGGTTACTATATTGAATTTATTTGCTGTCCTTATAGTTTTCACACAGGGAAAAATGGTGGGTTTTTTTTTTACAATTACTTTATTTTCGTAATAAAATACTCACAGTTTAATTTTGTTGATTTTTTTAGTAGCTTTTCAACTTGATACCTTTTATAAGGAAAAAAGATTTATTTGTTTTGAAATTTTCAAGAAAATCAACATTTTTTGCTGTTTTTATAGTTTTTATGTGCAAAGTAGTTATTAATGGGCGTAATCAAGAATTACTGCTTTTATATTTCACATTGATTTTAATATAAATTTATTAATAGTTTAAATAATTAAAAAAACTTTTTTGAATAGAGAAAGAAACCTGTAATATGTTTGGGTCAATTTAGTATAAAAATCAGATGACTTTCATGAAGATATAAATTAATGTTTTTGAAATGGGTTTAATTATATCATCCTCAAAATCATGTTCTTCCAGCTGTATCAAGATTTAAGATAATATGGATATACAATGACATTTCCTGGTCCATTTGGATCCAAGAAACTCAAATAAAATGTCAAAAATGGGCGTTATTAATTGAAAATTCAAAGTTTGTATAATTTTTTTAATGTAGATTACTTCGAAAGCATAATTTATACACAATAATAATTAATAAACATTATGCTCAGTCTGATTCCTAGAGTTTATGATTATTTTTGGTGTAATTAGTTCAGAATAACCCCTTTCATTCCACTTATCACCATTGATGCTCTGGAAATTGGTAACTGAAAACTAAGATTTTTTTTTTTTTGCTACGCGTGAAATAGAGTTTTTGCAATGCTGCAAAAAGTTCAATTTTCTTTAAAAATTACATATTTTTTTAACTTAATAAGAATTGTTTATCAGTCAGTTAAATAGGAGATAAATTTAACTTTTGTTACAATCTGACAGTAATTACTTTTGCGAGTCAGATATTTTGTAGCAAGAGGTATTTTGTTCTAGCCTTAAATCATGACTTTATCTATATACAAAATGCTAAATTTATGTTTCACTATAACAAAATTTCGTACAGCGCAATTTATGCTGCGGTGGCGTTCGCAGCATAAATTGCCCTGATGTGCCAATAAAGAGCAATCTCGTTGTTTGCACGTGCACACAGTTATCGTTTGGATTTCTTGTTGCCTAGTTGTTTGCTGGTTTTTGATGCCTGTTTTGCTCAAAAACAGATCAAGATGCAATTTTATTTTTTTCAGGAGCAATAATACAGGAGTTAAACTCTATATTTGGCCATTTTCCACCGAAATCTGACTAACTGCTTTTTTTTTAAATAATGTGTTTTGAATTTTGAAAGTGTTTTATTTTATGATTTGTCACAAAAATTTTAGGTGTAGATTGGCGATACTTAAAAACCATCAAATGTTGCGCACACAGTTATCGTTTGGATTTCTTGTTACCTTGTTGTTTGCTGGTTTTTGATGCCTGTTTTGCACAAAAACAGATCAACATGCAATTTTATTTTTTTTCAGAAGCGATAATACAGGAGTTAAACTCTATATCGGGCCATTTTCCATCGAAATCCGACTAACTGCTTTGTTTTTAAATAATGTGTTTTGAATTTTGAAAGTGTTTTATTTTATGATTTGTCGCAAAAATTTTAGGTGTAGATTGGCGATACTTAAAAACCATCAAATCTGTAGCTGCGGTGGCATTAATACGTAAGTACCCAAAATTTATACAAAAAGAAATGGTCTAATAAAGATTAACTTTATTACACTAAAATAATTTACAGAACACTTTTCCCATGATTTGCAAAATTCTTATGATAATTTAGGGGTGATTGTGTTCAGGTTATATACCTGAATTCAGGTATTTTGTAAATTTACAGTACCAAAATTCCAATTTTTATGATAGTTCAATTCTTAAAATAAAATATCAATTTCATATGATTGCTAAACATAATTAAAATTTATATATTATGTAATTTGGCCTTCCTGTTATAGATATGTTGTCTTTCCCCCTTGTTCCCATACAGAAACATTTCCTTGCTAAAATTTCAGGTATTTTTTCATGAGCCCACAATCAGCCCTGATAATTAGAGTTCAAGGGAAATATTTAAATTTCGATAATTAAGAGAAATGTACGAATTTTATTCCTCGAAGTTGCAGGATTTTGTGTCTAGCGTATTTTATTATTATTTAAAAAACCTATTACAATTTTTCAATATAATCATCATTTTATTTAATAATAGATCTTTCCATGATTAAATTTAACATTTTTAAATTTGAAATACATACTAGAATTTCCATATAGTTATTTAACCATGGAAAGTTTGTCATTAAATGGAGCGAATATTACTAACCGAAAATTATGTTGTAGATTTTGTGAATTTAAAAAAAAAAAATCACTCGCTGTTTCATTCCAAAGCTTGCAGAGTCCAAAAGTGTCAACAGGTTTAGATTCCTCGTTATCAAAGATCATGTTTTCAAATCAACAACAAAATGTTTTTTACCATCTGATATTTTTGTCTTTCTTTTCTCAAATTATTTTCATAAAGCATGGTTTTAATTATAGGTGCATTCAAGGTCCGAGTTTAAAGGGGGAGGAAGAAACAAGGTATCAAGACCTAAAGTATTGATAATTTGTAAATTATTTGGTGAAATTCTAACCCAGGGTGCCATGGCTATTAAAATTTTTCTTGAGTGCATTTTTTCTCTCTTGATGATTACTTTGGTTTCTTATTCTAAAATTGTTTCGATCTATTTTAATTTTTTTTGTTGTGGGAGAAAAAAAAACTTCTCTTGTGCTGCTTGTCTGTTGTTTGAGGATTATTCGCTTAATGAATTCTCAAAAATTAGAGCACTAGTCAGAATACATATGTTCAACAAGAAAAAGAATATTTGAGCAGCTTAAGAATTTAGGCATGCAAAGTTTTCTTGAGACAATGGTGCACCGGCTGGCGTGCCAGTCTGAGCCTGCCCGTGACCTCCCTTTTGGATCTGCCGTTGACACGTACATACATCCTTTTTTTGTACATTCACAATCATTTTACTTTCTCATTTAATAACTACCATGTAAGAGAAAATAAACAGTCAAGTGCAAGTATTACTCACACTCAGAGAGTTCTGTACAATAAACATATATATTATTAACCCTTGGGGACAAGCAACTGATATATGTGGTATTTAAAATTCTCAGAATCCTTCATTATTCTCACCAGTTATTTTTTATTGTAAAGTTTACCTTAATTAAATGGAATATTATCACTATTTATGTACAGAAAATTTCTGTTTTGAAATATCGGTGGTTAAAGATTAAAAATTAAACATTGTGAAGGAGCTAACTGTATTATTAAAAGAAAATCATTGCTGAAAGAATAATAAGACTTTGTAAAAAACTATAGAAAGTAGGATTCGTTATCGCTGTATGTACTAGAAAAGTGTGATTGGATAAACCATAAAAATTCAAAGCGATATGAAGCCAAATATTGCTATTCTGTATAACTCTTTTATTTTTTTTATCTTATCTTTATCTATGTATAAGGAATTTAACTCTGTACTGAGAATAAAAGGTACTGCATATTTAAACTTCATTTCACATTTCATAAAAGTAAATTAAACTTAATAATAACCTTTTCTTTAAGTACTTTTATGTTAACTGAGAGCAGATCATTTCAATAGTATTACCTCGCCAATGCAGTGTTTATTTTTTGTGATGTAGATAAAAATAATGCTTTAATATTGAAATAAAATGCCTTGGTTTGCCTTATTATTTTCTGTTTTTCTTCCTCTTTATTTGAATGAAATAATAAAAGATTTATATTTTAAATGAGATGAATGCAATATAATGATTATGGCGAGAACATTGTTTGTCAATATATAAACTGTGGCTAACTAATAAAAAAATGTAGTTTTTCACAAGGAACTGTTCTAATATTAATAAAATACAGTAAAAAATTATAAGTAGGAACTCCTAAGGATTTTTTAAAAGGTCTGCTTTATTAATTTTATTATGTATAATGTTATGGTTATGATATTCTTTTTATTGGGACTGTGATATTCCTTCTTGATCATTGATGCAGGATTTTTTGAGACAGCCCTATCATTACATCAGAAGTTTCATGGCTTTGGTCAAAGAAATACTATATAATTATATTTGCTGAGTGCAATCTGTCAAAATTTTTTAGTGTTTAAACTGTACCATCAAATTTATTTTAAGAAAAATATCTACAGCACAGATTCAATTTGTTCAGGCTAATATTAAAAGAATGCTGAATTCTTTAGAATAGTGATAAATGCTATAGAGGGAATTCTAAAATGCTTGCATTTTATTGACATGAATATTAAAATATGAATATGTTGAATTTCTCAATATCATTGATCTTACTCTAGCATTTGGTTTATTTTCCAATTTAATAAATACTAATTCAGAAATATAAAGAAATAACAGAAATTTTAAATATAATAATGCGGAAAAAAAATTCAATAGAAAAGCGAAATTAAAAAGGAAGTAAAATTCATAAATAAGTTGTGATGACATCTACAATGAATCCTTCATGCTTTTGTTAATAAAAGAAAAAGCGTTCTGATTCGGCATTACAGCCTAGTATATTAAAATACAATTTTATCTTTTAAAAAAGGAGCGTTTTAGTTCGAATTACAGCCTGGTATATTAAAATACGATTTTATATAAATAATATTTATATATAAATAGATGAATATACAATAAGCGTTAAAAGTGAAACATTAAATAAATATGCAATTTTCCGCTCGCAATATGTCAATCAATCGTTATATTTTTTGTAATTATAAATTTTCTTTACTCCAAAGTAAATAAGTTGAGTAATAAAACAATTTTTTTATTACAGCTGCTTATGAAACTTTTTTATCTACTATATATTTTTTAAATATTGATAATCATAATTTTTCACGTTGATTTAATTATTATTCTGAAATACATTATAGTATGTGATGTTTCATGTAACTTGTGTGTTTACATCTATAATATGTCAACAAAAATATACGAGGTTGCCAGAAAATCGCCAAGAAAAACGCCAAATCTCCCGCTTCATTAGAGGTGATGACGTCACTTTTGTAGAGAAACATAAAAATCACGTGACTGCTGCCATTCGTTGGAATCCCTTATGCCTTTTGTGTTTGTTTTGCAGGACTCTCTAAATTAGATTTATCAGGTTCTCCTGATGATTTAACAGTATAGAGCACGGGCACGGTTGCAAGTAAACTGTCATTTTCGCTGTTTGGGTGGCAGAAACATCGCCGTTCCTCGTTTGTCATCCATAGCAATCTTCCCGATATAATGCCTTTTTCGTCCAATCACGATTATTTTTGGAAAAATATAGTCCTGTCTGGCTATGCTTAATCTTTTTCTAATGTTTCATTCCTCCCTCTACTCCCTCCCCGATATATATAAAAAAATTAAACATTTATTGTTGATCTTAAAGTTTAAAAATTCTGTTCAGTTTACGGTTTTCTACTTATAATAAATCAATAATGAATAAAGAAAGTTAGGTTCCTTCCGTTAAAAATTACACTTTCCGTCCTTTGCCCCCCCCCCCCCTCTCATCATATATAGTTTCATATTTTTAAATATCTTTATTTTATTTAAATAAAATTTGCCGCATTTATTTCTGACTTATCACAATAAATAAATATAATCTAGATTATCTGTAGCTTATCCTAAATATGTACGCTTTCATCCTTAGCTCCCCCCCTTCCAATCATGCAAATAAGCTCAAAATATTTATAAAAAAAATCTTTTTTACTATTTTTTTCTCTCTCCAGTGACAAAAAATAATTAAAAATATCAATACAAATATATCAATTTTTTTATCATCCCTTTTATCCCAAAAAATTTTCTTCCCTCTTTCCTCCCCCCCCCCCCTTCTGTAGCAGAATGAGTTTTAAAACTTTAAAATTCTTTATTTAAAAGAAAACTGAAATATTTGTTGCTCACTAATAAAAATAAATAAATGATAATTGAAATTACTTCCTAACATTCCAAACTTACGCTTTCCCCTGTAGCCCCCCCCCCTCCCCCTTCCGGAATACAAAAGAGTTTTTTAAATCTTTATTTTACACAAAAAAAAAATCTTTTCAATTTATTGTTCCTTAGTCGCAAAAATAATTAATCATTTAATTTATACCCTGTTCCTGAAATTCTCATCCCGTCATCTCTTTGCACCCCCCCCCCCTAGTTTGCTGATTGTCAAATATTTAAAATAGTTATTTAAAAAAAATTATTTTTAAAAATATTTATTTAAAAAAATGCCAGGCCTGTGTGTCATTAATACATAAAAAATAATCTTAATTATCCTTAACGTACAATCATTCACGCTCCCCCCACCCCTTTGATACAAATATATTTGTATGCGAGTAAGAAAGAGTGAGAAGCATAAATTGTAATTTAAAGTTTATGATTTAAATTGTGTTTTAAAGTTAAAATCTTTAAGTTATTTTTCTTTCTATGTAAAAAAAAAAAAAAAAAAAAAAAAAATCTATGTTTTTGTTTGTTGTTCTGTAGCTACAATAAAGAAATAATTAGTAATATAAATAATCCCCATTACTGAAATTTCCGTTTGCCTTTCTTCTCAAAAACCCCATATAAAATTCAAAATTTCAATAAAAAGCGTATTCGTTGATATTTAATAACAACAAATATCTCCTTTCTCTCCCCCACCCCCCAAAAAAATAATTCTGCCCCCCTCGTGTGTTTTGCCACAGCGCACTACAAAAAAAGTGCACTCATAACTCTAATAAAGTTTATAAATATCTCAAAGTAAAGATATTTGTACGAGAAGTCTCTGGTAATTACAGTGAAAAAGGATTCGTTTTTGCCACCCAAACAAGCGAGCAGCTGAAGCGTGACGTCACATGCGCGTGCTCTATACCTAGAGGATGGCACAGAGATTGATGAAAATGACACATATTCTATGTTACCTGATGGTACAGTACTTTTTTTATGTTAAGAAGGAGAAAATCCATCTTAGCTAGTATGTTTTTATTTTGATATATTTCAACATAAAGCAGTTCAAAAAAAAATTTTTTTTTTATTGTAGTTATATATATACTTTTTGCATTGTAGAACCTAGTGCCAATAATCCTAAACATTTTTATAATTTTTATGTATATTCATACTAAAAAAATAATGGTAAAACTAATTTTTTTGTATTCATAGTTTAGTGGATTAATAGTTATTTACTAATCACTTTTGTGACCTGAAATGTCACTTTAAATCATGAACAGCTGTGAAAAATGTTACTTAAATTACCATAAAAGAAATGAAGTCTTAAATAAAATTAAATTTCATAAAACTCGAGTAGCAACTATAATTTTAACAAAGCAGTTCTGCTTACTTACTTTTTATTTATGTTAGCATATCATTATCATTCTGTTGTTAATAACACTTTTTTGTACTTTTATTTATATTATCTATACACTTTTTTTTTTTTTTTTCCAGAACATAACATCCCCAACAAATTTGGAAAGTAGTTCTTCCTTTCTAGATAGGCCTGAATCTACACTTTTTGCTGAAAATATTTGTGAATTGAATGAAGGCAAGTATCAAGTTGTTTTTGTTATATGTTTATGTTCCTTGGAACTTCCAAAATTATATTTTAGCCATGTATCTTGTTTTAATTATTTTAATAATTATCAGTTAAAATTATTACCAAGTGCATATTGCCACCAGTGCTGTTTGAATTGCAAAATAATGTTAATAAAGGTGAAAAATATCCAAAAACATTATAGGATGTATGTAGTTTCTTCTACCAGACAAAAAACTTTCATAAGTGTTAAAAAGCATTTTTACTTTTGAAGGATTTTTTATAAGAAAGAGGAAAAAACAACTTTTACAAGTTTTACTTTTCAGCCTCAAAATTTCAGCAGTAATGTTTCTAGCATTAATTAGCATTGTCATGTGTAACAAATCATCTCTATTGAAATGATTTTTGAGTTGGGTTTGTCTAATTACTAGTAAACTGAATCTGAAATAGTGCAAAAAAGTTTTAACCAATTTTACTGAAGTTAAAAAAAAAAAAATTAATTGTAATATGAAGGGGACACAAAATCAAAATTTCTTTTTGCACCTATTTTTATTTTTTACAAAATAACCTTAACACCATATAGTATATACTCGCCATTTAACTTTATATACTTCTCTATTAATGATTCCATTCATAGAAACATTATTCAAACTCATCCGTTTATATGATTGCATGCTTTTGACTCTCTTCTTTTTTTTTTTTTTTTTTTTTTTTTTTTTTTTTCTCCATTTATTTCAGGAAAGTGTTGTATTTTATTATCTTGAAAGAGTAATTGAATTTAATTATCTTTGCTTAGATGATTTTTTGTAAATTTTTGTATATATTTATAAAAATACAATTAGAAAATAAACATTATATATTTAAATTCTTATTTAGACATTTATAATTATAAGGTATTTTATATGTACATACAGTTGGATAATACAGTATATACTCACATATAAGTCGAGCAATTTCAGGCAGTTTTTAGCAAGCAAATTGTGAAAGGAAGGGGGTGGTCAGTTTATACGCAGATCAAATAAAAAAGAACCTTCAAATACTGCAAATTTTGGCTTTTTATGTGCATGAATTATAAAGTAATCTGTAATACAGTAAAACCTCTAAATAACATACACCTCGGGAATGCCGAAATTGTCCGCTATTCGGAGGTGTCCGCTATTGGGAAAACCTCAGAGATTCAAAAATCACTAAGAAATGCTCAAAATTCATTAATTGACTTTTATATTCCTAAAACCTACATTTTATGATTAATCAGAAATTAAAATTATTTTTTAAGCAATAAAACTGAAATAAAATTGTGCACACCTTTATTTACTGTTTATTACATTCTTAAGAAAAAATCAGCTACAAAAGTTTACTTTTGCTTGCAATTACATATAATTTGTTTTTCAATGTGACGTTATTGGACTCTATAGAATTTCGGGCGGGGAGGAGAAATTGCACTTTTTGTCTATTAAAAGCATAAAATCTTAAAAACTTCCAGGGGGACATTGCAATGTTGAAGAAGATGTACCTTCCGGGCAACCTTTTCACACTAAATGTAGAGAGGGGGGAGGGGAGATTTTCCCTAGCTCATCCTCTACATTTATCTGTGATCACAAAATTGATGGCACATTGCTCTGATAAACTTAGAAGCATCCTTTTCACTCTTTTTTCGTTTTTTTTTCTGGATAAAAAATTCTTTTTTATCCTTTATCGCCAAAAATAGTGTCTGCTATTCGGAATGTCCGTTATTCGGAGGTTAAACATACAAAAATGTAGGTTTTGGGAGTGGGGATCTGAAAACTGTCCGTTAAATAGAGGTGTCCGCTATTCGGGAGTGTCCGTTACGGAGGTTTTACTGTATATACAAATAATAATCCATCCTTTAAAAATATGTGTATTTTAATGATTTGTAATGCAAGAATTTGTCATGTGGCTAGAAAATGAAATCTTTGGTTTGATTTTGTGCAAAATTGAGTAAAAAATTAAGGGATCGACTTATATGCGGGTTTCTGATTTATTGCAGAATTTCCATTCAAAAGTTAGGGAGGTCTACTTATACATGAGTTTATATGGTAAATTCATTGGTACTTTCAGCTGTTATGTAGCATTTTTAAAAATCATCACATTTGTGAAAGATTTTTTTCTTTCTTTTTTTTTTAATGTGGGAGGGGAGTAAAATGTTAAGAGACCTTTAAAAAACAAGTTTTTTTTTTTCAACTACTTGCCACAAAATTCCAATCATAGCCCTCCCCTCATCCACTTTTAAGTAATTTTAATTTTATTTTCCATACCCAAATATAAGCTCTCCCCCCCTTCACAAACTTTTTTCATGGAAAAAAATGTGTTTAAAAATCTACGATAATTTTGAATATTTTGACTTTTTTTTTGTGGATTTGCATATGTTTTCTACATAATTTTTTTGATCTCCCCCTCCCATATAGAATGTCCTTTTTCCTTTCTTTGCCCCTCCCTTTGCCAGCACAAAAATTTAAATGTCTGGAAAGTTTAAATTTTTTGTTCTATTTGTTGCTTACTAGTAACTTAACAGTAAGTAAATAATTATGTAAATTACACGTCCCTCTTCCAAAAGTTCCCTCTTTCTTTTCTGTTCTTCTCTGACCCTTACTCTGCAAAGTTTTAAATCTTTAATTCTGCCCTATTTCTTATTTTGTAGTAAGATGATTTATCTAAACTTTTGCCTACATAACCTCATTTTAAGTCTCACTCATCTAAAATCTCCATCCTCTGTGAAAATTTGCTCCATCCTGACCCCCCAAAGTGTGTGTGCGTTGGGGGGGCGGGGGAGATTTTTAAATATGGGAAAGGAAAGCAAAAGATTTTCGTAGTTTGGCTGTTCTCATCCCTGAATCATATGTATATTTTATGATTAAATAGAGTAAAAAAAAAAAGACAAAATTTATAATGTATGTGTTTGAATGGGGGAGGGACATTTTTTCAGGCGAGGGCAAGAAATATTTTAGAACATTATTTAAAGATTTTTACAGCACAATCGCAAATTAAGCAGAAAAAAAAGTAAGAATTTTTATATTTTAATCTGCATCAGACGCAAGAGGAGAAGGTGATCTCCGTGATATAAAAGTTGGGGGACAGGGGGGGGGAAGCAGACATTTTGGGTGGAAGAGATAATTTAGGTGATGTATTTATTTATTTGCTACTACAGTGTATTAGACAGGTCAGAAAAGAAATTTAAAATTAAATAGTTTTATAGGTTAAATTATGCATGTACCAGAGGGAGGGACGTATTGTTTTAGGTGAAGGGAGGCAAAGAGGGAAGTAGTATTTTGGGTGGAGAAAGACTTAAATGTATCATGATTCGTGAAATATTTTACATTAAATAACAAAAAAAAGTAAATTTGAAAAAAAAGTTAGTTTTAAAATTTTGCTTTTATTATTATTATTATAATTATTGAGGGAAAGGGGAAGTCGTTTATTTATTTATTTAATCTCTCTTTTTTTTTTTTTTTCTTCCAAAATCTGAAATTTGTTAAAATTAAGAAAATTCTCATTCCTGTATTAGCCTTATTTACTTCTAAACTAAAACCCTGATTCTAAGTTTCCCTCCTAAATTTAACTTATTTTGCTTTTGAAAAAGGGGGGCTGGGCCCGTACAATCAGGATTTTACGGGACGTATGTTTTCGATGTTAAAGCTTTCATGTGAGACATTGAACATAAAAATAATAATAATAATGTAGCCATTGTAAAATGTTTAATATATTACATTAATTTTAACTTTTACAAATAAGAAAAATTTAAAATAACCCTTCAGGAGAAAAAAAAATTCCAAAGAAAATGTGTGTTTTTTTTCTCCTGTCTGAGCATTTCATTGTCCATCTCAAAGAAATAGTGAAAGCAATTTCTTTGTTTCTGATATCCACATTGAATTTTTATGCAAATCTGCTGATTTTATGTACAAAGTTGCAATACAACTTGAAGCTTAAAACCTCTTTTCCCTCTCTCCTTTTAGGTGCTGCTAGCAAGAAGCCTTGGCCCACTAATTTCATTATAAATTTTGAGAAGTGCTCAAATGAATTAAAAAGACAGATGTCAAAAGGTATGTCACATCTAAACTGGCAGAATAGGCATAAGCTGCTAAACATACTTGCCGAAGAAATATCGCAATACACGTTACACCCCGACATAAAACAGCGCAAACAAGTTGCGGCGCAACTTATAAAAATGTACCCAGCTCTGAAATCCAGCATAGGTGATGGTCTAAATGTCTGGGCTGAAAGAATCTATGCAAAAATGAAAGACTACAGACTTAAATTAGGAACACCCGAATCAAAAGCTGTTAGAAAGAAAAAAGAAAAGAAAGATGCTTCAGAGAGTATTAAAGTAGGGGAAAGTTGTCCAAAATGGGGACGCTAACATATTTCTGTCTGCAAAAAAAATCTATAAATAAGAAAAATGTGGCAAAGCATTTCCCGTTTAGAGCATGTCTTAGACTATGAGATGGCAAGGGGATTTTTTTAAAAAAATCCTTAGTATAGGCAAAAAAACCATTTTTCTGAAAAATGTTCGAAGTCCCCGTTTTGGACAACCGGGTGGGTAAAATGGGGTACTCATATGAAATAGCATATAAATTCAAGTTCTACTGTGAAATTTTATTAGAAAAACTTGTTTTACAAAGAAAGATTGACTTTAATGCAAAATCAAAATGCAGATAAGGAATTTTACCTTTTTTAACAGTTACTAGAATGTCACAAAAAGTAATCAAATACAAAAGTCACATATGAAATTGACATCGCTTTCGTCAACACTTGAATATGCTTCATGGGCCCAACCACGACAGCTGCTACATTGAATCCACCTCTCTTTGTGTTTCGAGTCAATGTAAAGCTCATTACAAAAAATGCAAGCGTCATCGCTATTCTCTTCCTCATCAGATGATAACGGATCTTGATTTTTTTTTATTTTCTTCTCATTTTTAGCTTTTGGATATTTAGGATTGGGTTCGGTGGGTTTCTTGACCAATTTTCTTTTCAGTTTATTTTGCTTTTCATTTTTCTCCTGTTCCATAGCTTCCAATTATGCTTTATAAGGCGATGAAGTGAGTATGGCAGTTTTACCTCTCCTCTTGTCATTCACTTTTTTTTCATGCGTTCAATTTCTTGTGGTGGAGGCATTATTATTTTCGGTGAAATGTTATACGTTGAACATGTCTGGGGTTCTATAGCTGGAGATATTCCAAACAATGAAGTAGAAGGTTGGGGTGCGACGATTCCATCACTCGATGCTAAATGACATTCTAAAGGGTTGTTAGCAGGTTTTTCAGTTGTTTCTGAAGGCGCAAATAAATGTTCAGGGAACACATCTCTGTTAAAGGAATATATCCCTGTTTTTTTTAAACCCACTCATAGCATTTTGCACAGTAGCTGCTCTTGAAAATGCATTTTTGAAAAGGTTTCCGACCTGGTAAATTGTCACGTAGCGTTCAGGATGATGTATGAGCCATTTCCTTGTCTCTTGCTCATAAAAGGCACTAAGTGGTGCCATGAAAGAGACATCGAGTGGCTGCAACCGATGTGTGGTGTGAGGGGGAAAGCATATCAACACCACATTATTTTCCCGAGCAAAGTTCACCAGTTCCAAGCTTTTTGTATGGGAATTGTGGCCATCAAGTATTAACAACACTGGCTTTGTAGGTCCTGGATTTGAATGTTCCACAAACTTCTTGAACCAAACAAGGAAAGTCTCCTTGTTAATCCAACCACTCTCGTGATATACCGCAAATGATCCAGGAGGGGCATCATCCATCAAGAGAGCATTTTCTCGCTTTCTAGGAAAGACAACCATTGTTGGAACGAAATTTCCCGCAGCATTGACACAGATTTCTGTTGTCACAAGTACCCCTCGCTCGACTGATGCCAAACTGCCAACTTGCTTTTTTCCACGCATAGCAAGGACTTTAGATTGCTTATTGGGCACTGTCAAGATGCCTGTCTCATCTACATTGTAAATATCATTGGGTGAGAATTGATATTTTAGATACAATGACTCTAATAAATCAAAGAACATTTTGAGAGCGACGCAATTAAAACCTTTTGCACGCGATATTAAGGTTTTTTTCAGGATTACGTAGAGCTAATATTGGATGACGTTTTAGAAATCCATAAAGCCAGTCCTTTCCAGCCATTCTCCGTTCCATGTTAAAAACATGCGGAATTTTGTTTTTCTCTACTAGCTCAAACGCGAGAGTTCTCAAATCTGATAGCGTAACGCCAAACAACCTCTCTTCCAAATGTAACAGATGGTCCACCAATTCCTTCTCTTGGGCTTCCGAAAAAACTGTTTTATATCTTCCTAAGCATTTAGCAGCAGCCGCTTGTGAAGCGAGCTCCTTCTGTCGAGCCTCTTTCACCTTCCTCTCCAGAGTTGTCTGTGGAACGTTGTAGGCTTTAGATGCTCTCCTGTAACCCATTTTCCCTTCTAAAACTTCTTGGATTGCATCAGCCATGCTCTCTGTCGACCAGCTCTGTCGATCAGTTTTCCTTTGATAACGCCCCATCTCGTCTTCAAATAAAATGATAGTTCTGTAAATAACAGAACAAATTATCATTTTGACATTAAAAAAAAATTATACATTAAATTTTATTTTTGTAACTTAAATATTTATTTAATTTAGTTAATCAATATTAAATTAATTGTATTTAATCTATATTAAATTAATTATATTTAATCTTTGTAAAAATAATTACATTTAATCATTATAAAATTAATTTTATTAAATCGTTATAAAACTAATTTTGTTTAATCTACATTCGTTATGCACACAAATAATCTCTTACACTCAATTTAAGCTCTTAATTCACAACATAATATCTCAGAATTAAAGCAAATTAAAACATATTTCAAAATTGTTATGAGACGTTCAAAACGGGGACGTCCCCATTTTGAACTACCCTCTATGTCCCCATTTGAGCCGACCATGACGAACGCTAGAAAACATGGCATCTCTTCACACACATGTAAGATAGAAAATGAAGAAACATATCAGAATATAACTTAAAACTAGAGCGAAAAAAATGATTTACTTACCAAAATTGACTCTTCAAATGTAAATTCATACAGCTCAATATAGTGCAGGGGCAAAATCGAACTTTTTTCTTGCTAAAAATTCAAAACTTCGTAGCAGAAAGAATAACAGCAAATTGCGTCAACAAATCTTTTCAAAATGGCAATCTGATGTAAAGGAATAATAGTAGTACATTGGATCACCAGATGTCAGCACTTATCAGTGAGAAACCAAATGCCCCCATTTGACCTGCCGTCCCCGTTTTGGACGACTCTCCCCTACCCCATCGCGGGGAAACAAATTTTTTGCCATCTTCCGTCATTCCATCAGATGATGAAAACTCGATGATTTCATGGATGAAGGAGGAAGCAAAAAAACCTAATACTGATAAAGATAAGAAAAAAATAGAGCAATATTTGCTTTCAACCTTTCCAGTTCGGCGGCAAAATTTAACAAAAGATATTATGCCACTAAAGGAAATCAAGGAAAAATATCCGCTGCTATTTACAGCGGATAATTTGATCAAAGAGTTCAAACTTCTGCAAGATACCGACATTCAAGAGTTGATTGTAAACTTGAAAGAAATTGCTGATAAAATTATATTTGAAGCTGCTAAAAAGTACAAAACTAAAGACATAGTTGAACCTGTGACATCCCTACAGAAAAAGCGGGCAAGTGCGTTAGAAATAAAAAATAAAATCATTTCTTTTTATGAAGAAGTAAATAAATATGAAATGGAGAACACATTATTATGTGCTTTTTTGTTGCTGCCTATTGTATTGCATGATGATTTCAGTAAATTATACAGAATCATTATGACAGACAGTACAATAGAAAATGTTGCAGCAGATACATCTGCTCCAATAATCATTTTTGTCGGGAATCCTTTTGACTCCACAGAGTTGTACATCTGTGGAGAAAATGAAATTTTAGTCAGTAATATTAATGATGCTATAACAGCTATAACTTCTTTATTTTATATATATTATGTGTGCAACATAGAATACCCGCCATCTTGTTTAAGTACTTACTTATTTCTTCAAAATTACTTATTGAAATTACATTATGGAAAGAAACTCCCACCAAAATTAATAAATCTCATTGAAAAATTTTAACTGTACTAAACAGCCTTTTACTTTTTTCAACATTTTTTATAAAATCTAACAACAACAGTGATCCAACAGTGAAGCAATCCAAAATGAACAATAAATAACGGAAACTTAACTTGATTAATTCTCCGGGGTATGCCTAATTAAACCACTTGAATCGAAAATGACAAATTTTTAAATGGAATGTCAGTAATACAATCTATTTTTCGTCTATCCAACAGTGAAGCAATCGAAATGAACAATAAACAACGGGTTTTGCGTTGAACCAATCGGTCCGCTTAGGACAGATTCCTTGTACAGATTAATTCTCCGGGGTATGCCTAATTAAACCAATTGAATCGAAAATGACAAATTTGTGAATGGAATGTCAATAATGCAATCGATTTTCCGTCTATCCAACAGTGAAGCAATCCAAAATGAACAATAAACAACGGATTTTGCGTTGAATCAATCGGTCCGTCCAACAGTGAAGCAATCCAAAATGAACAATAAATAACGGAAACTTAACTTGATTAATTCTCCGGGGTATGCCTAATTAAACCACTTGAATCGAAAATGACAAATTTTTAAATGGAATGTCAATAATACAATCGATTTTCCGTCTATCCAACAGTGAAGCAATCGAAATGAACAATAAACAACGGGTTTTGCGTTGAACCAATCGGTCCGCTTAGGACAGATTCCTTGTACAGATTAATTCTCCGGGGTATGCCTAATTAAACCAATTGAATCGAAAATGACAAATTTGTGAATGGAATGTCAATAATGCAATCTATTTTCCGTCTATCCAACAGTGAAGCAATCCAAAATGAACAATAAATAACGGAAACTTAACTTGATTAATTCTCCGGGGTATGCCTAATTAAACCAATTGAATCGAAAATGACAAATTTGTGAATGGAATGTCAATAATGCAATCGATTTTCCGTCTATCCAACAGTGAAGCAATCCAAAATGAACAATAAATAACGGAAACTTAACTTGATTAATTCTCCGGGGTATGCCTAATTAAACCACTTGAATCGAAAATGACAAATTTTTAAATGGAATGTCAATAATACAATCGATTTTCCGTCTATCCAACAGTGAAGCAATCGAAATGAACAATAAACAACGGGTTTTGCGTTGAACCAATCGGTCCGCTTAGGACAGATTCCTTGTACAGATTAATTCTCCGGGGTATGCCTAATTAAACCAATTGAATCGAAAATGACAAATTTGTGAATGGAATGTCAATAATGCAATCGATTTTCCGTCTATCCAACAGTGAAGCAATCCAAAATGAACAATAAACAACGGATTTTGCGTTGAATCAATCGGTCCGTCCAACAGTGAAGCAATCCAAAATGAACAATAAATAACGGAAACTTAACTTGATTAATTCTCCGGGGTATGCCTAATTAAACCACTTGAATCGAAAATGACAAATTTTTAAATGGAATGTCAATAATACAATCGATTTTCCGTCTATCCAACAGTGAAGCAATCGAAATGAACAATAAACAACGGGTTTTGCGTTGAACCAATCGGTCCGCTTAGGACAGATTCCTTGTACAGATTAATTCTCCGGGGTATGCCTAATTAAACCAATTGAATCGAAAATGACAAATTTGTGAATGGAATGTCAATAATGCAATCTATTTTCCGTCTATCCAACAGTGAAGCAATCCAAAATGAACAATAAATAACGGAAACTTAACTTGATTAATTCTCCGGGGTATGCCTAATTAAACCAATTGAATCGAAAATGACAAATTTGTGAATGGAATGTCAATAATGCAATCGATTTTCCGTCTATCCAACAGTGAAGCAATCCAAAATGAACAATAAATAACGGAAACTTAACTTGATTAATTCTCCGGGGTATGCCTAATTAAACCACTTGAATCGAAAATGACAAATTTTTAAATGGAATGTCAATAATACAATCGATTTTCCGTCTATCCAACAGTGAAGCAATCGAAATGAACAATAAACAACGGGTTTTGCGTTGAACCAATCGGTCCGCTTAGGACAGATTCCTTGTACAGATTAATTCTCCGGGGTATGCCTAATTAAACCAATTGAATCGAAAATGACAAATTTGTGAATGGAATGTCAATAATGCAATCGATTTTCCGTCTATCCAACAGTGAAGCAATCGAAATGAACAATAAACAACGGGTTTTGCGTTGAACCAATCGGTCCGCTTAGGACAGATTCCTTGTACAGATTAATTCTCCGGGGTATGCCTAATTAAACCAATTGAATCGAAAATGACAAATTTTTAAATGGAATGTGAATAATACAATCGATTTTCCGTCTATCCAACAGTGAAGCAATCGAAATGAACAATAAACAACGGGTTTTGCGTTGAACCAATCGGTCCGCTTAGGACAGATTCCTTGTACAGATTAATTCTCCGGGGTATGCCTAATTAAACCACTTGAATCGAAAATGACAAATTTTTGAATGGAATGTCAATAATGCAATCGATTTTCCGTCTATCCAACAGTGAAGCAATCCAAAATGAACAATAAACAACGGGTTTTGCGTTGAATCAATCGGTCCGTCCAACAGTGAAGCAATCCAAAATGAACAATAAATAACGGAAACTTAACTTGATTAATTCTCCGGGGTATGCCTAATTAAACCACTTGAATCAAAAATGACAAATTTTCGAATGGAATGTCAATAATACAATCGATTTTCCGTCTATCCAACAGTGAAGCAATCGAAATGAACAATAAACAACGGGTTTTGCGTTGAACCAATCGGTCCGCTTAGGACAGATTCCTTGTACAGATTAATTCTCCGGGGTATGCCTAATTAAACCACTTGAATCGAAAATGACAAATTTGTGAATGGAATGTCAATAATGCAATCGATTTTCCGTCTATCCAACAGTGAAGCAATCCAAAATGAACAATAAACAACGGATTTTGCGTTGAATCAATCGGTCCGTCCAACAGTGAAGCAATCCAAAATGAACAATAAATAACGGAAACTTAACTTGATTAATTCTCCGGGGTATGCCTAATTAAACCACTTGAATCGAAAATGACAAATTTTTAAATGGAATGTCAATAATACAATCGATTTTCCGTCTATCCAACAGTGAAGCAATCGAAATGAATAAACAACGGGTTTTGCGTTGAACCAATCGGTCCGCTTAGGACAGATTCCTTGTACAGATTAATTCTCCGGGGTATGCCTAATTAAACCAATTGAATCGAAAATGACAAATTTGTGAATGGAATGTCAATAATGCAATCTAATTTCCGTCTATCCAACAGTGAAGCAATCCAAAATGAACAATAAATAACGGAAACTTAACTTGATTAATTCTCCGGGGTATGCCTAATTAAACCACTTGAATCGAAAATGACAAATTTTTAAATGGAATGTCAATAATACAATCGATTTTCCGTCTATCCAACAGTGAAGCAATCGAAATGAACAATAAACAACGGGTTTTGCGTTGAACCAATCGGTCCGCTTAGGACAGATTCCTTGTACAGATTAATTCTCCGGGGTATGCCTAATTAAACCAATTGAATCGAAAATGACAAATTTGTGAATGGAATGTCAATAATGCAATCGATTTTCCGTCTATCCAACAGTGAAGCAATCCAAAATGAACAATAAACAACGGGTTTTGCGTTGAATCAATCGGTCCGTCCAACAGTGAAGCAATCCAAAATGAACAATAAATAACGGAAACTTAACTTGATTAATTCTCCGGGGTATGCCTAATTAAACCACTTGAATCAAAAATGACAAATTTTCGAATGGAATGTCAATAATAAAATCGATTTTCCGTCTATCTAACAGTGAAGCAATCGAAATGAACAATAAACAACGGGTTTTGCGTTGAACCAATCGGTCCGCTTAGGACAGATTCCTTGTACAGATTAATTCTCCGGGGTATGCCTAATTAAACCACTTGAATCGAAAATGACAAATTTGTGAATGGAATGTCAATAATGCAATCGATTTTCCGTCTATCCAACAGTGAAGCAATCCAAAATGAACAATAAACAACGGGTTTTGCGTTGAACCAATCGGTCCGCTTAGGACAGATTCCTTGTACAGATTAATTCTCCGGGGTATGCCTAATTAAAACAATTGAATCGAAAATGACAAATTTGTGAATGGAATGTCAGTAATGCAATCGATTTTCCGTCTATCCAACAGTGAAGCAATCCAAAATGAACAATAAACAAAGGGGTTTTGCGTTGAATCAATCGGTCCGTCCAACAGTGAAGCAATCCAAAATGAACAATAAATAACGGAAACTTAACTTGATTAATTCTCCGGGGTATGCCTAATTAAACCACTTGAATCGAAAATGACAAATTTTTGAATGGAATGTCAATAATACAATCTATTTTCCGTCTATCCAACAGTGAAGCAATCGAAATGAACAATAAACAACTGGTTTTGCGTTGAACCAATCGGTCCGATTAGGACAGATTCCTTGTACAGATTAATTCTCCGGGGTATGCCTAATTAAACCACTTAAATCGAAAATGACAAATTTGTGAATGGAATGTCAATAATGCAATCGATTTTCCGTCTATCCAACAGTGAAGCAATCCAAAATGAACAATAAACAACGGGTTTTGCGTTGAATCAATCGGTCCGTCCAACAGTGAAGCAATCCAAAATGAACAATAAATAACGGAAACTTAACTTGATTAATTCTCCGGGGTATGCCTAATTAAACCACTTGAATCGAAAATGACAAATTTTTAAATGGAATGTCAATAATACAATCGATTTTCCGTCTATCCAACAGTGAAGCAATCGAAATGAACAATAAACAACGGGTTTTGCGTTGAACCAATCGGTCCGCTTAGGACAGATTCCTTGTACAGATTAATTCTCCGGGGTATGCCTAATTAAACCAATTGAATCGAAAATGACAAATTTGTGAATGGAATGTCAATAATGCAATCGATTTTCCGTCTATCCAACAGTGAAGCAATCCAAAATGAACAATAAACAACGGGTTTTGCGTTGAATCAATCGGTCCGTCCAACAGTGAAGCGGGGTATGCCTAATTAAACCACTTGAATCAAAAATGACAAATTTTTAAATGAAATGTCAATAATACAATCGATTTTCCGTCTATCCAACAGTGAAGCAATCGAAATGAACAATAAACAACGGGTTTTGCGTTGAACCAATCGGTCCGCTTAGGACAGATTCCTTGTACAGATTAATTCTCCGGGGTATGCCTAATTAAACCACTTGAATCGAAAATGAAAAATTTTTGAATGGAATCTTAATAATACAATCGATTTTCCGTCTATCGAACAGTGAAGCAATCCAAAATGAACAATAAACAACGGGTTTTGCGTTGAACCAATCGGTCCGCTTAGGACAGATTCCTTGTACAGATTAATTCTCCGGGGTATGCCTAATTAAACCACTTGAATCGAAAATGACAAATTTGTGAATGGAATGTCAATAATGCAATCGATTTTCCGTCTATCCAACAGTGAAGCAATCGAAATGAACAATAAACAACGGGTTTTGCGTTGAACGCTTATAGTACGAGATCCGGCTGCAGAATCAGTGTACCCATCGAGTGTTTGCTGAAAACCAAATTTTTACACATATTTATGATTAGGAGAATTTATATCTACCAGGTTGCCTATCAAAATGTGGCCGCTAGTATTTTTAATTAAATTATTAATAATTCATAATCCGTAAGAAGTTTCACTGACTTGTTTTTTCAATAAAATGTCGTCTACTTTACGGCAACATCTATAAAGACTCTGAAAAATCATGGTTGCCTTTGCGCACCTGGCCGCACCTCTTCGCAGCCAGGTATACACAGGTATGATTTTGTTACATTTATACACCCACAACGTACATTCATATTTTATATATCAAATTAAAGCTAATTTTTTTCTGTTTATTATTATATACGGTTGCCTAATTAAATCTGGCCGCAAATAAGGGTTGCCGGCTGTTAAATATAGTAAATAAAAGCGGTGGAGTGACGCTGCAGAATCGTTTGTTTCATACACTGTTAAAAATCTGCTGCATTTTGTTGCAACGCACTCCATCGCTTGTATATAATATCTCAATTCCAACCATTGAGAAAGCTCCATTTCACGGCCAAGTAACCGTTTTCTATACAAGCAAGGGTGTGCGTTGCAACAAAATGCAGCAGATTTTTAACGGTGTATTTTTCAATTTGGAACAATTTTAATCAATTTAAATTGTGTTTTAATCGATTAAATATATTAGTTTCATTTTGTTATAAGTACATATAAACGTGTATGACAAAATTACACTTAAAGTAAAGTAAAAATGCAAAACTAAAATTACTTAAACTAAACTTATTTAAATCAATTTACTTTAAGTGTAAATTTGTCATATACGTTTATATGTACTTATAACAAAATGAAACTAATATATTTAATCGATTAAAACACAATTTAAATTGATTAAAATTGTTCCAAATTGAAAAATACACTGTTAAAAATCTGCTGCATTTTGTTGCAACGCACACCCTTGCTTGTATAGAAAACGGTTACTTGGCCGTGAAATGGAGCTTTCTCAATGGTTGGAATTGAGATATTATATACAAGCGATGGAGTGCGTTGCAACAAAATGCAGCAGATTTTTAACAGTGTATGAAACAAACGATTCTGCAGCGTCACTCCACCGCTTTTATTTACTATATTTAACAGCCGGCAACCCTTATTTGCGGCCAGATTTAATTAGGCAATCGTATATAATAATAAACAGAAAAAAATTAGCTTTAATTTGATATATAAATTATGAATGTACGTTGTGGGTGTATAAATGTAACAAAATCATACCTGTGTATACCTGGCTGCGAAGAGGTGCGGCCAGGTGCGCAAAGGCAACCATGATTTTTCAGAGTCTTTATAGATGTTGCCGTAAAGTAGACGACATTTTATTGAAAAAACAAGTCAGTGAAATTTCTTACGGATTATGAATTATTAATAATTTAATTAAAAATACTAGCGGCCACATTTTGATAGGCAACCTGGTAGATATAAATTCTCCTAATCATAAATATGTGTAAAAATTTGGTTTTCAGCAAACACTCGATGGGTACATTGATTCTGCAGCCGGATCTTAGACTATTAGGACAGATTCCTTGTACAGATTAATTCTCCGGGGTATGCCTAATTAAACCAATTGAATCGAAAATGACAAATTTGTGAATGGAATGTCAATAATGCAATCGATTTTCCGTCTATCCAACAGTGAAGCAATCAAAAATGAACAATAAACAACGGGTTTTGCGTTGAATCAATCGGTCCGTCCAACAGTGAAGCAATCCAAAATGAACAATAAATAACGGAAACTTAACTTGATTAATTCTCCGGGGTATGCCTAATTAAACCACTTGAATCGAAAATGACAAATTTTTAAATGGAATGTCAATAATACAATCTATTTTCCGTCTATCCAACAGTGAAGCAATCGAAATGAACAATAAACAACGGGTTTTGCGTTGAACCAATCGGTCCGCTTAGGACAGATTCCTTGTACAGATTAATTCTCCGGGGTATGCCTAATTAAACCACTTGAATCGAAAATGACAAATTTTTGAATGGAAAGTCAATAATGCAATCGATTTTCCGTCTATCCAACAGTGAAGCAATCCAAAATGAACAATAAACAACGGGTTTTGCGTTGAATCAATCGGTCCGTCCAACAGTGAAGCGGGGTATGCCTAATTAAACCACTTGAAATAAAAATGAAAAATTTTTGAATGGAATGTCAATAATACAATCGATTTTCCGTCTATCCAACAGTGAAGCAATCCAAAATGAACAATACACAACGGGTTTTGCGTTGAATCATTCGGTCCGTCCAACAGTGAAGCAATCCAAAATGAACAATAAATAACGGAAACAACTTAATTAAACTACTTGAATAAAGAATGACAAATTTTTGAATGGAATGTCAATAATACAATCGATTTTTGGTCTGTCCAACAGTGAAGCAATCCAAAATGAACAA
This sequence comes from Maratus speculifer, assembly GCA_964019185.1. NCBI lineage: Eukaryota > Metazoa > Arthropoda > Arachnida > Araneae > Salticidae > Maratus > Maratus speculifer. The sequence continues at coordinate 266,696,370 of OZ025301.1, forward strand.
TAAACATGGTGAAGTTATTTATGTACCAACCGTGATCAATGTTCATTGTTTAGATATTTTCAAAATGTTTAAAATTTAACTTGCAAATTAATCCAAACAAAATAACAATACATGATTCTTTTAGAAAACCAGTGTATTCATATTCAAATAACAATAGCAATTTTAATTTGCAATCATTATTTCAAATCTATATTATGTTTAAATACATCTTTACAATAAAATTGACGGAAAATTACGTTATGAATATTTAAAGTATTTATTGCTTAGAAATTGCCAGAATTTCTATTGCCAGAACTAATGCACAGAAATTTCATCAAACTTCATATTCTGTTAGAGCTTCAAATAAATAGAGGCTTATTAAGTTTTGGTGTAAATTGGTGAACAGAGGGCGCCACTATGACGCATTTTCCCCGAAATCCACGATAACTATACATCAAGAACTAATGCACAGAATTTCATCAAACTTCATATTCTGTTAGAGCATCAGATAAATTGCTACAAATTAAGTTTTGGTGTAAATTGATTAACAGATGGCGCCACTATGACGCATTTTTCCAAATTTCCATGATAGCTATATCTTAAGAACTAAAGCACGGAATTTTATCAAAATTCATCGATTAATTATTGTAAAATGTATAGATTTTCTAAATGTATTACTAATGAGATTAAAAGTATATTATTTTAAAGTTGATAGAAAAGTAATATTAATGTGTTTTGCAATACAACATGCATTTATTATAAATATGCCCTTTTTATGAAATAATGTGCCCTTTTTGACAAAATTGCAAAATTGTACTTAAATAAAATTTATATTATATAACTAGGACTTCCCTCAGAGGGATTAGTCTGAGCGATATTGCTGAGAATACACATTTAATAACTTGCGATAAGTAAAGAAAATGAGATGTTATCTTTGATTGATCATTCATTGTGATAAAATATAATGATGAAAATAAGCATATTGAATCGTAGAACTACAAAATCTTTTAAGTTGCATACACTATTTTTATAAAAGAGAAAGAATTTTAAGATTTAAATAATTTTAAAATGTGTATGTAAGCGTTATTTGAAAACGGGATTTTCGCCAAATGGGCTTTAGAAAAAATTGCGCAATATCTGGTGCGCGCGTGGCATTCGTGCCAAAAAATTAGTGACAAGAATTGACTTCCACACACAAACAAAATGTAAGTTAAAAGAAAACAAATAAAAAGAGAAAATGATGTCATAAAAACAAATATTTTATTAAAAAATGCAATTTTTTTTCTAATTTTCAAACGCGAAGTATAAAATATTATTTTAGCGATTAAAAAATGCTATTAAGAGATTATCACAAAATCTCAAAATCAAAGTTTTTATGACATTTTTTTATAGAAAAAAATAACAGATTTATTTTCCTGCATGATTAAATTTTAAAACGTTTTATTGCATTCAATATATCAGAGTGCGTAAATGATTACTATTTACTCCATGGACTCTGATTCGATTATCTACAAAAACATCCAGATGGTGAAAAATGACGCATACCACATTTCTGTGACGTATGCAAATTAAATGTGCTTTTTTATCGGTTTTTTTTAATATAACTTTTAAAATATTTGGAGCTAATTTTTCGTAGGTAGTGCATTCACCAGATTACCTTCATAGGTACCTATTGGTACAAACAGAATCAAAATCCGACGAGTACTTTTTGAGATTTGCTTGACGAAAGAATTTTTTTGACTTTTAATATCGTTACGTACTCTGAGTATAAAGACTTCGCTTCGCTCAGACAATAAATACATGTAATTGGACAGTTTGATCGATTTAATATTAAAAAATAGATAAGAAACTAAACAAACTTACCAAATTTCTCTAAGCAGAGTTCGAAAAGTTGTTTTTCTCTGATCACGCTGACACTAAAAAATAAAATATTGTCACGTTTTTACAACAGTCTGGGTTGAAGCTTTACTATGATGTTCTAGGAAGAATCCATCTCCTCTTTTTTTTTTTTTTTTTTTTTTTTTTTTTTTGTTAATTATCAGTTTCCCACGAGCGAAACTGGTCTTCAACATGTGTAGCAAAAATAAAAAACATATGCGGGGCATACTGGACACTGATTACAATTTGAAGAAGATCATTAGGGTAGCATTTCAAAGAGAAAGACCGCCAGCAATAAAGAAAAAAAAAATGCACTTTGAAATGCATTTGATTTGAAATTTACATAGGTCAAAGATAGACACCAATTTACACATATATACAAATCGTTTTTGTATCATCGATAGCATTTTTTTAGCGTGGACAGTTTTGTAAATTGTTTTGATCAATAAATTAAATAATTCTATGTATTTGTCTGTGTATAAAATTAAATGATATCAAGTGAAAATATTATCATAGCATAAAGCTATTAAATTAAAGCTATTAGATTAAAGCTATAAGATTAAAGCATAAAGCTATTAGATCATTGGCGCACCCACGGGGGGGCTATGGGGTCTCAAGCCCCCCCCCCAGACCCCGAAACTAGATTAAGGAAAGAATGATATAAATTTTCTTAAATTTATAAAAAGTCATTTTAATTATTTTTAATACTTTTTTTAGGAAAATGAAAGTTTTGGAAAACACTAATTTGATTAGTTTTACTTATTTTCAAGTTTCTTATTAAACTTAATGTTTTAGCATGTTTAATGTATGGCAGTTATATATATATATATATATATATATATATATATATTTTTTGAAATCATATTTGACAGAAGAGGTGAGGAAAAGAAGGAGTAAACATATATTTATCTGTTTGGATACATTAATCTTTTACAGCTGTACCACGGCCGTATATGTGAACAATAGGTGGAAACTCAAGAAAATGTAGGGGGGGTTCAAAATTTGTTTTTTTCTCTCTCTGACGCAGAAAGATAAATTAGTGCATATTCACATTGTGGATACTATGTTTCTCATTAAACTGTTGTAATAACTTTATTTTATGCTAAGAAAAATACATGACGATGAACATTTTGAATCTATAACTAGTGAAAAATTAAACATCATGTTAGCTTCATATGTGAATTACATCATATGTTAATACATTTATAGAAAATAGGATGAGGGAGTGTTGAAACACTTATTTTAGGTACAATTTAGTAACTCTGCAAAACTGTTAAAGGCTCTCAAAACTAAATTAGACTTTTTAACATAATTTCATTTGGATTTTTGGAACAGAATTAATTTAGTGACCTTGGAATCTTTTCCAGGGGGGGGGGGGGAGGAAAAAAATATTTCAGGGGCTGAACCGCCCATACCGCTCCCTTAGCTACGGCCCTGAGCTGTACAAACACATTTATAGAATATTGTTAGAAATATTGCTAGTAAGTTTTCATACAGCAAGTTTCTGAATCCTATATTTAATTTTAAGGATACACATTTATTACATTAAGTATTCATTCATCACTTTCAAATTGTTTTTTATTTACTTCTAGAGGATCTCTGGACTCCCTAGAAGTACAACGATAATCTGTGTATATATATTTATATACAACATTGCTTTTTCGAGTATTTTAGGATAAATAAATAATCAAAACGTTTGTATCTAAATTCTTTGTCACTTTCGACACATATAAAATGTTAAAAATAAGAATTATATAACTTATTTTATAGCGCTTACTTTCCAGGGCCCAAACTAGTCTTTTTTGCACCCTGGTGAAACACTGATTTTAGCAACCCCCTCCTCTACAAAATATATTTACAAAGAGAATTTTACTAATTTTTTAGTAGCCAGCCAAGCTATTTTAAAATTTAAAATATGTAATTTAAAATTTGTAATGTTTAACTACATAATCTGATTTGTAAAATATACTCTTCTTGAAAGCGGAATCGAAATAAAAACCTCTTTATACAGGACTTTTATCTGTGACATGTTTAGATTCCTCAATGCTTTGGCAGAATTTAACACAGAAGTGCTAAAAAATCGACAAACAAATGTCGACCCCAGGGCACATGCCTCCTCTGCCCCCCCCCCTAGTTTCTGTCCTGTGCTCTCCGATTCTGTGAATTTTCCAGCTATCAGTAAAAGTTCTTCCTCTATATCCAGGAATGGTCAGTCAGCTGGAGGTCCAAATGAGGATGATATTACATTTGTATAATGGTCATGACCCTTTCAAGGTCAGGAAAATTTCACTGAATAGTGTCTGCTGTCTCCTTCCCCCCCCCCCCCCCCCTTCAATTCTCACATTTCTAATATGGTACAAGCGTTTTCTGTTTTATCAGTAGTCAGTAGTTCTGTATGATCGCGGGGTTTTTTTAGCATCAGTTGTGTTAAAAGCTGTGCGTTTAACTCATCCTATAAAAGAATAATCCTAGCTATATAATTTTATATTTGAAGAATTGAATCATCTACGACTGTGATAAATTATCACTAGCAGAAAGGTAAGCATAAATATTAATTTCTAAGAATAATTGTACTGGTATATTTATAGGCGTAGTATTTTCAAATTTATTAATGGACTTCAGTCAGCAAAGTAGCTAAGAGTAAGAGTAGCCAAAATATAGTAAAATCTGTAAAAAAAGAAAAAAAATATTAATCGTAAATAAAAATCGTAATAAAAAATTTTTAGATTTTTTTCCTTTATACATATAATTGCATGGTAATTCTTCCGTATTTAGTGTGAAAAGTTTTCATTTAAGACAGGCTCCTGGTATTGTCAGATTCTGTTTTAAGATGTTTTATCGTACGTATAACACAAATTTTTATATATATGTAAATACAAAAAAACCTGTGAAAAAGGAATCTGTGGCTTGTACGTCTTCTTTGCGCCTGATGAAGAAAGTCTCATATCTTTCGAAAGCTCTTAGCGCATTTAAAAATTTTTAATAATGTTATTATTTTTTATGGATTCTTTTTTAAACAGAAAAATAATTTAGTTTCACTGAAAATAATACCGTACAATTACACCTGACCTGCTAATACATAAGCCGTAGATTTATCTATCGAAAACATTGTACCATATTTTCTTTTAACTATTAGAAATTCCACTTTCCCCGTTATACTATATCAGTTAACGCAAAAAGAAATATAGCCAATCTTAAAAACAATATTGAGGATAGGCCAGGGCCGTAGCTAGATGTGAACGATAGGGGGGGGGGGGGGCTCAAGAGAATGTAGGGAAGCTCATAATTTTTTTCTCTCTCTCTCCAACGCAGAAAGATAAATTAGTGCATATTCACATTCTAGGTACTATATTTCTCATTAAACTGTCGTAATAACTTCATTTTATGCTAAGAAAAGTATAGGATGAATGATGAAAGTTTTGAGTGTATAACTGGTGCAAAATTGAACATCATTTTAGCTTCATACTGTATAAATAGGATGAGGGAGGGTTGAAACACTTATTTTAGATATAATTTAGTAACTCTGTAAAACCGTGAAAGGGTTCAAAACTAAAATAGATTTTTGAACAGAATTACATTTGAATTTTCGGAGCATTTAGTGACCTTGGAACTTTTTCCAGGGGGGGGGCTCAAAATATTTTAGGAGGGGGGCTGAGCCGCCCATAGCGCCCCCTTAGCTACGGCCCTGGGATAGGGTAATGACATACAACTCTACGCCTAAGAATATAAATATTTACTGTGTTTCCAACTAAGCTGCTGTCTTTATGTTATAATTAGTTAAAGCAATTGAATAATAATTAAAACAATAATAATATTAATTCACGCACAACAACGCATTTTTTCCCTTTTTAAACATAAAAGCATAATAATTGCAGTCATTATTATTGAAGTGGAGGTATTTGTAATCGAACAGTTATTTTACATTTCCTGATCAATGAATTATAATAGAATGTCAATTTATTTTCCTTTATGTACTTCCGTGACACAAAAGTCGCATTTTTAGAAAGTTTTTTGCTCCTGAACTCCCTTTGAAGCAGTGACACTGACAAAATATAGCCTGCGTTGTAGCAAGGATGGTCACTGGTCACCGCCATTTTGACATCAATATTTTTCAAATCGGTTCGTTACTTCCCAGCCAAGACTGCTTAAAAATCGCAATTTAGAACGTTTTTAAAACATTTTTCGCGCACTTTCACCCTTATTAAATTTTGTAATTCCAGCAAATGTTCTTAATGATCATTTATATAAGTAATTAACATTCTAAATTTCATGTTTTTAGTCCCTTCCATATCATACGAATTGCATTTATAGAACTTTTTATTTATCTTTTAATATGTCATCCTTTTTTTGTTAATATCATCGACATAAGCATAGCCGGATTAAGGGGGAGTTAAGGGAACTGAAGCCCCGGGCCCCAATCAGTCAGGGACCCCTCTGCAGAGGCTTAAGTTGCAAAAAAGTTTCGTCTAAAACAATTACAAAGGTGTAAGAGTTGCGCGAAATCGCTGTTTTTTTTTTTTTTTTTTTTTTTTTTTTTTTTTTTTGCAACTTAACTTTAATTGCTTTTTGACGTCATTGCTGTCTGTATCTCCGAAAATTTCCAGGTTTAACAAAAATGGCCATGAAAACGAAACGAAAAGGGTCACGTAAAAATGCGCAAATTTTGTCAAAAGAGAAAGAATTTAATCGAGATCGTGGAAAAGCGCAATTTTCTTCAAAAGGCCGTGGAAAAAGCGTTAATTTCGTCAAAAAGTCGCTGGAAAAGCGCGAATATTGTAAAAAGGTCACAAAAATAGCGCGAATTTTATCTAACGGAATTTTATCTATTTATCTATTCTATCCACCTACCGTCTACCAGGGGGGGGGGGCGGGGAGCAGGAATTGACTGTAGTGACGTGGGGGGGGGGGATTTTCCATGCGAGAAATGCTTTATTTCATCTAAGCAATAAAAATATGCTTGATAGTTTATAAAGAAAGGGGGGGGGGGCGTCTTATCTAGATTTCATGGGAATATGATATTTTAAATAATAATGTTAAGGAGCAGGGAAAGTTGCAGTATGTTTTTGTGAATTCTTATTTTTTTTTTATGTATGGTTCCAAAGGAACCAATTTAGCTCTGAAAAGAGCTGTTTGTTTTTAGCCCTGAGAAGGACTGTTTATTTTCATTGATGGAAAAACTTTATGAATGAATACGAATGCAGAGATTTATATGCTGGTGCATGGAAGATCTTTTAGGAAAATTGGAATGAATTCTTATGATTTTTATTTATTTGAATATTTATTTGATATAATTTTATTTATTTGATATAATAGTATAATAGATTATAATTAAAATAATGCATACATACCTATATATTGTAACTATTCATATAACATATTATTTTTTTCTTCTTCTTTTGATGTAGATGACATTTTTCATAATAGTCTTAATCATCGCCGAAGTACATGGAATAAGTAAGTAGTTTTATTACGTCTCAATTTTTAATCCTATACTATTTATTTATTATCCTATACTATATATACAATTTTTAATCCTTCCCAACTTTTTTTTTTCACGTACTCCTTACATTTTCGTTCCGGAGCATGCAATTGATATATGTTATTAAGGTTTAGTATGGTATGTTCGGTATTGAAAATGGAGTATGTACAGCTTATAGTTTTTTTACAGGGACACTCAAAGATTTCCTTTACATTACGATCTATGGGAAAAAATAATTTAAAGTTTATTTTAAGGATGTTACATAATTTCAAACATATTGAAATTAATATATGTCATTGTGGTGCATTACAAGAGTCTTATTATAGAATACTAGTGAAAAACCCGTTATACGGGTAGCGTGCATGACAAATGACAAATATTTAAAACGTATATCGATAAAATGTTAAAGAAAGAAAGAAAAAAGGGTACTATTTGGTTATCTCTTCGACCAAAATTCTGTCATCAAAATAAAAGATTAAATGCCAATAATGGATGATCGTAAATGGCCCATTTACTTGACATTAAATACATTACATGTATTTTTCTACGTCTTCAATTGATTTTTAATTTGGCATTTTATACATTTTTATTTTTTATTAATGATTTACTAATTTATGTGTTTATTCGTGATTTAAAATAAAAATTATGTCAATAAACATTTTATGACTAACAAAGAGCACAAAGTTCCTCAGAATCTTCAATTCTTATTGATATTTATTATGTTCCTTAATGAATTCCATTATTATATTAAAAATCCGTATACTATATTTAGTATTCTTTTGTCCTAAATTATCAGAGTAAATAAAATTTTACATTATGTTTCTCGCTACGTCATAAGTGTATGTCATCATTAAAGTAACTTTATTCTTTAGTGAAGTTTTTTTTTTTTAGTCTTCTCAACATAAAATTTTAATATGCCAACCTTTCACAGAAGTTGCTTCATACCTTTGGATAAAATATTATGCACATTTAAATTTGATAATATTAGCGCATACGCAGTGAATCATTATTTAGTAAACCAGTTTGTTTTCCATCAAATATTTATTATCTTTTAATTCTGATTGCAGGGTATTGTGTACAATGTTGTTAGTCATATTTTCTGAAAAGAACATTATTTAATACTAAGAATTCTGCAACTTATAAGCAAAAGACTTGGTGAAATTCGTTCTTTTTATAAAAACATCAATTTCTCTGCGAATATACATGATTTCATCATACAAACGAACACAGTTTATCAAAATAAGCCTCTTAATCATATGCTAAAATTTCAAAGCTTCGGCAACTTTACTTTTTACATTCAAAAGATATTCTTTTTTCTTCAATTTCTTGACGGTCAACTATGGAGTTTTGGGAAAAAATGTTCACGGAAATACATGATGTCTACTATGTTGTTTATATGCCTAAAGTTTCAGGATAATTCATGATGTATATTTCTAGATATTTAACAAAACGTCTAAAATCGCATGTGACCGGAGACTTTTGGGTAGATAGTGCATAAAAAGATAACATAGTTTAATGTATTGTTACATGATGAATCGAATTGTGTATAGGCCCCTTCAGGTCCCTTCAGGCAATGCGCTTCTCTGATTAGTTTTGGTGGTTCATTGGTTAAGTATGCAGGGGGACGGCGGGGGGTGCTAAAGTCTCCCCTTAATATGTTTTTCATGCAAAATTACCCGATTTATTTGAAATTTTGTATTTAAGTTCTTTCTCTTAAGATGTTTCCCTGATTAGTTTTGGGAGTTCATTGGTTAAGCATAAAGGTTGAATGGGGGACGGCCCCCCCTTAATGCGTTTTTTTTTTTTTTTTTTTTTTTTTTTTTTTTTGCAGAATTATCCAAAAATTTTTGTATATAAGTTCCAAACCACTAGCCTTTAAAAACACTTTACGGGTTTTGATGAGAATAGCATTGTTTATGGTTCTGGGATAGTTTTAGTATATTGCATATCGTTATTATAGTTCTTTACCAAATTCTATAGTCAGTAATCAACTAAAGTTCTTATCAGCAGAATTTATCAGACAAATTAAAAAACATAACATCGCAAAGGCATTTGTTTCGATTTCAGAAGTGCGGATGCATATTTCTTATAAATGCCCACATTGCTTTAAATAACAAGATCAAATTATCAAGCTCAAATATGTTTCGTTTGATTTCATATTAGCTTGGAGAAACTGACCAGCGTAGCGGGCGATGCTTGCTAGTTATTGTATAAGAAAGATGTGCTGTATTCGGTACAGCATTTAAATTACAGCAGGATAATTTACAAAAAATTAATCTTACATATTACACTGGTTTATGCTAAATTGTTCTGTATTGTTATTAATTTTTGAACAGAATATACTCCTAACCTCGCCAAATCTATGTTTCATCTTAATTGATCATTATTACTTCATTCAATTAATATTTATCATGCATATTTTATTACAGAATTTGCACCATACTTCACAAAACCTAACGGCATGCACAAACTTGTTGTTAGACCTGCTGGAACAAACACAACTTTAAAATGTAAGGCGTTGGGAAATCCAGTACCAGAAGTTAAATGGTACAAAAATGGAGTTCCCATATTAAAAGACCAGCTACTAAAAGGAGGAAATGTAAGTGAATGATGAAATTTCGTTTTTCATTTTTTTAAAAAAAATCTTAAAACAAAAACTTCGAAATGTAAAAATTAATGTTGCATGCATTATTATGAAACGACAGATAAAACATATTCCAATAATATTACTTTATTTCATGAAAATGCTGCCAAAAAGGGGGCGCGCCAAAGCTCGACCATATTCCAAAGCCATGTTTTCTTCCGTTGTGAATTTTCTACACTAGGACTTCCCTCAGAGGGATTATCTGAGTGATATTGGAGAACAAAGAGTTTAATAAATTTTTACATGTAATGAAAATGAGATGCCATATTTAATTAATGGTACAAATTCAAATGATGATGAGCAAGTCAAATGGTAGAATTACAAAAACGATCGCATTTGCATTTGCAAGTAATATTAATTAAAAATATGGTTTAAATCAGGTTCACTAAATAAGTCACCTATTTTTCTGGATTTATTACTGATTGAATGAAATTTTGCCATTGTTGTATTCTCTATTCTACAATTTATTTCTAATTTAAATGATTTCACCGGCTGTATGAGTAAATTTTATATGTAAAAAAAAAAAAAAAACCTGATGGATTCATTATACATTTAACTATCGAAGAAGTCGTTGTTTCCATAGCAACGATAATTTTTATTTCAAATATTTAAAAAAATCCTGTTTATTTTCCATTTTTATTAAATTGAAATATATTTTATTGCATCAAATATCAGTGCATGCACAATTTTTTAACTCCGTGTACTTTCTCCAGTTGTCTATGAAAATGACGTACGCGCCTAATCTTATGACGTATGTAAATTAACTGCGGTTTTTTGATGTTTTTCTAATATAATTTTCGAACGGCTTGAAATTTGCTATATATGCAGCAAGGTAAAACGGCGCTGTGTATTAAGTCTTCGTGTCACTCAGACAATTAGGTTAATGTTTTCGCGAAATGAAAGTGAAACGGAGTGAAGTTCGACACGACATACGAGAGTTTCAAATCCTATTTGAAACTCTTGAAATGATGTTCTATTGAATTAAATTAAAATAATTTAATTAAATAGAAAATGGGGGTGGGGGAGGAGGGGGGACGAGAGGAGAAATGAGACTCGGAGTGATCCTGTTTAGTTTCCTCCTACTATAAAACAGTTGTATTCCAAATTAAAAAAGAAAGGAAGCAAAACTTTCTTTTGAAAAAGACTTTTATAAGCTAATGAATAACTCTGTTTTTGGTAAAACCATGGAAAACTTGCGAAAAAGATGAAACATTGTATTGTGTAATGATGAGAAACGGAGTAAAAAATTAGGAGCGTCACCCGGTTTTATGTCCTTTAAAACTTTTGAGGAAGATTTAACTGCTATAAGGAAAGGGCAGCTGACGTCACTGTGGACGAATTACTGTGGATAAGGGAGAAAAACCAGTCCGTTCTTTAACGACTGACACTGTACGGATGAGCTCCGGGAATTTCATTGGTCTAAGTTTGCCATTGCATAAGTAAGTATAATATGATTGGGCTACGTCGTCAAGATGATTCCTACAATGATCGCTATGACAAAAAATGTAGCACTAGACTGATTGACAGAAGTGTTTGTTTGTAAACATGCCCTTTCCTTATTGAAAAGATGAAAACTAACATACTTATGAATAGACCTATTTTTTTCAGAATCGCTATTTTAGAATTATCTAAATTTTTAATGTATAAGTTTCACTATAACTTTATAAAGAAAATATATCAGGGCGCAGGTGATAGATCATCAAGCATTGTTTTGATTGGTTGTTAATCGCCAGTCTTGTTTGCCATTGCCATACAGATAAAAAATAAATGAGAGTTACCGTAATTAGTATAATTCAAACAATTCTATTTGACCTAGCCTGGATAATACTCAATTACCCTAATTTGTATAATTAACAATTGAAACATGAGTGAAAATTTTGTAATGTTGTTGCAATCATATTTTTTTTCTTAAGTTTCATCAATACAAAATACATTTCAAGCTAACCATGACGTCATTCTTGGCACAATCTTTTCACATATACTACTTTTAAGCATGATCGCCATGAATTCAAGTAAAAATATATGTTCTATTTAATTGTAATGAAAAAAAAATGTCATCACTAAAGTTAAACAGATAAAATAAACTCAATAATGCTATTCTTGTGAGAGTAAATATGAATTCTTATTCACTTCTAAAAACAAAGTAACACGTTAAGAAATATTTCTAGCTAAATTTAACTTGCAAATTAAAATGTACGTCTAAAAAGTCACGCCTGTGAATATTTTTATTTCTTTCCTCCTTGTAACAGTGGAACTAACTCATTGGTTCCCATCTATAGCTTGGATGAGTGCTTTACCGGAATGCGCACACTGTGTTTTATTATATAAACAGATAATTTGTGTGCATTTACAATGTATGTTGAATGATAAAAAAAAAAATTGTGTTTTATAATAATTTATAAAACACAATTTCGGTCCGCTTAGGACAGATTCCTTGTACAGATTAATTCTCCGGGGTATAACCGGTTTTTTTATAATAAAAAATATTATTTCACAATGAAATAAAACTAAGATCCTGTTTTAATACGTACGAGAAAACGCCAAAGTGGCATGAAACAAATATCGCGCCAAACCCGGTGCGTCTGCCACAGCTGTTCCGTAAACTTCTGGTGCGGTGGCGTTAATACGTAAGTACCGAAGATTAAAAGTAAGATACACCAGGGCTCGCAGTGTTCCTAAAAGTTTCTGTCTTTCCTACCACTATTATAAAATAGCAAAATTTCTGAAATATTTATAATGAAGATATGAAAAGAATCTACTAGGAAGATTTCCGTTTTAAAATAATGGTAGTAAAAGTAGAAAAATTTAGGAACGCTGCGAGCCCTGGATACACATATGATGAACAGAATACCAAGAAAGAGTGCAGAACTTGTCCATGGATCAGAAAAGAGTCATATATATCTTTATTGAATAAGTAAACTATCTTCACCAAGGCTCCGTCCGTAAAAAAAAAAAAAAAAAAAAAAAAAAAAAAAAAGTTTTGGGTGTGGATAAATTTTTTGATAAGAATTATGAAGAAATATGCAACTAAAAGTTTGGGGGAATCCAAAGTTTGGAATTATTTTTATTCACGGCTGTTTTGGAATTTCAAAATTATACTTCCACAAGGGGGCATTCGGGTTTGAACCGCGGACCTCTCGATCAGCAGTAGGGTGGTGCGAAAAAACAAAAGTTTTTATTTCCGAATCGCTATAGTGCGGAAAAGTTGCGATTGGTAAATACAAGAAAAACTAAAAAAAATTTTTGGAAATCGGACATTATCTTCCGATCGCGCAAACCACCTAAAAATTCAAAAAAATTCAAAAATTTCGATTTTTTCAGAATTTTTTAAAAAATATTACATGTACATATATTTTATCACTATAGTGAAAAATATTTACATATTGTACTATTTAATAATAATAAAAAAATAAATTGCGTTTAGAGAATATCTTCCGATCGCACAAGCTCATTAAAAATCGGGAAAAATTCAATTTTCAGTGATTTTTGATGCATTGAGAAAATAATTAAATAAGTTCAATTTGCGGTCTCATGTTAAAATTTAAATGTAAATTAATACTATTCTGCATGTTATGCTATTTTTGAACAACCGAGATCTTACCACGACGAGATCGCTGCAGGACGAAAAGGTTTAGTAGTTCGCGCAACTCCTGTTAGCCACGTTGCGAATCAACGTTGAAGTCGCCCTATGTGTCCACATTCTTTTCTCTCCCCAACCGCGTCCACTTACACAATGCGCCATTTCGTATCAGTGAGCCCGTGAACGAATTTCGTTTGTTAATTAGATGTATTGTGTTATTTAAAATACATTAACATGTGACATGTACACGGATCTGCATACGTCGTTCACAAAGAAAATTACTAGACAATCTTTTCATGGTCCTATGTTTTGTCATCCCCAAGAGATTTTTTGTCAAATATTCTTCACGAATATAGTGCCTGTACGAGAAACTAAAGAAAATCCTTTAAAAGAATTTAAATACTTCTAAAATCGTTAAAAATACTTCTAGACTTTTTCAATAAATGCGTCCATATAACACGCATTGATATGTAGAATGATACATGTTTTAAGATGGTTTATAGTAATTTTAAACACTGTATGTTGTCCATCGTGATATTTGTCTCAGGACTGAGGAGGATAACTAAATAATCGTCCTTTTTTCCATCAAAATGTATGTCATGTGGTTCTTCTGATTCCACTTGACTTTTCCGTAATTTTTTTCCTTCTGTTTGTTTTCTTCTAATTTTGTATAGATCAATAACTTGAAAAGCATCTGTTTTAGTTATTACAGGAATATCTTCTAGTACACTCAACGCTTTAGCAGCACCTGCACTGTCAGATACACCATTGCGATCGCAATGTCAAGATGTAGATTGTAATTCCACTTTCATTTGCCATGGTAATTTCTTCTTCTTAAATCTGATAGGCTGTATCCGTCATGGTAATGATATTTTACATATACCTACATTAGCATTAAAATTCTCATGTATTTCATCTAAATGCTTAAGGTCTTTCATTTTCGCTTCAACAAATTAGGAAGGTTGCCTTTTCAATATATAGTTTCGTCTTCCAAGTCTTGTACTCAGTTTTTTTTTCTTTTTTTTTTAAACTTTAGTACCAATTTTTCCCGTTCCGTCCTTTCTCTGGAGGTAGACAAATCTATGCTCAGTGACTGGAATTTTGTTGTATTTTTGAGACGTACAATTAGTCTCAATTAGACACTCCCTCAGATCTGGTGACTTTTCACAGGAGCAATATAAATTCATTACACGTTTGCAGGCTGAAATATCACACAGTTGAGTTTCTTGTTTTTTAAATTCATCAAACTTTTTTATAAGGTTTGGCTATTCCTTGTCTCGAATATAAGATTTCGTTAGTTTAGAATATTATCGTAGTAGGCATTAATTAGCTAAATGATTCTACAATCAAAAACTTTCGGGATTGAAGCCTTCTAATAAATATATTTTATTTTTTGTGCGACTGTATTGCTGACAAATGAGAAACGCACTTTAATGATGTTGGATTTACTTGCTAATAGAGACCTCTCCTCAAGGTAGCATTGAAGAACATCTTCGTGTGTTGGAAGAATATTTGGCAGAAAATCTCTTGGATGACCGAATATAGGACAATGAAAAGATTGTCTAGTAATTTTCTTTGTCAACGACGTATCCAGATCCGTGTCCCTGTCACATGTTAATGTATTTTTAATAACACAATACATCCAATTAACAAACGAAATTCGTTCACGGGCTCACTGATACGAAATGGCGCACTGTGCAAGTGGACGAGGTTGGGGAGAGAAAAGAATGTGGACACATAGGGCGACTTCAATGCTGTTTCGCAACGTGGCTAACAGGAGTTGCGCGAACTACTAAACCTTTTCGCCCTGCAGCGATCTCGTCGTGGTAAGATCTCGGTTGTTCAAAAATAGCATAACATGCACAATAGTATTAATTTACATTTAAATTTTAACATGAGACTGCAAACTCAGCTTATTTAATTATTTTCTTAATATATCAAAAATCACTGAAAATTGAATTTTTCCCGATTTTTAATGAGCTTGCGCGATTGGAAGATATTCTCTAAACGCAATTTATTTTTTTATTATTATTAAACAGTACAATATGCAAGTATTTATCACTATAGTGATAAAATATGTGTATATGTAATATTTTTTTTAAAATTTTGAAAAAATCGGAATTTTTCAATTTTTTTTTGAATTTTTAGGGGGTTTGCGCGATCGGAAGATAATGTCCGATTTCAAAAAAAATTTTTTAGTTTTTCTTTTTTTTACCAATCGCAACTTTTCCGCACTATAGCGATTCGGAAATAAAAACTTTTGTTTTTTCGCACCACCCTAATCAGCAGTCGAATGCTCTACCACAGAGATATACCTCCAAAATAATTCGCGTTTGTTATCACAATCAAGTTGCAATTAATAGCTTTGCGTTTCTAAAATAAATATTTTTTAATTTAAATTTTCAAATAACTTTTAAAATTTTACTCCCAGAAGGGTGCACTCGGTCTGCAGTTGAATGCTCGACCACTAAGCTATAACCCCACGTTTATTCGTGTTTGTTATCACAATCAAGTTGCAATTAATAGCATTGCGTTTCTAAAATAAATATTTTTTTCATTTGATAAATTTTCTAATAACTTTTAAAATTTTACTTCCACAACGGGTCATTTTTTAGACGGTGGATTCTGTCTCAGGCTGCGACTTTATTCAAAAATATCTTTTTATAAAAATAATGAAACCCCGACGACAGATTCTGAAACAGTACACATTCACCAATGCGAATAGTCTGATTCGCATTAAAATATTCAAACGTTATCCCTTTTAAAAAAATTTTCTTCCGACACTAACTTTTGCGGATTTCACGTTTAGCTGCTTAGCAGAGCATTCCATTCTAAGATAGTGAGTTGCTGTCGTGGGTAGTTATAATTGTAATTTAGGCTTTTAAAATAAAAATAAACGCTCATTTTGTGTAGAAAATTTAATAATCTTTAAGAATATGTCATTGTTTTCAAAAAACAACAGGATCTTCCTATTGAAAATTTAGATCTACTAGAAAATTTGCAAAAGCCATTTTGACTGCCATTGAAATGCAACACAAATAACTGTTTAGTGCTGCCATCTATGGACATAAAAGCTAAACAAACTTTATTTGTCGTAAAGATTACAAGATCATCTGAAATTATAAGACTGACTTCTGACGTACTCCTGCTGCAATATGCAAGACAAAAAAGTTTTTTATTCCCCCCCCCAACTACCACATTTATGATATAATAATCTTCTTTTTTCGAACATTGAATTATAAAAATGCTATACGTTTTTGGCGACTTATCATATTTTACTTTGGGTTGGTTCATATGCATTCCAGGCTCTGCTATATTAAACATATATCAAACCTTTTTAAAGCGTATTAGATATATTGTTATTTGGGTGATACTCGGCTTATATACGGTATTTACATTATTGTTTTCAATATATAATTTGCTTCTCATTGCATATAAAAATAGATAAATAACTTTTTCATATGAAATTGTATAAACATTGAAAAAATTTGCTTTTGTATAAGAAACAGTGAATATGCTTCCAAATTTCCTTCCCTCATTTTCTGTCTCTCCAAGTAGTATCAAGAAAAAATATATATATTTTGTTTTCTTTTATTTTCAACTCAAGTTTATTTTAAGGTGGCATATCATTTTATTGGATTTATCAAAAATATCTTATCAAGTAAATAATATACTTGAGTTTTGTTTTTTGTGATGAATTTTTTTGATGAATCGTTGAACGCTTAAAAATTTAATTATATTCATTTTGTAAATGTAACATGATCAGGTCCAGTCAACAGAGGAAAGATTGTGTCATTATTGCTTCCGTGTTTTCAATGGGTGCACAGAAGTCCAGATACTATGACACCTTTCGACAATACACAAGATGTGAAAATGGGCATTAAGCATGAGTTTTTTCAGAAAGCTTCAATTGCTTCATCTGTGCAGTCCGTCTTAAGCTCGTGGGCTCCTAATTTCGAGCCAACTCTGGATGAGAACCCTCCACCCAGATTGGTACCCCCAGTATTCTGCAATTATCAACTGGAGGACTTTGGAGTCACGAACAGATTTATCGTGCACCGACTCCCTTTAGCGTACACGGTCCCACAGCATACCCAGTCGAGAGAGGCGGGCACCCTCCCAAGCGCTAACCACGGTCAGTGCTGCCTGGCTTTCAGTGTTCTAATGGGAACTGAGCCAACCAACTAGGCCACTGCGGGACAAACAGGAAAATTTAAATAAAACTAAAATAACAAATGCCCTGCTGTTAGCTTAGCTGTATTATAGTCTACATCATCTTCATTTTCTTCAGCTGTGCATAAAGCGATTGTTAAGTCATCTGTAAGCTAGGGATATTCTTCATTACTTTATGCTTCCAACCAATTGCTAAGGTCGCTGATATCAACATCTAAGCAATCATCAATTTTTTAAAACTAGTTAACAAAATCAGGTGTAATTTCGCTTTCATTCTCGTTTATTCCTCCTTCTATTTCAATTTTCCACAAGAGATTTGTAGAAGGGTTTTGGGAAGAGGACAAGGAAACAGTCCCAAGAGACCTATGGACTGGCTGACAAAGATCGGAAAGCGATCCTTATCAGTCAATGTGTCTATAAGGATTTTTTTTACTTTGCTTTCTTGCAATACTTTGAGTAAAACCTTATTAAGCAGTGGAATTTCGATGACATTTCTAAATGGATTAAATAGAAAACTGTGAAAATTGGAATTGCCTAAGCTTAAATGATGCTTAGTTGTTCCTTTCATAGATAACAATAAAGAGTTTAAATAAGAAAGCTTGAGGTATTCTTCCGAAAACATTTCAGAAAATACTTTTTTATTCAGAATATGAGGCTGAAATATATTTATGACATGGAAATTTGCCTATCACTTCTTAAATTTGAAAAAGAAAGTCGACCAAATCAATCCGGATTATCCGGATTTACGGGGTCATGATTTGCGGTGTTCTATTGCACTTGTATATCGGATTTTCATTAGAAGTAAGAACTGGGACGTAGCTAGAAGTGATCTATAAGGGCGGCTCAAGAGATTGTAGGGGGGCCCTTTTTTTTTTTTTCTCTCTTTCTGTTTGACGCAGAAAGATAAAATATTGCATATTCACATTGAAGTTACTTATGTTTCCGATTAAACTAGCGTGATAACTTCATTTTAAAAGAAAAGTATATGATGATGAAAATTTTGAATGTATAATTGGTGCAAAATTAAACATCATGTTAGCTTACTATGTACAAATAGGATGAACGAGTGTTGAATTACTTTTTTTAGATGCAATTTAGTAATTCCGCAAAATTGTGAAAGGGTCTCAAAACTAAATTCGTTTTTTGAACAGAATTTCATTTGAATTTTCGAAGCAGAAATTCATTTAGTGACCTTGGAATCTTTTCCAGGGAGGGGGGGGGGGGCGGCTCAAAGTATTTTAGGGGGCTGAGCCGCCCATAGCGCCCCCTTAGCTACGACCCTGAGTAATAATGAATTAAGGAATAATTCAAAAACTTCCATTTAAGCCACAGGTGACTTAATTTCCTTCTTACATGCATTATTCCAAAATGAGACTTAAAATAATAGGAAGAATTAAAGGTAATTTTAAATAAACGATCATTTAGGAAGTATTTTTAAACTTTTATGCTCAATCCATACATTCTTTTCGGTGTTCATCTGAAGTATTTATTCCTTTTCAGAAATAATCTTCGTATGCATTTACGTTTTTAAATTAATCATCAGTCAAAATCAAGTTTCTTTTCCAAGGGTCTACCATCTTTCGAGAGGTAGTGGTATTACCATAAAATGCCTGTGTTAGAAAAGGGACGGTCACCATTAATTTGCATATGTTAATTTTGAAATCGGATCGATATTTTCCAATATACCAAAGAAATGTAATTTAGAAAGTTTTTAAAGGCTTTTATAGAATAATATTGTTTCTGCTTACCCCAAGTGGTAGCGGTACTGTCAACTGTCACGTAGCTAGATGTAAACAATAGGGGGGGGGCTCAAGAGAATGTAGGGGGGGGGGGGCTGAAAACTTTTTTATTATCTCTCTCTGTCACATAAAGTTAAATTAGTGCAGATTCACATTGTAGGTATTATGTTTCTTATTAAACTGTTGTAATAACTTTAGTTTATGCTCAGAAAAATATATGATTATGAAAATTTTGAATGTATAACTGGTGCAAAATTAGACATGTTATAATAAGACATTTATATTTTGTAACTAACTACCATATGAAATTAAAAGTTTCTAGACTCCTTGCTACATTAAAAAAAAGAAAAAAAAAAAAAAAATTTGGATATTTTTTGGATTCTGCACCCTCTATTGATAGTGCCACCTAAGTAAAATGTTGTTTATGTTTGTTATGTTTTAACAGCTTCTATCACCATGAATTTACTTTTGAAATCGGTTTGATACGTGCTCAGATTACTTACAGATTGCCATTTAGAAAGTTTTTGCTTTATTAAAAATCTGCAGCACTTACTACGTCGAAATTCTACCTCTTTTACAGACTATCTTTATTCTGACTAATGAGGATGCTTTACTATTTAGTCAAGTAACAGATATTTGTCAAAACGGTGGAGTAATAATAATATTTACAAAAAAAAAAAAAAAAAAAAAAAAAACTATTAACAGTGAAATAAATACGATATAGTACTAGCAAAAGCCACGCTTTGTTTGGATTCGCGAAGCATTATTTTATAAAACAGATATTTGAAAGTAACAATATTTTTCAATATTATTTTTGCACCTTTATTAAACAAAAACTTTATTTTATGTTTTGGCGCATTTTACTTTTTTATTTATTATGTAAGATTGGCATAATAAAATATTTTCGAAGCAAACTTTTACAAAATAGTTTTAAATTTTGAACTAAAAGCTCTCTTAAAGATGTTTTTACAATTTCCAGTAGCCACTGGTGTTTTTTAAAGTTGTTTGAAATATGCATGTTCCAGTGGCGGATCCAAGGGGGGGGTCATGGGGGTCATGACCCCCCCCTGGAGCTCTTCAAAGAGGGATGTACAGTGTAAGTAAAAAGTGCTAAAACAGGAACGCAAAATTTTTTGGTTTTGATCGACGAAATTTGAAAATTTTCCACGAATGGTCTGCGAAATTTGCGATTTTTCTTCACTTCATTAGCAAAATTCACGATTTTTTCGCACTCGATCGGTGAAATTCGCGATTTTTGCGAAGCCGATCCACGAAATTCACAATTTTTCCATGCCTAATCGACAAAATTCACGATTTTTTGGGTGTGATCGACGAAATTTGAAAATTTTCCACGAATGGTCTGCGAAATTTGCGATTTTTCTTCACTTGATTGACAAAATTCACGATTTTTCCGTGCCCAATCCACGAAACTAGCACATTTTTCCGTTCTTGTTCGATGAAATTTCTTCAACCGCTCAAAGATTTTTTTAATTTTTCCGCGCATCATCGACAAAATTAGCGATTTTTTCGTCCCGAATCGACAAAGTTCGCGAGTTTTTTGTACTCGATCGCCCGAATCTGTGCTTTTTACGAAGCCGATCGACCATATTCGCGATAATTTCTTTCCCGATCGATGGAATTGTCATTTTTTGTTCGCCATATCAATGTAATTCTCGATTTTTTTCTTTCCCGATCGACTGTATTTGCGCTTTTTACGAAACTGATCGACCATATTTGCGATTTTTTCGTTCCCGATCGACAAAATTCGCAATTTTTCCATGCACTACCAAAAGCGATTTTGTTGTTCCTGATCGAATAAAATCGGGCTTTTTACGAAAGCCATCGGCCATATTCGGGATTTTTCCGTGCCCAATCGACGAGATTCGCGCCTTTATCCGTTTTTGGTCCCTGAAATACCGCACCGAACAATAAAATTCTTAACTGACTGATAAAATCTGCATTTTTTCCTCGCCGTAAATTGATGAAATCTGTAATTTTTTTCTCGCGATAAACTGATAAAACTCGCTATTGTTCTGCAGCTGCTCAAAAAAATTTTCGATTTTTCCGCGCATCATCGACAAAATCTTTGATTTTTCCTTGCCCTATCAACGAAATTAGCGATTTTTTTGTACCGATTCGACAAAATTCGCGAGTTTTTCGTACCCAATCGACCGTATCGTTCTTTTTACGAAAACAATCGACTACATTCGCGATAATTTCTTTCCCGATTCACGAAATCGGCAACTTTTGCGTTCCATATCAACTCGAAATTCGCGATTTTTTATTCGCAATCAACAAAATTTGTGATTTTTCCGTTCCCGATCGTATAAATTCGCGCTTTTTACGAAGCCGATCGACAAAATTGGGATTTTTTTCGTGCCTTATTAAAGAAATTTGCGATTTTTTCGTTCCAGATCGACAAAATTGGCGATTTTTCTGAGACATACAGACAAAATTCGAGATTTTTCGAAGCCCGATAGACAAAACTCGCGATTTTCCAATGTACAGTTGACGATATTCGATTTTTTCGCGCTCGGTGAACGAAATTCGCGTTTTTTTCGCGCGGTAAACAGACAAAACAGGCGACTTTTCTGCAACCTATGAACAAAATTTGCATTTTTTTCAAGTATTATAAAAAATTTAGACTTTTTTTCCTTGCCCGATAAACGAAATCTGAGATTTTTCGCGTCCGATCGACAAAATTCGTCATTTTTCCGTGAATAATCGACAAAATTCGCGACTTTTTCATGCCCGATCGGCGAAATTTGCTATTTTTTATCGTAATTCCGTTTTCACAAGATTTACTGTATTTTAAAGTTGCTTCATTAAATCATCTCTCAAAATTTGTGACCCCCCCCTGGAGGTTGGGCTGGATCCGCCCTTCAATCTTTGTAATTAACATCCAATAATCTTTGATAGCTATTTTAGAATAACATATTTGAAGAGAGCTTGAAGAAAGTTTCTTCTTCAAAATCCTATTTTCTGGAAAAACATTTGAAATCTGCTCTCGTATTATACTATGAATTTTTAACTGTAAAACATTTTATTCTAACTTCTTCGTTTTTATACATGTTAGCGTAAGAGAATTTTTGATATTGTAGAATTTTTCGTAAGGAAAATTTCTATTGAATGCTTAATTTTGAAGGCTTTTCACTCTCGACAACGTTACGTATGTTTTTAAGCCAACTGGTGTCTATATATTAGGGTGGTGTGAAAAAACAAAAGTTTTTATTTCCGAATCGCTATAGTGCGGAAAAGTTGCGATTGGTAAATACAAGAAAAACTAAAAAAAATTTTTTGAAATCGGACATCATCTTCCGATCGCGCAAATCACCTAAATATTCAAAAAAATTGAAAAATTCCGATTTTTTCAAAATTTTTAAAAAAATATTACATGTACACATATTTTATCCCTATAGTGATAAATATTTGCATATTGTACTGTTTAATAATAATAAAAAAAATAAATTGCGTTTAGAGAATATCTTCCGATCGCGCAAGCTCATTAAAAATCGGGAAAAATTCAATTTTCAGTGATTTTTGATATATTAAGAAAATAAATAAGCTCAGTTTGCAGTCTCATGTTAACATTTAAATGTAGATTAATACTATTGAGCATGTTATGCTATTTTTGAACAACCGAGATCTTACCACAACGTGATCGCTGCAAGGTCTAAAAGGTCTTCAAGGTTTAGAGTTTCGCGCGCATCCTGTTAGCCACGTTGCGAAAAATCGTTGAAGTCGCCTTACGTGTCCACATGCTTCTGTCCCCAACCTCGTCCACTTGCACAGAACGCCATTTCGTATTAGAGAGCCCGTGAACGAATTTCGTTCGTTAATTGGATGTATTGTGTTACTAAAAATATGTTAACATGTGACAGGGACACGGATCTGGATACGTCGTTGACAAAGAAAATTACTAGACAATCTTTTCCTTGTCCTATATTCGGTCATCCAAGAGATTTTCTGCCAAATATTCTTCCAACACACGAAGATGTTCTTCAATGCTACCTTGAGGACAGGTCTCTATTAGCAAGTAAATTCAACATTATTAAAGTGAGTTTCTCATTTGTCAGCAATACAGTGGCACAAAAAATAAAATATATTTATTAGAAGGCGTCAATCCCAAAAGTGTTTGATTCTAGAATCATTTAGCTAATTAATGCCTACTACGATAATATTCTAAACTAACGAAATCTTATATTCGAGACAAGGAATAGCCAAACCTTATACAAAAGTTTGATGAATTTAAAAAACAAGAAACTCAACTGTGTCATATTTCAGCCTGCAAACGTGTAATGAATTTATATTGCTCCTGTAAAAAGTCACCAGATCTGAGGGAGTGTCTAATTGAGACTAACTGTACGTCTTAAAAACACAACAAAATTCCAGTCATTGAGCATAGATTTATCTACTTCCAGAGAAAGGATGGAACGGGAAAAATTCGTACTAAAGTTTTAAAAAAAAAGGAAAAAAAACTGAGTACCAGACTTGGAAGACGAAACTATATATTGAAAAGGCAACCTTCCTAATTTGTTGAAGCGAAAATGAAAGACCTTAAGCATTTAGATGAAATACATGAGAATTTTAATGGTAATGTAGGTATATGTAGAATATCATTACCATGATGGATACAGCCTATCAGATTTAAGAAGAAGAAATTGCCATGGCGAATGAAAGTAGAGTTACAATCTACATCTTGACATTGCGATCGCAATGGTGTATCTGACAGTGCAGGTGCTGCTAAAGCGTTGAGTGTACTAGAAGATATTCCTGTAATAACGAAAACAGATGCTTTTCAAGTTTTTGACCTATACAAATTAGAAGAAAACAGAAATAAAAATTACGGCAAAGTCAAGTGGAATCAGAAGAACCACATGACATACATTTTGATGGAAAAAAGGACGATTATTTAGTTATCCTCCTCAGTCCTGTGACAAATATCACGATGGACAACATACACTATTTAAAATTACTATAAACCATCTTCAAACACATATCATTCTACATATCAATGCGTGTTATATGGACGCATTTATTGAAAAAGTCTAGAAGTATTTTTAACGATTTTAGAAGTATTTAAATTCTTTTAAAGGATTTTCTTTAGTTTCTCGTACAGGCGCTATATTCGTGAAGAATATTTGACAAAAAATCTCTTGGAGAGGACAAAATATACGACAATGCAAAGATTGTCTAGTAATTTTCTTTGTCAACGACGTATGCAGATCCGTGTACCTGTCACATGTTAATGTATTTTAAATAACACAATACATCTAATTAACAAACGAAATTCGTTCACGGGCTCACTGATACGAAATGGTGCACTGTGCAAGTGGACGAGGTGGGGGAGAGAAAAGGATGTGGACACATAGGGCGACTTCAACGCTGTTTCGCAACGTGGCTAACAGAAGTTGCGCGAACTACTAAACTTTTTCGCCCTGCAGCGATCTCGTCGTGGTAAGATCTCGGTTGTTCAAAAATAGCATAACATGCAAATAGTATTAATTTACATTTAAATTTTAACATGAGGCCGCAAATTGAACTTATTTAATTATTTTCTTAATGAATCAAAAATCACTGAAAATTGAATTTTTCCCGATTTTTAATGAACTTGCGCGATCGGAAGATATTCTCTAAACGCAATTTATTTTTTTATTATTATTAAATAGTACAATATGTAAATATTTTTCACTATAGTGATAAAATATATGTATATGTAATATTTTTTTAAAAATTCTGAAAAAATTGAAATTTTTCAATTTTTTTGAATTTTTAGGTGGTTTGCGCGATCGGAAGATAATGCCCGATTTCAAAAAAAATTTTTTAGTTTTTTTTGTATTTACCAATCGCAACTTCTCCGCACTATAGCGATTCGGAAATAAAAACTTTTGTTTTTTCGCACCACCCTACTATATATCCTCAATATCTACAACTGCTTCATCTAATGTTGAACCTTGGGATTTATGAATTATAACAGCAAAAGCAAATAACTGCAGAAGAAATTCTTTCCTTGAGCAATTTATGCTTCCATTTTTACAGAATTTAATTATTGGGAAAATCGGCACGCACCAATTCTTATAAGTTAAATTACTGCAGTATTCAAATTTATCCTTGATTATTCGCGATATCTGGTCTGGTGGCTTGCGATTTTCTTTAATACGTGCAACAAAGTCTAAAGTACCGTTCACTAAACCTTTTTAGGCCCACAAATAAGAACGTAACATTACTTTAAATCCAAATGATGAAGTAAGAAATGGTTAAAGTCTATTTGTCGTTTCTGAATCGGCCAACTTTGCTTTAGTATATTTATAAAGAGCTTGAATCGAGGCAACATCTTCACGCAGTTCTTTTAATTTTTCATTTATCTCTCTCTCTCTATCTCATCCTCTGTGAGATCTATTTGTAGTGTATATGGCGCGGAGCGCCATTTATACTAACATGATCTTTATTATTTTTCATTTATATATTTGTTTATATTTTTGTTTGCAATTCTTTTGTTGCCACTTTACAAAAAAATCCATAATACAATTCTTTTAAAATGTTTAAGTGTCATCTGTGCAAACGATTTTGCGGAATAATGAAAAAATGTTTTATTTATTAAATTAATCATGATTCTATCTATAATTACTTTCCCAATGATTTATATTTTTTTTCTGAAAATATACGCGTTTCATTTTTTATTTATTTGCTAAAATGCGTCCGTATTGGAAATGCATGTAAAATAAATTAATTAAAATAATAATTTTTTTAACGTTTTACTGTAAAAAAATTATATTGTGCAAATCTACAGATCATAATTTATTTTTGTGTTTAATTTGAAGTTAAAATATTGGATAGTCTTTTTGTAAAGCGTACGACAAAATGTAATTTGAGTGGACTAGTAGAGGATTCGCTTCGCTCATCCTAATAAAATGCTCTTTGTCAATATAGTTTATTATATATTCCTAATAAAAATAATTGTACTTTCATCTGCTAGAATAATTTAAATTCAATACCAGTTTTCGATCCAAAAGTGATTAAAAAAAGGAAATACACATAGTACATGAAATTCTTGCTTAAATCAGAATTTATGATATGATGAAATATTTACAGAATACTAGTGATAGTTACAAAAAACACAACTACCAGCATTAAAATAAATACGATGTAATATAAAATGCTCTTTATCAAAATAGTTTATTATATATTCCTAATAAAAATAATTGCACTTTCATCTGCCAGAGTAATTTAAATTTCAAACATGCTAAAATGAAAACTACTACAATTTTCAGTCCTAGGCCAGTAAAAAGTGTAAAAAAAAAAAAAAAAAAAAAAAAAAAAAAAAAAACTACCGTAGCCTTTTTTTTTTTTTTTTTTTTTTTTTTTAATTGTACAAGTATACGGATTTTTCATTTGCAGGATCGGCCTCGATCCTGACCGCTCAGCATAATCGTTGCTCTAATTTTAAGGCGATTTTAAGGTTCTTACATGGGTTTAGAAACAAGAACTTTCTAAACCCATTTTAAACACAAAAACATGATATTTGCTGGTGTAATTATTGAAGTGGTATGTACAGCGATTAAACATTTTTTTCATTTACTGATAACAAAATCTGTATTTTTTTTTCTTTGTCAAATATTTTCATGCAATTTTTAAAAATTAATTTCTTTGTATTCATTAGTTTTCATGATGAATGAACATGAAAAAATGTTTTTCATTTTCAAATGCATAATTTTTCATTTGAAATATTCTGGTCTTTCTTTTCAAAAATCAAACTGAACCAAACCAATCCAAAATTCAGCCTAAAAGCAATCTAAAGTCAAAACAAATCAATCAAAACCATGACAGTGTGTCTAGTTTGCGTAAAATCAGATGCAGGATTATATTTTATATTTATACTTATATTTATATACCTATATTTAGAACTATGAAATGTGTACCCAGCAGAATAAGGCTGTTTTGAAAAACGGAGAATTTCATTTCATTACATGTTAATTTTAAGAAATTGATGAATGATGAAAAAATTATTTGTGATAGCGATAGAGAATTTATGTTAACGCAATCTTTGGATATGTATATATTGGTGGTTCTTAAATTCACTTCTTAATAACGCGAAAGTTTGACACATTTTCTAACTAATTTTTAACTGTCAAAGTATAAAATTGATAATACTGACATGAAGGGATTTGGAATCGAATAGCGTTTTTCATTTTTGGTAAATAAGACACTTGTATCATTTTGTTGAGCACTTAAATAATACATGCATATATATATAGATATATATATGTATGTATATATATAGATTTATATATATATATAATGCACACAAATTATTATTTTGAAAAGAAATTAGATGAAATTTTAGAATTAAGTTAATTCTATATAAAATTTAGGACTCCCTGTTTGATGTCTGTTAAATATACTGTAAAATCATATTATATATATGTATGCAGTATTCTTTAAAGGTATCTTAATTATATGATAAAAATCTGAATTTTTTATAAATAGAAATTGTGACCTGGCCCGGCCTGGTCCGTTTTCACCGATTTTTGTACGGGCCGGGCCTGGAAATTTTGGCCCCTGCAGACTTCTACTCCCTGTGCTCTCAATATCAAACCCTTTCAAAACCCTCTCCTAAAGGGAAGCAATTCCTTCATGCTTTTAAATATTCTAAAAAGACCGCACTTTTTCTGTTGCCTCAAATTGGTCATAAATCTCACTGATAAACAGACGTCATTTACCAGTACGGAAAGTTTTCAACATCTCTCCTTCATAGCAGTTTTATCTCTTCAGAAAAAGCCTCACAGTGGGGTAGACAAGGGAGTGTCAATAAAACAGGGCCGAAACTAGAGGTGGGCAGAGCGGGCACGTGCCCCGGGCGCCAACAGAACAAAATTAAGATTTTCTTTGGTGTGTTTGTATAATGAATGCATATATGTGGGAGGTTAGGGGGCGCCAAAATCCATGTTTGCCCCGGGCGCAAAAAAGGCTAGTTTCGTCGCTGCAATAAAATCAGAGACAGGCGCAACTGTCGTTTACAAATTATTTGATTTACACCCGAAAAATCTTCCAACTGATAGACAGAAAAATCTCAATTTTATTATTTCCTTTCCGAATTCCTTTTAATAATGTTTAAAAATCAGGGGTAAAAATGATAAAAGGAGGGAAAATTTATTTCAAAAGTCAAAGAAACAAAATTTACTATATTGGGGAGAAAGATTAAAGCAGTTGATTTTAATCACAATTTTTTTTTTAAATGTTAAAAAAAAAACCGCATACCGCGCAAAAACTAAAAAGCGAAAAAAAAAAAATGCTACGAACTTTGAACATCTCAAAATACGTATGTTAAGCAATAAATGATTTGATCTTTTTATCACTCATAAAATATCTTTAGATGGGTAATTTTGTAAGTAAATCTATTTGTTTATTAAATAATAAATAAATAAAAGCTTCAAACTATCCGAAATAGTTGATCTTCGTTTCTTTTCAAATGATGACTCACAACGCCGCATATTCTAAGAGTAATGATTTTATAATATAAACATATCACGAAAGAAATGCATAACGTCAAAAGTTAATTATTCCCGTCCTTATCTTCTTGCTGTTGTGAATCATTATTTGAAACGCACTGTAAAATTTTTACACAAATATTTAAGCAGTATGCGCTTTTAAAGTTTTTTAAATGCTATGTAGTATTGTAAAGTAATAATAACAATAATAATAATTGTATGTTAAGAAAAATCGAAATTTCTGTAAAAATTGAATCAGACAGGGCATGAGTTTATTGATTTTTATTTTTTTAACTGGTCCAGGCATAGATCAACAATATGAAACTTTCTAACACATTCACGGACTAATTTTTATATGTAAAAGAATGAAACTGACAGGCATGGTTATTGAAGTGGTTTGGAATCGAATAGCAGTTTTCATATTTCTTCAATACTTGGAATTATATCTTGACTAGCGACCCGTCCCGGCTTCGCGCGGGACCGAATGTAAGGAAAAGGCCGCCCTGGTGTAAACTGTAAACTCTGCGTATATGAAAATTTGAACTTTTAAACTCGTAAACGCCGCGGCGTTTATTCTATAAATTACGGTACATGTTGAGAGTCTAGGAAAATTTTTTTACTATTTTTAGAAAATGTCTGTATGTGACACATTTTCTTGAATTGATATATGGAATTTAACAAAAGTTTAGATTCAGTTTGATTCATTTTGATATAAATTGATGTTGATTATTTCTTGGTGTAAATCGCTCAACAGGTAGCGCTGCTAAGCCGCATTTTTTTCGATTTCCGCGATAACCGTACCTCAAGAACTAATATATGGAATTTCATCAAACTTCATATTCTGCTAAACCTTGACATGCATAGATGCCGATTACGTTTTGGTGTAAATCGCTAAACAGGTGGCGCTGCTATGCCGCATTAACTCCTATAGTTATATCTCAAGAACTAATGTATGGAACTCTATTTATTCTCCTTGAGTTTTTAATAGCACTCGGAAATAATAATTTTCAAAATTAAATTACAAAATTGCATCCTTTATAGTCAAACTAAACAAATATGAAAAAAAAAAGTTACAGCAGAAAATTAAATCAAATGTTTAGATTCGGCCGAAATTAGACATTCATCTAATTAGTTTAGTACCGGAAAATATTTTCTTTTGCCTTAGACTTATTAAAATACAGAGACCACTAAAAGCATATATGGCGAATAAAGAAAAAAAATACATCAAATAATGAATTTGCTTAAGCTGTACGAACGTGAATAATAGAATTATGTTTATGGAATTCATAGAAACTACAGAGCAAAGAGAAAAAAAAATGAATAAAAGAAACTAGTATAGATAATTACAAAAAAAAAGGGCGCCTCATTTAGGGGAAAAAATACATTTTCTGTGGAAATTAAAAGAGGACAACAATAAAGACTGAGTAGAAAAGCAATTTAAGAAGCTACCTGGAGAGCAAATGCTGTAAATTCATTTACGAACGCTAAAATAGCAAAATATCAATTTATTTTATTATAATAATTGGAAATTCTTTTTATAACGAACGAAACTTTTTACAGACCTAAATAGTAAAGATTTTGGGGTTTTATCTTCAAAGTTTTTCATCTGCAAGGTACGTTTTGTGTGCAAAATAAATTTATTACTTACACTGTAAAAATTTGACCCTTTTGCTGCCATCGTCACTCCATCGCTTTTATAGAAAACGATTACTTCAGCCTATTATGGAACATTCTCATGGGTCAAAACAGAAGTATTCTATAAAAGCGTGGGAGTGACGGTGGCAGCAAAAGGGTCAAATTTTTACAGTGTACAGAAACATTAATTTCAGAATCTTTATTGCTATTCCGCTTCATTAATAATTGGTTCATTGAACGAAACTTTTTTTTTTGCGGTGTTTTATCTTCAAAGTTTTTCATCTGCAAGGTACGTTTTGTGTGCAAAATAAATTTATTACTTAGAAAAACATTAATTTCAGAATCTTTATTGCTATTCCGCTTCTGAGATTAATATTTTCATTAATAATTGGTTAATATACAATAGTTTTATAATATGTTATTTTTATACTTGGTTATCTTCACTATAGTTTTATATGGGGGGGAGCCCCCCCCCCAAAAAAAAAAAAAAAAAAAAAAAACATTTGTGAATGTTGTTAGACGTGGCAAATTCACAAACTTAAATGGCAAATTTTCTTTAAAATTTTAATAAAAATTGAAAATATATTATAATCCGGGTCTATTCTTTTTAGCTCACAGGCTATCAAAGCTTGAGAGCTTATGTGCCCGCCCGTTCTGTATGTATGTAATGTACGTAAAGCGATAACTCAGGATAAAAATATCCGATTTACATGAAATTTTGAATTTAGGCTTTTTATGGTAAGACGCTTCCCTGATTAGTTTTGAGAGATCATTCGATAAGTATAAGAAGGGGAACGGGGGCTATTGCCCCTCCCCGTAATTTATATAAATGGGTTTTTCCTGCAGAATTAGTAGATTTCGTTTAAATCTAAGATGTGGGATCATTCGAGTGAGGTGCCTCCGTGATTAGTATTGGGTGTTCATTGGGTAAGTTTAAAGAGTGGGGAATTGGAAGGGGGGGATAACCCCCATCTTAATTTAGGTTTTTCACGCAAAATTTATCTATTTGCTTCAAATTTTGTATAAAAGATTATTCTGAAATGGCCGTTCGTACGAGTGCCTGATTTGTTTTTGGAATTCACTGGATATGTATAAAGGGAGTTTAGGGGAAACTACCCCTCATAATTCATGTAAATGGTTTTTCCATACAGATTTAAACGATTTGTTTCAATTTTTGTATACAGGTTCATAATAGTAAGAAGCTTCGCTCATTTGTTGGGGTATTCTTTTGTTAATTATAAAGGAGGGTACGGGCGATTACCTCCCCCTTAAGCTAGCTAAATAGACTTTTATGCAGAGTTATCCGATTTGCTTTAAATTTTGGATGTAGGTTTTTTTGGTAAGTTGAATTTCTGAACAGTTTTGGAGGTTTAATAATTAATTATAAAGGAGGGAACGAGAAAAAACGTTTCTTAATTTACATAAATGGGTTTTTATGCAGAATTATTAGACTTGCTTCGAATTTTGGATACATGTTTATTATATGTTGAGGCGTATTCCTGATTAGTTTTGGGGCTTCAATGATAAGTATAAAGAAAGAAAATTGAGGGGGGGAGGATGCCTCCTTCCTTATTTCTTTTCGAAGGGCATTATTATATAAGGCTGTAAGTAGAGTGCCCATAAAATTTTTGTCACATACAGGCTCGGACTGGCCCGCAGGCCCACCGGCCCATGGGCCGGTGCGCCCTCGGTCAAGTAAATATGCGCCCTGATCTACGTGAAGTTAATAGTTTAAAAAAATACAAAAAATAAATAAATGAAATAAATTAAAAAATATGACAAATACTAGAATAACTACAACATGGTTAAAAATATTCTTTATAAATCTTTTTAAAAAACAATATATTTTTAAAGCATTAAAAACCAATAAAAAGAATTTATACCCTTTGCAAAGGAAAATAATTGCATTATTTAATCTTGACAGTTTCTTTGTTCAAGCAACATCATCCAATCAAAATCTAGTGTATTTTACATGTTACCAATAACGGCGACGAACATGCAGACTGACTGGCATCAAAGATCATCACTTTCGCTTCGATTTCACTTGTTATTATTATTATTTAGTTTGTAGTAAAATCATTCATTTCAAAAACGGAAGCTCTGTGTTTTAGAAAGAATACTCCCTTCAAAAAAAGGTAATTAAAACTTTTTTTTTTTTTAATTTTATTTTAATATGAAAACAAAACTATTTTAATATTGTATATTAAATGTAACAATCAAAACTTTGCGTCTGTCACGGATTTTCATGGTCATGGATATGGTCATGGGCGTGCGAAGAGAAAACTGCGCCCGGGTCAAATTAGCGCTCCCCCTGCCAACTTTTTCTTGTAGCAGGCCAAAAAATGAAGTCGTTATTATAAATTTGGCGCCCTATTAAATTACCGCGCCCGGGGCGATCGCCCCTTTCGCACTGTGCAAGGTTGCTATATGCAGTGCTGTATATGATAAAGTAGGGCTGATCAACAATGCACCGCACCCAGGGTGCTACGGCGACCTTTGATTGTTCTCTTTTATATCTTTTCCATGTTCTATTCTATCCTGTTTTTATATATATATATATATGTATTTTAAATCGTTTTTTTTTTTCTACTTTGCATAAGATGGATATAAATCTAACATAGAAATGATTTTTATGTTCCCCGTTATGATTTTTTGTGTACAATAAAATCTGTATATTACGGCGGAATATTTGATTCTGTCCGAATAGTTTTTATGTATAAAAATCTATTCCAAAGGTTTTTAAAGTTATTTTGTTTGCTACATCGGAGTTCGATATATAGTTTACTTTACTATTCTGACGATTGTTTTCATATAATTTAAATGCTTTCCCTTTCTAATCAGAAATTTATTCTTTTATTTGATCGAACTAAACTAATAGATTTTCGAATCGATCCTAATTTATAAAATGATTAAGCTATTTAATTGATTAAGCTATTAAATGATTAAGCTATTTAAAATAACAGAAAGAAAATAAACGTACCGGCAGTGGCGTAGCTAGGTATTTTGGCGCCCGGGGCAGGAAGAAATTTTGCGCCCCCCCCCCCCCCTGAAAAAAAAGAAAATTTTTACATTATTTTCTCTCGAGAGAAGAAAATGCCTTATTTTAACTTGTACCGGGAGAAAAAAAGAGTCGTCATTCTTCCTTATTTTTAAGGATTCAGCTGATTACACAAACATACGGAACTTATGGAACGGAATGTATGGAAACCGATTATTAAAGATTTATAGATTTCACAGAATGTAAATTTTCAAACTGAATGAAAAAAGTCCGGCCCAGGATTCAAACGTGAGATGTATTGGCTGAAGCTACCAATGCTGTTCCAACTGAGCCATCCCGGACGAATACTGGAGGACTAATTCACCCAATTAACCTCGACGATCACACAATCTGGTGTGATCGGTCAATCGGACAATCTGGTCTGATATTTTGGAAGAGCTCAACAGAATAAATCGATGGTTAATATATGGAGCTGCAGAAAACGTTGCATACTAAATTATATTAATTTATAAGACGATTATTAAATTGGAAAACCTTGTACATCACAGATCCCGGAGATTGTGCGATTCTTGATCAAATGTCAATCAAGAGCTAATTAATTAATTAAACTAAATGTTCCTCCAGAATTGACAGATTCGTCCCCAGATGGAAAATATATTATAATCCCCAACAAAACCTGCGTAAAAAATATTACATTTTACCAATTTGAGATGCATGCACAATGCAGGTCCCAAAAATCACGTAAATGGCTCCTGGAACCTCCCATTATGAATTAATATATTTTAGATAGTTTAATATTTTGAATATTTTTAATGGAAAAATAGTTGTATTTTTTAGGGTTTTTTTAAATTTTCAACTTTGAGAGATTTTTTAATACTGTTTTTATTAAGTGATAGTTATATCCTTAATTCATAATCTAGATTATGATGTTATATGCATGCAAAATAAATAAATAAATAAATAAAATAAGCCATTTTATCAAATAGTTTTTTTTTTTAATTTTGGTGTTAGTCGTCAAAAATCAAGTTTTGAGAAAACACGACTTAAAGTTGAAATTATATGGATGCGGCTATGTAAGTATTGGTACATAAATGCTTATAACTCCGTTAAAAATGCTAATATTTTTATGCGGTTTTTTGCATTGAGTTAAGAATTAATTGAATAATCAAACTAGATCATAAAAAATCGATTTTTTGAAAAGTTTTCAAACTCTGAGCCCCCTTAAGTGAGACGAATTTTACAATTTCAAAAAAGTGGTGGCAATCAAAAAATTAGAATTACAAAATATAGCCTGCTGTATTGTTTCTGCAGAATTTTTATATGTCAACTCATCTTACGATTCTTTACAGATTTTTCGAAGCGTTTGCAGCACGCCTATGCTATGTGGTAACGCTAGAGGTCCATAGCGCAGGCTAGAGCTCTGCACGAGCCCGGCCCTGGACCGAGGCCCATACTCAGCCCTGAGAGGTGGTTCCGAATTTTCTAACGGGACGGGCCGACAAACAAAATAAACGGACCAGCCCGAACCGATGAAAAAATTTAGCGGGCCAACCGGCCCGTTATTAAAATTTCAGCAAAGACGATGAAATATGAGCTATTTATAACGAATATGGCTTTAACGAGAATAGGTATAAATGTGCGTCACGAGCCGATCCTAGTTTGACAACATCAAAACAGAAATTAAACTTGTACAGTATAGATATATGCATCAGACTGTTACTTTATGTCTAACCCGGACTTAATATCTTTTTAGCAGACTCGTGACAGGCCGAAATTAGGCTTACATTGTTTTTCTAGGCCTGGTCGAGCCAGGACGTAATTAGACTTAATTGTTCACAAAATGTGTTGGGCAGACAACATGATTTGTAAAAGTACTAATAGTGATAAAGAACTTATGTTACCGTAATCTTTGGAAATATAGGTGGCTCTTAAGTTCGCTGCTCTACAGACCGGAGATTCATTTCTGAAAGGGTTTTTTTGTATGTTTTTTTAATTTTAATATGAATAAAGGTTTTAAACATTCGCGATTTGTTTGGAAAAATCATCGGTTGGGTGATCACTGATCAGTAAGCAAAGGAAAAATGTTATTTTCATGTCAAAAAATTTGACTACGAGTCGCCAACAGGCCTTTTGATTTATAAACAGTTAAAAATTTCCATTGGCAACTATGGATCTCTTTATTTCTTCCACCTTCACCGAATTTCTTTAAAACATTCATACACACCCGCACATTCGCAAAAAAAAAGTCAACAATTCTAATTTATTGTCAAAATATGTGAAATAATTTCGGTTTAAATCTCCTCTCAGTCGGGCGCCCCCTTAATCATTTTGCGCGTCGAATTTGCAAATTTGGCGAGCAAAATTAGTCGCCAAAATTGACGCCAACTTGGCGATACTGTAATATTTCGCCAAATTTTTTATTTCTTTACAACACCAGTTGTGTGACACATCATTTGAGAGGTCTGAAAATGCTAATTCATATTATGGATGTCTTATTTATCTCCCGCCATTCTGCCCCCCCCCAGGGGGCACATTTTTAATTTCTTTACAACACCAGTCGTGTGACACGTAATTTGAAAGGTCTGCAACTGCTTATTCATATTATGGATGTCTTGTGTGTCCCCCCCCCCCACACACA
Organism: Maratus speculifer; assembly: GCA_964019185.1. Classification (NCBI taxonomy): domain Eukaryota; kingdom Metazoa; phylum Arthropoda; class Arachnida; order Araneae; family Salticidae; genus Maratus; species Maratus speculifer. The sequence goes on from OZ025301.1 coordinate 266,732,601, forward strand.
CACTCTGCTCCCCCAGGGGGTAAATCTGAAAAATGTAAACCTGAAATTTCATTTAAAATTTGCTTATAATTGGTCCAGGAATATTAATGTTTAATCTATGGCGTATTTAATATATGATACTGTTATTACGTAAGCCACGTTTCGATCATCATAAAAATTATGTTTATTATTATTTTTATTATTTTTAAATATAGAATTTATTTTATTAGTCTAAAATTTTAGTCTTTCAAAATAGACCACAGCAGATCTGTGGTCATATCTGTGTTTTGCTGTCATCATATATGTCTGGATACTTAATGTTTTTCTTTCGTTTAGTTGCAGATTTAAGAAGAGAACTTCTGAAAGAGACTGAAAAGATCAAATTTCTTCTCAGGATCATTTCTACATTTGTTGTTGTTGTTATCATCTTGTTGTTGTTTATTTTGATTTTTATTTTGATTAAATTATTTAATATCCTTTAAAAATGTGTTATTTATTTTTGTACTCTTTGTTTTCAGCAGAGCTAAGTATTTTCATTAACCAATTTAATTCATCGCTGTAATGTAATGAAAATCAGCCTAAAGCGTCACATTTGCCATCATTTACTGGTAGATAGTTTACTACAGTAGAATTTTCTAGAGTTCGATTGCCATGCACATTTTATGCTTTTATCAATAAAAAAGCTTCGTAAATATATCAGAAAGAGCTGGTTTAGATTTGAATATAGTAAATACTTGCTGGTAAAAAGCATCTGCAAATTTTATTTCTTTACCAATGAAAGTTATTTCGGAAATTAGAAAATTTAAACTTGAAAACAGATTTAAATATACAATATGTACCGTTTAAATGAAAAGATTTTTGAAACTTACAAATTTCTTCTTGGGAAACTATAAATTTTGGAACTCTTCACTTTTAATCATTACAAAACAGATTGCAATGTGGGTAAATTTTAAAACATAACTCAAAAACTTTTTGATGGAATGAGTTATAATTTTGGATTCACATATTTGAAGTTTCGAGAAATTGATTTCTGTTTATAAAAATGTATAGATTATAATTCATATTTTTCTCACCTTTTTTTTTTCAAATTAATTTTGAAATTCTATGTATTTTGAAATTATTTTTCATTAAATAAATAAATATTATGTATGACATTTTTGATAGAAATTGATTTCAAAAAACTTTATGCGAATCCAGAATTACAGTTCATTCCGTGAAGTACTTTTTCAGCTCTGCATGCTTTCAAAAAATCTACCAAATTGCTATCCGTCAGTCGAAAACATACCCGCTCCCTAATGTTAATCAGATGGGGAAATTTTTACGATATCTCGTTCGCATATCAATATTTTTAAACGATTTTTTTCTCTTTTTTTTTTTTTTTTTTCTTTTTCTGCATTGGATAGATGAGGTCAATCTTACGCTTTTTATCGGCACCATAAGTAGGAAGTCTGATTGATAGTCGTTAATTTTTAAGATCTGAGGTTGAAAAAGAAGACGAGAGCAGGTTATCTTATTTTACAATTGAAATATTGTTTGAGTTTTTGATAAAGATCGCATATATTTTTAAAAATTGCTGTTAAAATTGTTGTTTTGAATCATATTTTTTAATGTAAATTAACAACACCTAAAAGCATTTTTATATTATAACTATCACAATGTATTTAAATAAAAATATATGAAGTTTATTAAACGCGATCTGCTTTTTTTTGATTAAGGTAAGTCTTTATATGCTTTTTAATACATTTAATTTTAAATAACATAGTATAATATGTTTTCTGGAGGTTATACATACAAGGAGATTATTCTTTTTCAATGATACACTCTTTAATTTTTATTTCCTCTTAACATCGGATAATTCGAACTAATTTCTGAGAACCTTTGAGTTCGAATTAACGAGCGTCCTCTGTATTTAAAAAACATGACCCAACAATATACTGAGTGTGAGAATACAGCGTAAAAGTGGTATTATCTTAATTAAATAGATAAAGTGGTATTATCTTAATTAAATAGATAAAATAATTCCATAGATTTGACTATTAAACTAAAAAAATGTCTTATCAGAATAAACTTATATACAAAATTTCAAGTAAATAGGATAATTCTTCATGAAAAACCCATTAAGGGATATTTTAGCCCCCCGTATCCCCCCCTGATTATGCTTAGCTAATTGCACCTCCAAAACTAATTGCATAAACATCTTATTAGAATGAACTTATATTCAAAATTTCAATTAAATTGTTAATTTTGTATGAAAATCTGTTCATTCTGCAAAAAAACCTATTAAAAGGGGGCTTTAGCCCCCCCCCCCCCCATTTTCCCCCTTTATGCTTAATCAATGAACCCCCAAAACCAGGGTTGATAAAAATCCTGATTTTTTTAATTTTTTTATTAATATTATTTGTGTACTGTAACGATGTTTGATACATGTATTTATTTATTTCTCAGTATAGATTTATACATTTCTATGAATTTATGACAATTCATAGATAAAAATTCGAAACAATTTAAATTAAAAACTCAGATGATTTACTTAAAACCATACTGCTCTACTATTAAATTGTTATAAATATACCTATGTGTATAGGTCAATTCAAGTTATTAAATCTTTCATTGATATATTACTTCAATAATATATAAATCACATAATAAATGTAGCAAAAAATGCTAAGTACATCATACTCATTCAGATTCATTAATGAATCTCTATCATACAGACTGAAAGTTTCTTTGCTTTTGTATTCTTCATACAATATTCCATTTCTACATTACATAGTTTGCATATTGCTGTCACACCTTTTCCAGAAATAGTACCCCCCTCCCCCAGTAAAATGAAACAACATTGGATCTTTCTGCCTACCAGCCATTTTTCTTAGGTACAGGCCTAGAAGTGACAATTTTCGAAAATATTATAGGAAATATAGGAATTTTCAAAGAAATATATAGGAATTTTATAGTAATTTTTAAATGTGTGTAAATACATATGCATATAATAAAATGCATCAAATAGATATTACAGCACATACAATATGGATACATTAACATACAATGCAAACTTATACAATTAATTACTATAGGCATTTTTACAGAGAAATTCAAATTAGAAAAGATCAAAATACAATTACAGTCAACCTAAACAGCACAATTTACTCAGCAAGAAAGAATTCAATATTTATAGATGGAAAATGTTTTGTTACTCCTAATATTAAAATTCATTAGAGAGCTCATTGGAGTTGTATATTCATAAAATAATAATAATAATAATAATAATATATATGTGCTATTATAAAAGCAAAATAGATGATGAAAAAGATCAAATTAAAACTATGCACTGGAGAAATGACCAAAGCATCTTTAAAGGAATAAATTATACTGTAGAACCTTAATTTTGAGTTTCTTTGCTTCATCTTCAGCAACTTTTACAGCTAAAATTCATGATGAAGATATTTCTACTTTTTTTAAGTCTAAGTTCTTTTTGTGAATGTCTGTTGTCTTCATTTAATAATGCTTATACAGCATTTAAATGAATTTATAGAATTGTTTATACTTTTTTTTTTTCATTTTCCTTTACATATTTTTCCAACAGTTTTTAATTCCCAATGGACACATTTTCATGTGCCTGTTGGTAAAAAGTAAGGTGCCTCAAAGTAAAAATATTATTTTTTCATAAATTGAAAAAAGGAAAAAAAAAAACTTGAGCTATTTCAAAAATAAGAATGCATCCTAAATTTTTAAAAGTGTTTTACAATCTTTAAAATCTGTTTGAAAGGAAACTGAACATTATAATGGAATAAAAATCTTATCTGATTATGAAGCTTTTGATAAATGGTCAGTATTGCTGCCATAACAAACCCCTTGTCTATATGTAAAGTCATTTTTGAGAATTGACAAAAGAATTAATTCTATGAAAAAATTCTATTTTTAAATGAGAAAATAATTTTTTAAACAATTTTAAAATGTTATTATTTCCTACAGTGCACTTTTCCTATGAGGTTCTAATAACACACAATTTTTTAGTATTCAGATTTCAGATCGTCAGAGTTGGTTCAAAAGAGCCTGAACTCATTTCTAATGGGAATGTTCAAAATGCTTTCATGTCTGTCAATAATATTTCACTAGTGTTGTTTTGCTTTTAAACTTTTTTAAAAATCTGCATTTACAGAGAATCTTGCTCAACATATTGATTACTATGATATAATGACAGAGTAGTTTTTATTGTACAAGTAACTTTAGATGACTTGAAACACCTAAATTTGCACCAGATGCAAAACCCAAGCAGTGTAATATTATTTACTAAAGTGGTTAAGAACAAGTACAGTTTTTTTTTTTTTTTTTTTCTCTTAGAACTCTGTATAAAAGTAAACTCTTTATATCGAAATGCTTCCATTTCAAATCCTAAATGTTGTCATGTCACGCATGTGTTGATGTATCACACAATGCACATGTCAAACTGACATTGTAAGGCCCTTTTTTTTTCTGGAAACTTTTTAAAATTGATTGAAAATATGATACTGGATAATTGGTTTAAAGATAAATTGCTTCAAACTATAGCACCATATTTTAATAAAATTTGGGGGAGAGGACACTTGTCCAATCCCAATTAAATCAGGAAATAGATTTTGCAGTTACAATAATTTATCAAGTTATTTTATTAAGAAAAATTAATGAAGAAATCAATGAATAAAAATCAATATATATGGGTATTCTTACACTGAAGCTGTCTAGATTTTTCTCGCAAGGCTCTGTTTTTTGGGAAACTGTGTGAGCAACTTTTTATATTCATAAAAAAATCTATTCATAATTTTGTGAATTTGAAATGATGACATAAGATGAATTTGAATGATATTTAAGTACATTTATACATTTTTAATAAGATCTTTTATATAAGTAAAAGCTGGATAATATAATAGTTTCTGTATCAACTTCAGCTGTTGTGTTTTAGGTCAGATTTTACTTTAAAATGATTAAATTCTGTCTTATAAAAGTATAAATTTAGCTTTCCCCTCTACAACAATACTTTAACCTTTCTTCTGCAAAAGTAAGTAGTATATATCTGAATCTGATAAATCCAAAAAACAAACCAAAAAATTGACAGCTTCAGCAGTAGCAAAAAATAAAATAAAATAAAAGCAAATTCTTGAGTCAGATTGGACTCTGGTAAAACCAAATTATATATCCCAATAAAAGATTCAAGGCAGAATTTTCCCAAATTAACAGTTAAACCATTTGGGTTACTTCACATTTTTGTAGTTCTAAACAAGTGCGTTCTTTCAGATTTCATTAATTTCAAAATGACTCTCCTTGTTCAAATTTCAATTATGGCATTGACATTGTTTAGTGACAGATCTTACTCATGTAAAGGATCAATGAATAATACATTCATTATCAGTAACAATATCATTTTCACTGCATATTAGCATAACATAAATACTACATAGTATAAGATAAATACTTCATAGTAAATACTTCATTTAGAAATTGCTCTCAAAGTTGGCGTTTTGAATAGAACTTCTACCTTTATCGAATAATGGAAAAAACTATTCGATTTTATAGTGTTCAACAGAGAGAAAAACTTCAGTAAAAAGGATTTTTAAAAGTTTTTGTTCATAAATGCTTGGTTCGAGTTTCAGTAACTGGATTTCAATTTTCGTTACAAACAAACGAATAAATGTTATTTTTCAAGATGGGTGTTTATCCATTATCTACAAGAGAGATATAATCCCGAGGGGAGTGTCCTCCGTGAGGGTATTTTTAAGGAAATCTCTTATTTACGCAAGTTTATTCATAGTTCTATAAAAACCACGGAATACTCCGAACGATTAGGCCGACGGACGCGATTGGTTTCCATCGCAGCATCTGTCGTATACCAAGTTTTTGAGAGCAGAACCTAGCAGCTACTATCAGAATCGTAAAAATCATATTTGAGTACCGAGTACACTAAGGCCTTTGCATGCAGGCATACAAAGACATACATTTTTTTAAATTTATCTTGCATTATCCAAATGTGACAAAAATTAGCAAAAAAACTTATATTTTCTCTGCCTTAAAATATTGTATTTCTCTGCTTTCTGCAAATCAAATACATACATTCCAAGCATTTATCATTATTGTTGTTTATTTCAGATATAAATATTCACATTATACTATTCATGTAAAAATTTCATTCCAGTTTTCATGCATGTAAAAATAAATTTCATATCAAAGTGTTTTAACATTTTTTTTTATCAAAGTTCAGGACCTACACCCTAATGTTTTTATTGAGGTCCAAATGCCTTTTTTAAAGCATTTACTCATTTTTTATGCATTTCTTAAAACTATTATTTAACAAATAATTCATACCTTATGCTTAATTTTGACAAATTGTAGATCTAAAGTGTTAATTGTTTGCTTACGGTTATCATAACGAGTCCCGGGCAATGCCGGATGGGTTAGCTAGTCTATTATTAAATACATAAAATCGAAAAAAAAAAATTATCACAATCCATCTTTCAAAAAGTTTGATTAAGTTAAATGTACTCAAAAATGAACCTAAATAAAATGCTCTTTTAAGTATTCCAATCAGAAGTCCGTATTTTCTTCCCTATGCTAACTTCATTGTGATGGGCAAAAATGGAGTCGCCGCCAAGTGCCTGCCGAGTAGAGTTGCCCAATTCTACATTTTTTAGTCATTTTTGGGCTTATCATACTATGTCTATTTAAACAGCGGTGTGCGAGAAAAGAAACTATGTCCGGAGCTAAGTTTCAATTTGCCCTCCCTGGGGGCCCACCTGGAGGTTTTGCCCCGGGGCCCCCAAGTTTATAGTTACGGTATAAAGATATTTATTATAAGTATAAAGATAAAGTATAAAGATATTTATTAACGATTTTCAATCCAATAAATTTTACGGCAGAAAACTGTCAACAATGGAATGTTTTTCGGTCTGGATCGATTTCACTCGAGGCAGATTTCGGACTCAGTGTTCCATTTAATAAAACAGGCGCTTTCTCATAGATCCAAGTATTAAAACAGGCCCTTTTACAAAATTCTATTACATGAAAAATACCATTTATTAATTGTATCTCGTCAGGTATAAAAATCTGTAATTTCCAAAGAAAACTAGTTCCCCATCTTTCGAAGTTCAGTAACTGTATTTCATATTTCCTTACAAAATGTTACTTTTCACGATACTTTCAAATGTTATTTTCACAAACTTAAAATACGATTAAAAAAAATTAATTCTTTTTACTTTTCGCGAAATGTAACCCCCCCCCCCCCTCTCTCTCTGAAAAAAGTACTTGAAACGACCCCTGAATTTTATTTAATTCTTTCACTTTTTAGATATGGCCGACAATCCTTCTCGCCAACCTTCTGGAATTCCTCTCACTGGTCCACAAACCAGTGGATCGAAGAGAGTACGAACGTACAGGAGAGAAATTACGGGTATGTAATTTTTTATGAATAAAAATGAATGAATTAAATAATCATGAATTAAAATTCGTTTTTAATCCGATTATTAAAGCATTAAAATGAGTAACTATTTTTTTTTTTTTAATATTAAAATGCAAGTATGTCTGTAATTAAAATGTCTGTCTGTGAGTGTGCAGGGCCGAAACTAGAGGGGGGACGTGCTCCGGGCGCCAACAGAACAGAAGGTGAAGGGGGCACCAAATTAAGATTTTCTTTGTTGTGTTTTTTATTGGGTGAGACTTGTTGTGCTAAAACCAACTGGTAGGCCTTCCTACCCGGCTAAACCTGTTGTGTGACGTCGTCACTTTTGAATTAAAATTAATTCTTTACTTTTAGAAGAATATTTACTTGAATTTAAATTAAATTCTTTACTTTTAGAAGAATTTTTATTTGAATATGAAATTAAAATGTTTAAAATCATTGTAATAAAGGAGAAAACTAACAAATTTAAAAATGGGTAGACGAAAATTAACAGATACGGAAATAGCCAAAACCAAAGAAATGAATGCCCGCGAATGTCGCATTCAATGACATTAAACGCAATACGCGTACTTAAACAATCATAAAGTGATTTTTTTTTCTTTTTTTTGTAATTTATAAAACAAAAAATAAATTTCCGATGTATAGAAATTTAAAATTTTGCAACGAAAAATGTAAACCTGAAATTTCATTTAAAATTTGCTTATAATTGGTCCAGGAATATTAAAGTTTAATCCATGGCGTATTTAATATATGATATATGATATATAATATATGATGGTTCACCACTCCTTCCATGGATTGAATAGACCAATCAGAAAAGGGCTCCGTCTGTGCATCGCCGTATGGGTTACCATAAAGGGGGAAAGGTTACCATCGCCAACAACCGCCAAGTTTGTCGGCAACATGGCGATATATCGCCAAATTTGGCGACCAAAATTAGTCGCCAAAATTGACGCCAACTTGGCGATACTGTAATATTTCGCCAAATTTTTAATTTCTTTACAACACCAGTTGTGTGACACATCATTTGAGAGGTCTGAAAATGCTAATTCATATTATGGATGTCTTATTTATCTCCCGCCATTCTGCCCCCCCCCCCAGGGGGCACATTTTTAATTTCTTTACAACACCAGTCGTGTGACACGTAATTTGAAAGGTCTGCAACTGCTTATTCATATTATGGATGTCTTGTGTGTCCCCCCCCCACACACACTCTGCTCCCCCAGGGGGTAAATCTGAAAAATGTAAACCTGAAATTTCATTTAAAATTTGCTTATAATTGGTCCAGGAATATTAATGTTTAATCTATGGCGTATTTAATATATGATACTGTTATTACGTAAGCCACGTTTCGATCATCATAAAAATTATGTTTATTATTATTTTTATTATTTTTAAATATAGAATTTATTTTATTAGTCTAAAATTTTAGTCTTTCAAAATAGACCACAGCAGATCTGTGGTCATATCTGTGTTTTGCTGTCATCATATATGTCTGGATACTTAATGTTTTTCTTTCGTTTAGTTGCAGATTTAAGAAGAGAACTTCTGAAAGAGACTGAAAAGATCAAATTTCTTCTCAGGATCATTTCTACATTTGTTGTTGTTGTTATCATCTTGTTGTTGTTTATTTTGATTTTTATTTTGATTAAATTATTTAATATCCTTTAAAAATGTGTTATTTATTTTTGTACTCTTTGTTTTCAGCAGAGCTAAGTATTTTCATTAACCAATTTAATTCATCGCTGTAATGTAATGAAAATCAGCCTAAAGCGTCACATTTGCCATCATTTACTGGTAGATAGTTTACTACAGTAGAATTTTCTAGAGTTCGATTGCCATGCACATTTTATGCTTTTATCAATAAAAAAGCTTCGTAAATATATCAGAAAGAGCTGGTTTAGATTTGAATATAGTAAATACTTGCTGGTAAAATGCATCTGCAAATTTTATTTCTTTACCAATGAAAGTTATTTCGGAAATTAGAAAATTTAAACTTGAAAACAGATTTAAATATACAATATGTACCGTTTAAATGAAAAGATTTTTGAAACTTACAAATTTCTTCTTGGGAAACTATAAATTTTGGAACTCTTCACTTTTAATCATTACAAAACAGATTGCAATGTGGGTAAATTTTAAAACATAACTCAAAAACTTTTTGATGGAATGAGTTATAATTTTGGATTCACATATTTGAAGTTTCGAGAAATTGATTTCTGTTTATAAAAATGTATAGATTATAATTCATATTTTTCTCACCTTTTTTTTTTTCAAATTAATTTTGAAATTCTATGTATTTTGAAATTATTTTTCATTAAATAAATAAATATTATGTATGACATTTTTGATAGAAATTGATTTCAAAAAACTTTATGCGAATCCAGAATTACAGTTCATTCCGTGAAGTACTTTTTCAGCTCTGCATGCTTTCAAAAAATCTACCAAATTGCTATCCGTCAGTCGAAAACATACCCGCTCCCTAATGTTAATCAGATGGGGAAATTTTTACGATATCTCGTTCGCATATCAATATTTTTAAACGATTTTTTTCTCTTTTTTTTTTTTTTCTTTTTCTGCATTGGATAGATGAGGTCAATCTTACGCTTTTTATCGGCACCATAAGTAGGAAGTCTGATTGATAGTCGTTAATTTTTAAGATCTGAGGTTGAAAAAGAAGACGAGAGCAGGTTATCTTATTTTACAATTGAAATATTGTTTGAGTTTTTGATAAAGATCGCATATATTTTTAAAAATTGCTGTTAAAATTGTTGTTTTGAATCATATTTTTCAATGTAAATTAACAACACCTAAAAGCATTTTTATATTATAACTATCACAATGTATTTAAATAAAAATATATGAAGTTTATTAAACGCGATCTGCTTTTTTTTGATTAAGGTAAGTCTTTATATGCTTTTTAATACATTTAATTTTAAATAACATAGTATAATATGTTTTCTGGAGGTTATACATACAAGGAGATTATTCTTTTTCAATGATACACTCTTTAATTTTTATTTCCTCTTAACATCGGATAATTCGAACTAATTTCTGAGAACCTTTGAGTTCGAATTAACGAGCGTCCTCTGTATTTAAAAAACCATGACCCAACAATATACTGAGTGTGAGAATACAGCGTAAAAGTGGTATTATCTTAATTAAATAGATAAAGTGGTATTATCTTAATTAAATAGATAAAATAATTCCATAGATTTGACTATTAAACTAAAAAAATGTCTTATCAGAATAAACTTATATGCAAAATTTCAAGTAAATAGGATAATTCTTCATGAAAAACCCATTAAGGGATATTTTAGCCCCCCGTATCCCCCCCCTGATTATGCTTAGCTAATTGCACCTCCAAAACTAATTGCATAAACATCTTATTAGAATGAACTTATATTCAAAATTTCAATTAAATTGTTAATTTTGTATGAAAATCTGTTCATTCTGCAAAAAAACCTATTAAAAGGGGGCTTTAGCCCCCCCCCCCATTTTCCCCCTTTATGCTTAATCAATGAACCCCCAAAACCAGGGTTGATAAAAATCCTGATTTTTTTAATTTTTTTATTAATATTATTTGTGTACTGTAACGATGTTTGATACATGTATTTATTTATTTCTCAGTATAGATTTATACATTTCTATGAATTTATGACAATTCATAGATAAAAATTCGAAACAATTTAAATTAAAAACTCAGATGATTTACTTAAAACCATACTGCTCTACTATTAAATTGTTATAAATATACCTATGTGTATAGGTCAATTCAAGTTATTAAATCTTTCATTGATATATTACTTCAATAATATATAAATCACATAATAAATGTAGCAAAAAATGCTAAGTACATCATACTCATTCAGATTCATTAATGAATCTCTATCATACAGACTGAAAGTTTCTTTGCTTTTGTATTCTTCATACAATATTCCATTTCTACATTACATAGTTTGCATATTGCTGTCACACCTTTTCCACAAATAGTACCCCCCTCCCCCAGTAAAATGAAACAACATTGGATCTTTCTGTCTACCAGCCATTTTTCTTAGGTACAGGCCTAGAAGTGACAATTTTCGAAAATATTATAGGAAATATAGGAATTTTCAAAGAAATATATAGGAATTTTATAGTAATTTTTAAATGTGTGTAAATACATATGCATATAATAAAATGCATCAAATAGATATTACAGCACATACAATATGGATACATTAACATACAATGCAAACTTATACAATTAATTACTATAGGCATTTTTACAGAGAAATTCAAATTAGAAAAGATCAAAATACAATTACAGTCAACCTAAACAGCACAATTTACTCAGCAAGAAAGAATTCAATATTTATAGATGGAAAATGTTTTGTTACTCCTATTATTAAAATTCATTAGAGAGCTCATTGGAGTTGTATATTCATAAAATAATAATAATAATAATAATAATATATATGTGCTATTATAAAAGCAAAATAGATGATGAAAAAGATCAAATTAAAACTATGCACTGGAGAAATGACCAAAGCATCTTTAAAGGAATAAATTATACTGTAGAACCTTAATTTTGAGTTTCTTTGCTTCATCTTCAGCAACTTTTACAGCTAAAATTCATGATGAAGATATTTCTACTTTTTTTAAGTCTAAGTTCTTTTTGTGAATGTCTGTTGTCTTCATTTAATAATGCTTATACAGCATTTAAATGAATTTATAGAATTGTTTATACTTTTTTTTTTTCATTTTCCTTTACATATTTTTCCAACAGTTTTTAATTCCCAATGGACACATTTTCATGTGCCTGTTGGTAAAAAGTAAGGTGCCTCAAAGTAAAAATATTATTTTTTCATAAATTGAAAAAAGGAAAAAAAAAAACTTGAGCTATTTCAAAAATAAGAATGCATCCTAAATTTTTAAAAGTGTTTTACAATCTTTAAAATCTGTTTGAAAGGAAACTGAACATTATAATGGAATAAAAATCTTATCTGATTATGAAGCTTTTGATAAATGGTCAGTATTGCTGCCATAACAAACCCCTTGTCTATATGTAAAGTCATTTTTGAGAATTGACAAAAGAATTAATTCTATGAAAAAATTCTATTTTTAAATGAGAAAATAATTTTTTAAACAATTTTAAAATGTTATTATTTCCTACAGTGCACTTTTCCTATGAGGTTCTAATAACACACAATTTTTTAGTATTCAGATTTCAGATCGTCAGAGTTGGTTCAAAAGAGCCTGAACTCATTTCTAATGGGAATGTTCAAAATGCTTTCATGTCTGTCAATAATATTTCACTAGTGTTGTTTTGCTTTTAAACTTTTTTAAAAATCTGCATTTACAGAGAATCTTGCTCAACATATTGATTACTATGATATAATGACAGAGTAGTTTTTATTGTACAAGTAACTTTAGATGACTTGAAACACCTAAATTTGCACCAGATGCAAAACCCAAGCAGTGTAATATTATTTACTAAAGTGGTTAAGAACAAGTACAGTTTTTTTTTTTTTTTTTTTTCTCTTAGAACTCTGTATAAAAGTAAACTCTTTATATCGAAATGCTTCCATTTCAAATCCTAAATGTTGTCATGTCACGCATGTGTTGATGTATCACACAATGCACATGTCAAACTGACATTGTAAGGCCCTTTTTTTTTCTGGAAACTTTTTAAAATTGATTGAAAATATGATACTGGATAATTGGTTTAAAGATAAATTGCTTCAAACTATAGCACCATATTTTAATAAAATTTGGGGGAGAGGACACTTGTCCAATCCCAATTAAATCAGGAAATAGATTTTGCAGTTACAATAATTTATCAAGTTATTTTATTAAGAAAAATTAATGAAGAAATCAATGAATAAAAATCAATATATATGGGTATTCTTACACTGAAGCTGTCTAGATTTTTCTCGCAAGGCTCTGTTTTTTGGGAAACTGTGTGAGCAACTTTTTATATTCATAAAAAAATCTATTCATAATTTTGTGAATTTGAAATGATGACATAAGATGAATTTGAATGATATTTAAGTACATTTATACATTTTTAATAAGATCTTTTATATAAGTAAAAGCTGGATAATATAATAGTTTCTGTATCAACTTCAGCTGTTGTGTTTTAGGTCAGATTTTACTTTAAAATGATTAAATTCTGTCTTATAAAAGTATAAATTTAGCTTTCCCCTCTACAACAATACTTTAACCTTTCTTCTGCAAAAGTAAGTAGTATATATCTGAATCTGATAAATCCAAAAAACAAACCAAAAAATTGACAGCTTCAGCAGTAGCAAAAAATAAAATAAAATAAAAGCAAATTCTTGAGTCAGATTGGACTCTGGTAAAACCAAATTATATATCCCAATAAAAGATTCAAGGCAGAATTTTCCCAAATTAACAGTTAAACCATTTGGGTTATTTCACATTTTTGTAGTTCTAAACAAGTGCGTTCTTTCAGATTTCATTAATTTCAAAATGACTCTCCTTGTTCAAATTTCAATTATGGCATTGACATTGTTTAGTGACAGATCTTACTCATGTAAAGGATCAATGAATAATACATTCATTATCAGTAACAATATCATTTTCACTGCATATTAGCATAACATAAATACTACATAGTATAAGATAAATACTTCATAGTAAATACTTCATTTAGAAATTGCTCTCAAAGTTGGCGTTTTGAATAGAACTTCTACCTTTATCGAATAATGGAAAAAACTATTCGATTTTATAGTGTTCAACAGAGAGAAAAACTTCAGTAAAAAGGATTTTTAAAAGTTTTTGTTCATAAATGCTTGGTTCGAGTTTCAGTAACTGGATTTCAATTTTCGTTACAAACAAACGAATAAATGTTATTTTTCAAGATGGGTGTTTATCCATTATCTACAAGAGAGATATAATCCCGAGGGGAGTGTCCTCCGTGAGGGTATTTTTAAGGAAATCTCTTATTTACGCAAGTTTATTCATAGTTCTATAAAAACCACGGAATACTCCGAACGATTAGGCCGACGGACGCGATTGGTTTCCATCGCAGCATCTGTCGTATACCAAGTTTTTGAGAGCAGAACCTCCCAGCTACTATCAGAATCGTAAAAATCATATTTGAGTACCGAGTACACTAAGGCCTTTGCATGCAGGCATACAAAGACATACATTTTTTTAAATTTATCTTGCATTATCCAAATGTGACAAAAATTAGCAAAAAAACTTATATTTTCTCTGCCTTAAAATATTGTATTTCTCTGCTTTCTGCAAATCAAATACATACATTCCAAGCATTTATCATTATTGTTGTTTATTTCAGATATAAATATTCACATTATACTATTCATGTAAAAATTTCATTCCAGTTTTCATGCATGTAAAAAATAAATTTCATATCAAAGTGTTTTAACATTTTTTTTTATCAAAGTTCAGGACCTACACCCTAATGTTTTTATTGAGGTCCAAATGCCTTTTTTAAAGCATTTACTCATTTTTTATGCATTTCTTAAAACTATTATTTAACGAATAATTCATACCTTATGCTTAATTTTGACAAATTGTAGATCTAAAGTGTTAATTGTTTGCTTACGGTTATCATAACGAGTCCCGGGCAATGCCGGATGGGTTAGCTAGTCTATTATTAAATACATAAAATCGAAAAAAAAAAATTATCACAATCCATCTTTCAAAAAGTTTGATTAAGTTAAATGTACTCAAAAATGAACCTAAATAAAATGCTCTTTTAAGTATTCCAATCAGAAGTCCGTATTTTCTTCCCTATGCTAACTTCATTGTGATCGGCAAAAATGGAGTCGCCGCCAAGTGCCTGCCGAGTAGAGTTGCCCAATTCTACATTTTTTAGTCATTTTTGGGCTTATCATACTATGTCTATTTAAACAGCGGTGTGCGAGAAAAGAAACTATGTCCGGAGCTAAGTTTCAATTTGCCCTCCCTGGGGGCCCACCTGGAGGTTTTGCCCCGGGGCCCCCAAGTTTATAGTTACGGTATAAAGATATTTATTATAAGTATAAAGATAAAGTATAAAGATATTTATTAACGATTTTCAATCCAATAAATTTTACGGCAGAAAACTGTCAACAATGGAATGTTTTTCGGTCTGGATCGATTTCACTCGAGGCAGATTTCGGACTCAGTGTTCCATTTAATAAAACAGGCGCTTTCTCATAAATCCAAGTATTAAAACAGGCCCTTTTACAAAATTCTATTACATGAAAAATACCATTTATTAATTGTATCTCGTCAGGTATAAAAATCTGTAATTTCCAAAGAAAACTAGTTCCCCATCTTTCGAAGTTCAGTAACTGTATTTCATATTTCCTTACAAAATGTTACTTTTCACGATACTTTCAAATGTTATTTTCACAAACTTAAAATACGATTAAAAAAAATTCTTTTTACTTTTCGCGAAATGTAACCACCCCCCCCCCTCTCTCTCTGAAAAAAGTACTTGAAACGACCCCTGAATTTTATTTAATTCTTTCACTTTTTAGATATGGCCGACAATCCTTCTCGCCAACCTTCTGGAATTCCTCTCACTGGTCCACAAACCAGTGGATCGACGAGAGTACGAACGTACAGGAGAGAAATTACGGGTATGTAATTTTTTATGAATAAAAATGAATGAATTAAATAATCATGAATTAAAATTCGTTTTTAATCCGATTATTAAAGCATTAAAATGAGTAACTATTTTTTTTTTTTTAATATTAAAATGCAAGTATGTCTGTAATTAAAATGTCTGTCTGTGAGTCTGTGAGTGTGCAGGGCTGAAACTAGAGGGGGGACGTGCTCCGGGCGCCAACAGAACAGAAGGTGAAGGGGGCACCAAATTAAGATTTTCTTTGTTGTGTTTTTTATTGGGTGAGACTTGTTGTGCTAAAACCAACTGGTAGGCCTTCCTACCCGGCTAAACCTGTTGTGTGACGTCGTCACTTTTGAATTAAAATTAATTCTTTACTTTTAGAAGAATATTTACTTGAATTTAAATTAAATTCTTTACTTTTAGAAGAATTTTTATTTGAATATGAAATTAAAATGTTTAAAATCATTGTAATAAAGGAGAAAACTAACAAATTTAAAAATGGGTAGACGAAAATTAACAGATACGGAAATAGCCAAAACCAAAGAAATGAATGACCGCGAATGTCGCATTCAATGACATTAAACGCAATACGCGTACTTAAACAATCATAAAGTGATTTTTTTTTATTTTTTTTGTAATTTATAAAACAAAAAATAAATTTCCGATGTATAGAAATTTAAAATTTTGCAACGAAAAATGTAAACCTGAAATTTCATTTAAAATTTGCTTATAATTGGTCCAGGAATATTAAAGTTTAATCCATGGCGTATTTAATATATGATATATAATACATGATGGTTCACCACTCCTTCCATGGATTGAATAGACCAATCAGAAAAGGGCTCCGTCTGTGCATCGCCGTATGGGTTACCATAAAGGGGGAAAGGTTACCATTGCCAACAACCGCCAAGTTTGTCGGCAACATGGCGATATATCGCCAAATTTGGCGACCAAAATTAGTCGCCAAAATTGACGCCAACTTGGCGATACTGTAATATTTCGCCAAATTTTTAATTTCTTTACAACACCAGTTGTGTGACACATCATTTGAGAGGTCTGAAAATGCTAATTCATATTATGGATGTCTTATTTATCTCCCGCCATTCTGCCCCCCCCCCCAGGGGGCACATTTTTAATTTCTTTACAACACCAGTCGTGTGACACGTAATTTGAAAGGTCTGCAACTGCTTATTCATATTATGGATGTCTTGTGTGTCCCCCCCCCCCCACACACACTCTGCTCCCCCAGGGGGTAAATCTGAAAAATGTAAACCACAAATTTCATTTAAAATTTGCTTATAATTGGTCCAGGAATATTAATGTTTAATCTATGGCGTATTTAATATATGATACTGTTATTACGTAAGCCACGTTTCGATCATCATAAAAATTATGTTTATTATTATTTTTATTATTTTTAAATATAGAATTTATTTTATTAGTCTAAAATTTTAGTCTTTCAAAATAGACCACAGCAGATCTGTGGTCATATCTGTGTTTTGCTGTCATCATATATGTCTGGATACTTAATGTTTTTCTTTCGTTTAGTTGCAGATTTAAGAAGAGAACTTCTGAAAGAGACTGAAAAGATCAAATTTCTTCTCAGGATCATTTCTACATTTGTTGTTGTTGTTATCATCTTGTTGTTGTTTATTTTGATTTTTATTTTGATTAAATTATTTAATATCCTTTAAAAATGTGTTATTTATTTTTGTACTCTTTGTTTTCAGCAGAGCTAAGTATTTTCATTAACCAATTTAATTCATCGCTGTAATGTAATGAAAATCAGCCTAAAGCGTCACATTTGCCATCATTTACTGGTAGATAGTTTACTACAGTAGAATTTTCTAGAGTTCGATTGCCAAGCACATTTTATGCTTTTATCAATAAAAAAGCTTCGTAAATATATCAGAAAGAGCTGGTTTAGATTTGAATATAGTAAATACTTGCTGGTAAAATGCATCTGCAAATTTTATTTCTTTACCAATGAAAGTTATTTCGGAAATTAGAAAATTTAAACTTGAAAACAGATTTAAATATACAATATGTACCGTTTAAATGAAAAGATTTTTGAAACTTACAAATTTCTTCTTGGGAAACTATAAATTTTGGAACTCTTCACTTTTAATCATTACAAAACAGACTGCAATGTGGGTAAATTTTAAAACATAACTCAAAAACTTTTTGATGGAATGAGTTATAATTTTGGATTCACATATTTGAAGTTTCGAGAAATTGATTTCTGTTTATAAAAATGTATAGATTATAATTCATATTTTTCTCACCTTTTTTTTTTCAAATTAATTTTGAAATTCTATGTATTTTGAAATTATTTTTCATTAAATAAATAAATATTATGTATGACATTTTTGATAGAAATTGATTTCAAAAAACTTTATGCGAATCCAGAATTACAGTTCATTCCGTGAAGTACTTTTTCAGCTCTGCATGCTTTCAAAAAATCTACCAAATTGCTATCCGTCAGTCGAAAACATACCCGCTCCCTAATGTTAATCAGATGGGGAAATTTTTACGATATCTCGTTCGCATATCAATATTTTTAAACGATTTTTTTCTCTTTTTTTTTTTTTTCTTTTTCTGCATTGGATAGATGAGGTCAATCTTACGCTTTTTATCGGCACCATAAGTAGGAAGTCTGATTGATAGTCGTTAATTTTTAAGATCTGAGGTTGAAAAAGAAGACGAGAGCAGGTTATCTTATTTTACAATTGAAATATTGTTTGAGTTTTTGATAAAGATCGCATATATTTTTAAAAATTTCTGTTAAAATTGTTGTTTTGAATCATATTTTTCAATGTAAATTAACAACACCTAAAAGCATTTTTATATTATAACTATCACAATGTATTTAAATAAAAATATATGAAGTTTATTAAACGCGATCTGCTTTTTTTTGATTAAGGTAAGTCTTTATATGCTTTTTAATACATTTAATTTTAAATAACATAGTATAATATGTTTTCTGGAGGTTATACATACAAGGAGATTATTCTTTTTCAATGATACACTCTTTAATTTTTATTTCCTCTTAACATCGGATAATTCGAACTAATTTCTGAGAACCTTTGAGTTCGAATTAACGAGCGTCCTCTGTATTTAAAAAACATGACCCAACAATATACTGAGTGTGAGAATACAGCGTAAAAGTGGTATTATCTTAATTAAATAGATAAAGTGGTATTATCTTAATTAAATAGATAAAATAATTCCATAGATTTGACTATTAAACTAAAAAAATGTCTTATCAGAATAAACTTATATACAAAATTTCAAGTAAATAGGATAATTCTTCATGAAAAACCCATTAAGGGATATTTTAGCCCCCCGTATCCCCCCTGATTATGCTTAGCTAATTGCACCTCCAAAACTAATTGCATAAACATCTTATTAGAATGAACTTATATTCAAAATTTCAATTAAATTGTTAATTTTGTATGAAAATCTGTTCATTCTGCAAAAAAACCTATTAAAAGGGGGCTTTAGCCCCCCCCCCATTTTCCCCCTTTATGCTTAATCAATGAACCCCCAAAACCAGGGTTGATAAAAATCCTGATTTTTTTAATTTTTTTATTAATATTATTTGTGTACTGTAACGATGTTTGATACATGTATTTATTTATTTCTCAGTATAGATTTATACATTTCTATGAATCTATGACAATTCATAGATAAAAATTCGAAACAATTTAAATTAAAAACTCAGATGATTTACTTAAAACCATACTGCTCTACTATTAAATTGTTATAAATATACCTATGTGTATAGGTCAATTCAAGTTATTAAATCTTTCATTGATATATTACTTCAATAATATATAAATCACATAATAAATGTAGCAAAAAATGCTAAGTACATCATACTCATTCAGATTCATTAATGAATCTCTATCATACAGACTGAAAGTTTCTTTGCTTTTGTATTCTTCATACAATATTCCATTTCTACATTACATAGTTTGCATATTGCTGTCACACCTTTTCCAGAAATAGTACCCCCCTCCCCCAGTAAAATGAAACAACATTGGATCTTTCTGTCTACCAGCCATTTTTCTTAGGTACAGGCCTAGAAGTGACAATTTTCGAAAATATTATAGGAATTTTCAAAGAAATATATAGGAATTTTATAGTAATTTTTAAATGTGTGTAAATACATATGCATATAATAAAATGCATCAAATAGATATTACAGCACATACAATATGGATACATTAACATACAATGCAAACTTATACAATTAATTACTATAGGCATTTTTACAGAGAAATTCAAATTAGAAAAGATCAAAATACAATTACAGTCAACCTAAACAGCACAATTTACTCAGCAAGAAAGAATTCAATATTTATAGATGGAAAATGTTTTGTTACTCCTATTATTAAAATTCATTAGAGAGCTCATTGGAGTTGTATATTCATAAAATAATAATAATAATAATAATAATATATATGTGCTATTATAAAAGCAAAATAGATGATGAAAAAGATCAAATTAAAACTATGCACTGGAGAAATGACCAAAGCATCTTTAAAGGAATAAATTATACTGTAGAACCTTAATTTTGAGTTTCTTTGCTTCATCTTCAGCAACTTTTACCGCTAAAATTCATGATGAAGATATTTCTACTTTTTTTAAGTCTAAGTTCTTTTTGTGAATGTCTGTTGTCTTCATTTAATAATGCTTATACAGCATTTAAATGAATTTATAGAATTGTTTATACTTTTTTTTTTTTCATTTTCCTTTACATATTTTTCCAACAGTTTTTAATTCCCAATGGACACATTTTCATGTGCCTGTTGGTAAAAAGTAAGGTGCCTCAAAGTAAAAATATTATTTTTTCATAAATTGAAAAAAGGAAAAAAAAAAACTTGAGCTATTTCAAAAATAAGAATGCATCCTAAATTTTTAAAAGTGTTTTACAATCTTTAAAATCTGTTTGAAAGGAAACTGAACATTATAATGGAATAAAAATCTTATCTGATTATGAAGCTTTTGATAAATGGTCAGTATTGCTGCCATAACAAACCCCTTGTCTATATGTAAAGTCATTTTTGAGAATTGACAAAAGAATTAATTCTATGAAAAAATTCTATTTTTAAATGAGAAAATAATTTTTTAAACAATTTTAAAATGTTATTATTTCCTACAGTGCACTTTTCCTATGAGGTTCTAATAACACACAATTTTTTAGTATTCAGATTTCAGATCGTCAGAGTTGGTTCAAAAGAGCCTGAACTCATTTCTAATGGGAATGTTCAAAATGCTTTCATGTCTGTCAATAATATTTCACTAGTGTTGTTTTGCTTTTAAACTTTTTTAAAAATCTGCATTTACAGAGAATCTTGCTCAACATATTGATTACTATGATATAATGACAGAGTAGTTTTTATTGTACAAGTAACTTTAGATGACTTGAAACACCTAAATTTGCACCAGATGCAAAACCCAAGCAGTGTAATATTATTTACTAAAGTGGTTAAGAACAAGTACAGTTTTTTTTTTTTTTTTTTCTCTTAGAACTCTGTATAAAAGTAAACTCTTTATATCGAAATGCTTCCATTTCAAATCCTAAATGTTGTCATGTCACGCATGTGTTGATGTATCACACAATGCACATGTCAAACTGACATTGTAAGGCCCTTTTTTTTTCTGGAAACTTTTTAAAATTGATTGAAAATATGATACTGGATAATTGGTTTAAAGATAAATTGCTTCAAACTATAGCACCATATTTTAATAAAATTTGGGGGAGAGGACACTTGTCCAATCCCAATTAAATCAGGAAATAGATTTTGCAGTTACAATAATTTATCAAGTTATTTTATTAAGAAAAATTAATGAAGAAATCAATGAATAAAAATCAATATATATGGGTATTCTTACACTGAAGCTGTCTAGATTTTTCTCGCAAGGCTCTGTTTTTTGGGAAACTGTGTGAGCAACTTTTTATATTCATAAAAAAATCTATTCATAATTTTGTGAATTTGAAATGATGACATAAGATGAATTTGAATGATATTTAAGTACATTTATACATTTTTAATAAGATCTTTTATATAAGTAAAAGCTGGATAATATAATAGTTTCTGTATCAACTTCAGCTGTTGTGTTTTAGGTCAGATTTTACTTTAAAATGATTAAATTCTGTCTTATAAAAGTATAAATTTAGCTTTCCCCTCTACAACAATACTTTAACCTTTCTTCTGCAAAAGTAAGTAGTATATATCTGAATCTGATAAATCCAAAAAACAAACCAAAAAATTGACAGCTTCAGCAGTAGCAAAAAATAAAATAAAATAAAAGCAAATTCTTGAGTCAGATTGGACTCTGGTAAAACCAAATTATATATCCCAATAAAAGATTCAAGGCAGAATTTTCCCAAATTAACAGTTAAACCATTTGGGTTACTTCACATTTTTGTAGTTCTAAACAAGTGCGTTCTTTCAGATTTCATTAATTTCAAAATGACTCTCCTTGTTCAAATTTCAATTATGGCATTGACATTGTTTAGTGACAGATCTTACTCATGTAAAGGATCAATGAATAATACATTCATTATCAGTAACAATATCATTTTCACTGCATATTAGCATAACATAAATACTACATAGTATAAGATAAATACTTCATAGTAAATACTTCATTTAGAAATTGCTCTCAAAGTTGGCGTTTTGAATAGAACTTCTACCTTTATCGAATAATGGAAAAAACTATTCGATTTTATAGTGTTCAACAGAGAGAAAAACTTCAGTAAAAAGGATTTTTAAAAGTTTTTGTTCATAAATGCTTGGTTCGAGTTTCAGTAACTGGATTTCAATTTTCGTTACAAACAAACGAATAAATGTTATTTTTCAAGATGGGTGTTTATCCATTATCTACAAGAGAGATATAATCCCGAGGGGAGTGTCCTCCGTGAGGGTATTTTTAAGGAAATCTCTTATTTACGCAAGTTTATTCATAGTTCTATAAAAACCACGGAATACTCCGAACGATTAGGCCGACGGACGCGATTGGTTTCCATCGCAGCATCTGTCGTATACCAAGTTTTTGAGAGCAGAACCTCCCAGCTACTATCAGAATCGTAAAAATCATATTTGAGTACCGAGTACACTAAGGCCTTTGCATGCAGGCATACAAAGACATACATTTTTTTAAATTTATCTTGCATTATCCAAATGTGACAAAAATTAGCAAAAAAACTTATATTTTCTCTGCCTTAAAATATTGTATTTCTCTGCTTTCTGCAAATCAAATACATACATTCCAAGCATTTATCATTATTGTTGTTTATTTCAGATATAAATATTCACATTATACTATTCATGTAAAAATTTCATTCCAGTTTTCATGCATGTAAAAAATAAATTTCATATCAAAGTGTTTTAACATTTTTTTTTATCAAAGTTCAGGACCTACACCCTAATGTTTTTATTGAGGTCCAAATGCCTTTTTTAAAGCATTTACTTATTTTTTATGCATTTCTTAAAACTATTATTTAACGAATAATTCATACCTTATGCTTAATTTTGACAAATTGTAGATCTAAAGTGTTAATTGTTTGCTTACGGTTATCATAACGAGTCCCGGGCAATGCCGGATGGGTTAGCTAGTCTATTATTAAATACATAAAATCGAAAAAAAAAAATTATCACAATCCATCTTTAGAAAAGTTTGATTAAGTTAAATGTACTCAAAAATGAACCTAAATAAAATGCTCTTTTAAGTATTCCAATCAGAAGTCCGTATTTTCTTCCCTATGCTAACTTCATTGTGATCGGCAAAAATGGAGTCGCCGCCAAGTGCCTGCCGAGTAGAGTTGCCCAATTCTACATTTTTTAGTCATTTTTGGGCTTATCATACTATGTCTATTTAAACAGCGGTGTGCGAGAAAAGAAACTATGTCCGGAGCTAAGTTTCAATTTGCCCTCCCTGGGGGCCCACCTGGAGGTTTTGCCCCGGGGCCCCCAAGTTTATAGTTACGGTATAAAGATATTTATTATAAGTATAAAGATAAAGTATAAAGATATTTATTAACGATTTTCAATCCAATAAATTTTACGGCAGAAAACTGTCAACAATGGAATGTTTTTCGGTCTGGATCGATTTCACTCGAGGCAGATTTCGGACTCAGTGTTCCATTTAATAAAACAGGCGCTTTCTCATAAATCCAAGTATTAAAACAGGCCCTTTTACAAAATTCTATTACATGAAAAATACCATTTATTAATTGTATCTCGTCAGGTATAAAAATCTGTAATTTCCAAAGAAAACTAGTTCCCCATCTTTCGAAGTTCAGTAACTGTATTTCATATTTCCTTACAAAATGTTACTTTTCACGATACTTTCAAATGTTATTTTCACAAACTTAAAATGGTGAAATCTAAATTTTAAAAAACGCTATAAATTTAATTTACAAATATGAATATTACAGGAATTATCCTTTTTATAAGAACAAAACTTTTTTCTCCCTCTTGGTGCCTTTCTTCCCTTGCTTACATATACTGTAAAATGCCGATTATCCGGACCGAGTCTGATCCTGTAAATGAAAAATCCATATGATTGGATATTTTTAAAAACCGGACTTGTCAATACTTTAAATCGCCCTTCACACTTTTCCAAGTCTAGTCATTACAGTAGCACACATTTTAGCATATCACAAATGGGGCATATAGAAGTTTTTTTTTTATTATTTATAATTTATATAGAAAAGGCGTAGGAGGGGGGGGGAGGGGAGCGGCGGACGGGGGTGGGTGGGTGGGACGAATTTGGGAGGGGAAGAAAAATTAAAAGCATGAACATTGTACATAAAACAATAAAGAGAAAAGATCAGACTTTAAGAGACTGTATTACGAATCAATATATCATAAAATGAGATGGACCAACATATAACAGTACAATTTCAAAAATGTAAAAAATATCAATATTCGTTGAGATTGATTTAAAAAAAGAGGGGTGGTACTTTTCCGTTTTCAATGCCAAAATGGATGCTAATGCACTATTTCTTTCAACCCTAATCGTGTAAAAGCATAAATTCCATTATCATTATAAATTCCATATCCATTTTCAAACATATATTTTCAATGCTCATTTTCGTATCAACACTTTTTTTTTTTTTTTTTCCAAAAGTTTCGATTCAGGTGAATTGCGCTAACTATTACACTTGGTGACAATGGCGTTTGTATAACGGAAAACTACCCTTTTTTGTATTATGGTACTCTATAGAAAATAATAGGCTCTGAAGGATTGTGAAAAATTTATATATTTAAATGGGAATTTTGCCAAATTATTTAGCTACTGCAGGTTGACTTCTTATATGGCAATTTATTTTTGTCGTCAAATTTAGTGATATCTTGCCAATTTGACGAACATTGTGACAAATGATAACTTATTTTAATGCATTTTTGCGTGCTAAATCGAATGGTAGAAGTTTAATCTTCTAAATGAAATATTTCGCAAGATATGGCATATTTTACAAATTTGGCGATGTCTTTGGAGCCAAAACCTCAAAATTCTAACATTGCAAATTATAATTTCTTAAAATAAAAGCTATATATTGCATTGTGAAATTTTCAAATGGTAAAAATAGGAACAAACGTTTAAAAAAAAATCCTTAAAATCAAGTATTATACGTACAAAAAAAAATACGAAAGAAATCCAAACTGTCGATAAAACGTGAGCAACATATTTTCATCTTTATAATATGAAATTAGAATTAAAGGGATTAAATTTCTATATTCGGATAAATTGGATTAAGAAAGAAAGCTGTTTTAAATATCCTGCTGACTGAATTCGGCTTTCAGTGAAGATTTTGCTATGTAAAATCTCCTATATTGGTTAGTTAAAGAATTATGTGTCAAATGAATCTGTTTATGAAAGTTTGCTTCTTTTAGAAATATTTTGTTACATAAATTTTGATCTGGATTCCACTGTTAAATACATTATTTTACAGAGAAAATTTAGGTACAGCATGTTGTTCTATTTTGTTTAGTTCTTGAAGTATGCAAAAAAAAAACTTATACGATTAGGTGAATGCGATTATAAAACCTTAGACTTAAAAAAAAAAGTTCTACGCTTTTTGAGGAGGCTTGCATGTATTAGTATTTATACATTGCATTTAAATACAAGATAAAATTCATCGATATATTACATTTGACTCAAGATTTGATTGGAGAAACTGAGCAGCGTAGCGGGCTATTCCTGCTAGTAATATATAAATCCATGCCTGATGAAGCATGCTGCCAGATGAAGTTTTAGGAGCTGAAAGGAAAAAAAGTTATTATACAAAGATTATTCAATTTATCACTTTTAATACATGAATTTTATGACACTTAAAATAAAATAGAAAATAAAGAATACTTAAATTATTTTTTCCTGAAAATAAAACAATATTGTTCTTATTTTATATTAATGTAAAAAATACTAGATGGAACCGTCAAAACTTGACAGCAAACAACTTCACACTATTAAAATGCACAAACATTATGTGTGAATAATATAAATTATTTAATAGGAAACACTTTTAATTACAGACACTTTTTTTACACAATGAAACAGAAATAAAAACATTAAATTAACATATAAAAGTACATTTGTTGACGTTTCGAAAAAGATCCTTTTCCCTTTTCAAAACAATCACAGATTTAAAAAAAAAACAACATATGTTGGAAACGTGCATTAAAAGTTGAAGTTACCAGCTGAATACACCATTATGTTAAAGTTATATGCAACGACAAAGACTATGCAAAGATTTTCCAAAATGACAGTATGTTATTTCCAAAACCACCTTCGACATTGAAGAATATAAAATGGACCCGATTAATTTTGAGAATTACTCAGGAGGACCATTTAGAGCAGACAGATAAAAGAATTACTAGCAGGAAATTTATGTATAGAAAAAAAGGGAGCATGTAGCTCATATTAAATATAATAGAAAAACCTCAGCCCTAGCAAGATTTTATTAAGAAGAAACCATCTAAATAAATTTCAATAAAAGTAAAATAATTTTCGCCTCCAGTCTATATTAGGGGAGCGTAGGCATATTTGGACCGCCACTCTAAATGGACCGTTGCCATTCTGATGTTATTTACGGCAAGAGATGTTATTTACCGCTCAAATTCCACTCATCATAATGACGTCAGTTATGAGTAGCAGAAGCTCTCGCCAAAAAGGTGTTGTTTTTAAGTAATTTAAGAAAATGTAAAATAAACTGCTTTGATCTAATTTTTTCCTAGTAAATATATCTCTTTAATGACGGAACTGGTGAAATATTTGCTATACTTAAATCCTAACACCTGAAGGGTCGAAAATCTCTGAATGGACTCTTCTATTTCCCGTGTTTGAATTTTCTACTCCCGTAAACAAGAGAGGCGTGTTCCAAGTGTCATTTTGATATATGTAAGATTACCTCTCGATGTCCCCCACCTATTTTCGCTCGTTTCTCGTTTCTGTTCATAACAACAAAGATAAGATATTGAGCAAAATAATCCTATCAACTTTGCTTCAATTTCTATTTCCACAGAAACAATATTTATCACTTTCCACTCTTTTGAATTTATATTATTTAATAAGTAATATTAAAACTATTTTTAGACCCAAGCTGCCTTTTTTTTACAGGCCCAGAGAGTTTTTTGGGATGTAATTTGCATAAATTTTTGTTCAAAAACGAAGTATTTATTAATATTTTCAATTTGCTTATAAAAGCAAAAGCTTTTTCAGAAAAATAGTGACAGAAATCACTTTTTAAGCCGATTTTTAGGGTGTTACAGACAAAAATAAATTTGCCATTGTGCGATAAATAATTATAGCCTAAGATATAACACATTTATTCAAAAATAAAAAGGACCATAGTTAATCGAATAGTAACGTTTTCATAATTCATAATTTTGTGTTCAAAAATGAGTTGCCAATTTTTAAAATGTCTTGTGTTGTTGAGCAGCGGGAAATAAAAAAAAATTCGAATTCTTTTAAGAAGAAGGATGCAACATATTAAAATGTTTTTGACAAAGAATTCTAATTTTTTTTTAAACCTTTATTTCATGTAATAACATTTTTCCTGCAAATACGTTTCTGGAAATAAATAAATAAAAATAAACAAAATAAACAAATAAGATATAATGTTTATTATTATTATTATTATTATTTTCAATTTTTTCGTTGAAGCTGTTAAAACTGAAATTCTTAAAGCATAAACTATAAAAATTGACAAGACATTCTAATATAAATGTATAAATGTTCACAAAAGTATTTTCTTTAGTGCAAAAAGGGAAAAGAAGTAAGAAACAACATTTTCCCTTCTCTCATTTTCTCATTTTGTTTTTGCACCGAAAAAAAAGGCTCCTTTAAAAAAAAGTATCTATTTATGAAATAGTATACAATTCAAAAGTATTATTATCTGGTATTTCAGGAGATCTATTCCTTTGAGATCTCACATCACGATTTGTATGGTTTGGTCCATGTGTACAAAATAAACTGTACCTCGATTCAAAAGTTTCCCTCGAAAATATCCAATAAACTGAAGTAAATCCAATCACAAGACTCATGCAGTATTTTACAACGAACACAAAAAAATGAGGTTCAACTTTGATTTTTCACATGAACAATTGCGCGATTTAAACCAGCTCTCTCTAAATTGGTAATCATAGAAGAGGCATGCTATGTAAATGACTGCAGGCGTGATATAAAGAATGGAAAAAACAAATATTTTGAGCATTAATTTTTCTAGATTACTGGTCTTTGCATTATTTTGTTTCTTCACTACTGAACGTATATGTATTATTTTTAAACTAGACTATGATAAATATTAAAAGATGCATTTCTTGTTTATTTCTGAGGGTGCAGTGTTTCTTAACCTCCTGAGACCTGGGCAAAATGAAAATAATAAAGAGGATTCTCACATTAGGCACCAGTACTTTCAAACAGGAATCTTTAACTTGTATAAACCTAAAACCTTCTATGAAATTTTGTAGATACGTTTGTTCTAATATAATACTTCCCTGACTAGTTTTAGAGATTCATTGGTAAGTTAACCCTCCTTAATTGATTTTTAATGTAGATTTATCAAATTTCCTTCAACTTTTGGAAATATTTTTTTGAAATAAGAGCATAACATACGATTAGTGTGAATAGTCTGTGAGCTCAATGCTATCAGTTTAACTGGGCATTTTTAACTTTATTGTAAACTATGATGTCCAAAGTCACACAAAATAATTCTATTACACATAAAAGAAACAGGGTTCTACAGGGAAAAAATATTTGCATTGTAATTTAATTATGTTTGAATATTAGAAACACAATGAAATTTATATGTATTACTAACATATACTATAAATGGCTCACCAAAGTGCAAATGTACAAAATATTGTCAATGTGCAAAATAATTCGGTTACAGCCTTTATGCGATACAGTCTATCTGTGGAAAGTGCATTTTGAACTTTCGTTTAGTTTTTAACACTTTTCAATAAAATTAAAAAGCAATTATGAATTCGGTTTGTCAGTCTGTCTATGGGGAAAATAATTTGAGCTTTATTTTAATGATGTTACAAAATTTCGAATGTATATTGAAATTGATATACATTGAGGTTCACTACAAGAGGCTTATTATTAAATATGGTGTGCATAGCACTTACAGTTCCATTACAGGG
Organism: Maratus speculifer; assembly: GCA_964019185.1. NCBI lineage: Eukaryota > Metazoa > Arthropoda > Arachnida > Araneae > Salticidae > Maratus > Maratus speculifer. The sequence continues at coordinate 266,762,254 of OZ025301.1, forward strand.
ACAGTGAAAAGAATTGAGTTATATGGAGGAACTAAAGACATAAGATTAAAAAAACTTGCTTTGTAAAAAATATATGGAATGATTCAGAATCAGAAAAGAAAATTCAAGATAATGATGATTGTTTTTGCCTAATTTGTATGAAAAATAAAATAGCAAAATTAATGCAGTGTTCAGATTGTCAAATAGGGTTCAAAGTTGTGCACGCTGAAAAAATTAACAAAAGAAATTCATGTGTAACCGTTGCATCATTTTATATATGATAGTCAAGAAACTAGCAATTAATTTCGTAATTTCTATTCTTAATTACTTATAATTTTGATTTACATTTTGAAAACATTTCATTTAATGAATTTTCATTGCTGGTTTTATTTTATTGTTTCTTAAATAGTTTTTAATAAAATTAGTTACATTCCCTATTCATTAAAACAGCCTAATTCTGTTTGGTCCAATTTAAGAGACTGGCGGTCCAACTTAAGTGCCCAATCGCTGAATTTGGACCAATTTGACAATTTTTTCAAACTCAAATAAAACTTAAGATTTTCAAAAAATAATTGTTTTAAAGCTTTATTTAGATAGTATATGAATAGACTAACCACACATAGTAATATTTTGCAGCTATTCCAAAAATGAAGAGAGTTACACCTAACAATAAATGAAGTGGTCCAAATTTACCGACTCTCCCCTATCCATCCATTATAAGAGAAAACATAGAGATTGTAACCTGCACAAACTCAATATGTAACGATGCAGCGTCATTTCTCTTTCCAAAATATGGCTCGAGCTACTCAATGATTATGAAAATAAAAATAAATATCCAAGTAAAAAGAATAAGTGGAAAGCTGAATGATGGCGTGTCATGAATCTTGTAATTTTAGATTAGATTTATTTATTTGTTTTTGTTATACATCTCCAGGGCCGGTGCCAGATGTGAGGCAAGTGAGGCGGTTGCCTCAGGGCACATGCCAAAAGGGCGGCATTTGCCTGGCATATATATTGAACATATAATCGATTATTATTTTGTTTGTCTAAACTATTAAAAAAAAAAAGTTTTTTTTTTTTTAAATAAAAATATAGAGTGCATTTTATATAATTACAACTTATATAAATTATAATTACAACTTTATAATTACAATTCTGGTAATAGCAGAAGACTTCACAAACGCCATTGTAAAACATGAATTAAATCGACACTAAGACATAAACTACGGTAACAACCAAATCCATTCTGTTTTTTTTTCTTTTCAAAAATTAAGTCATACTGAAATCAGCAGAATTCACAAAGGGCAGATGGCACCAAACATAAACCAAAGCATTTTCTCAATGTTGCTGCATCATCTATTTAGTATTTCTTTATTTTATATGTGTTGTCCGTCATCCAATGGTGCAATTCTTTTCATTAATTGATTGTAAAGGACCAGATTTTGGACAGCATGGTTAAAGAGATGTTGTGCTAATAGTAATAACGAAGAAAAGCATACTTCAGGTATATATACATACTTCAGGTATTTACGCAGAGCCGTGCGAAACGAGGGGCGAAGGGGGCAGTCGCCCAGGGCACAGAAAATTGAAGGGGCCAAATTTATTATTACCATGGTCATTTGTTTCTTCTCTTTCTCTCTCTCTCTCTTTTCTTTGTAAAATATATATTATATAAACATATTGAGATTTTTTGTGTGAAAAAGACATACTTTCTCAAAATAGCATATTGCTTTATTCTTCGAATACAGAAAGGGTTATGCAGTACTGTTAGATACATTTTTTTCATATATGTTTTCCAGATCCCCTTTGCCAAAATATATGGTTGGTTGGTTGTGTTGGGTTTTATGGCGCAAAATCCCTTAAGGGACATGCTGCGCCAAAATAAGCTAACTAGAAAATAAAATAAAATGAAAATATTGAAAAAAAGCAATCTGGATGGGGTATCCCATCCAGATGTAGTCAAAGTCATGAAAGGTAAAGTTTTATTTCTAAATCAGTAAAAAAACAATGTCATTGTAGGAACTGCATCCAAATGTCAAAGAATATATTAATGAAATTTGTAAACAAACTAAAAGATACTATATTTGAAAATAAAGTCCGGCATGTTTTAAAAAAGTAAAGAGTGCCCCATGAGGTGTATCCCCAATGAGGTTTGTCAAATTAGGAGAAGAAGTCTTAAAATAAAATCTATATAAGTGTCGCAAACCAGGACAGTTAGTCAAAATGTCATGAATGGTTAACTGAACAAAATGACAATGTGGGCACATAGGTGCGTCCTCTCGAAGTAAAAGATGTTTATGAGTGATCCTGGAATGTCCAATTCTCAGACGAGTAAGAATGGCATCTGTTTTCCTAGGATAGTTTGGAGGACAGGTCGTGATGATAGGTTTAACATGGTGTAGTTTATTATTGTGTTCCAGATTCGAACTATCTTGCCACTTATTATAAATAAAAATTTTTTGAGTAGTTTGATGTCTGAGAATGGAATTTTATAGTTTAATGGAATAAGAGCATGTTTTGCTGCTTCATCAGCTTTTTCATTTCCAGGAATACCCATATGTCCTGGTACCCAGCAGAATAAAATACTATAGCCACGTGTTGTCAAATTATTATAAAGCTCAAGGATGGAAGTGACAAATGGATGCTTATTGAATGATTTAATGGCCTCAATAGAACTACTAGAGTCAGTATATATAATGAAGGATGTATCACGATGATGAGAGATGTGCAACATTGCTCTGTGTATTGCAATCAATTCAGCAGCAAATATTGAAGTGGATGGATGAACACGATAGCTCAGAGATGTGTTATTACAAAAAACCCCACATCCAACTGTACCTCCTCTTTTGGAGCCATCTGTGTATATATCAGTGTAAGAACTGTACTTTGTTCGATGAATAGCAAATAATTGTTGGAAACAAACAGGAGGTAAATTCCTTTTATCGAATCCTTTAAATGGATGGACAGTGCTAATCTTAGGAGGCTTCCACGGAGGGAACACATGTGAGGGACATGGACTCACCTCAATATTGCTGAGAATGCTATTGTCAATTGCATTTCTGATCCTGACACCAAAAGATGGAATGCATGATGGACGATGCTGATATAGAATGTCATTGTCTGTATTTAAAATGTATGAACGAAGTGGATGACCATGATGTGAAAGAACACGGTAAAAGAAATTTAATGACAGGTTTTCACGAATATGATGTAAAGAGGGCTCATTGCAGTCAACATACAAACTTAAAACAGGAGAAGTACGGAATGCACCAGAGCATACAGGAAGTGCGCTATGGTGCACAGTGTCAAGTTTTTTAAGAACATAATTACGAGCAGAGCCGTAGATCTGGCAAGCATAGTCAACTTTTGAACGAATAACAGCACGATAGATTTTAAGAAGCGAAGTGCGGTCTGCTCCCCAAGAAGTATTTGATAGTACTTTTATTAAATTTAGCAGTTTTTCACATTTTGTCCGTAGTTGTAAAACATGTGGTAAAAAAGTCAGTTTATTGTCAAAATAAAGGCCGAGGTAACGAATGCCATCCACAACAGGAATTTGGTTAGGACCGATGAAAACTTCAGGATCTGGATGCAGATCTCTACGTCTGCAGAAATGCACACAAGAAGTTTTGTCCTGGGAGATGATAAAACCATTTTTATTGGTCCATTGAATAATACGGTTTATAGCGATTTGCAATTGTCTTTCGATAAAGCGCATATCTTGTCTTTTGCATAAAATTTTTAAGTCATCAACATAAAGTGTACCTTGAACGCTTGGGGGCAATTGCTGCAGGATATCATTAATCTTGATAGCAAAGAGGGTGACACTCAGAACACTGCCCTGTGGTACACCCTCTTCTTGTACATAGAAATTGGAAAGAACCCTCCCAACCCGAACTTGAAAAATTCGAACTGCGAGGAAGTTCATAATAAAAATTGGTAGGTTACCACGGAAGTTAAGGTTAAAGAGATCACGAAGGATGCCATACCTCCAGGTCTTGTCATAGGCTTTCATCATGTCAAAGAAGACTGTCACCAGATGGTTGAGTTTTAAAAAAGCATTTCGAATATGAGTCTCTAAAAGAATGAGGTTATCAATAGTGGACCTACCACGTCGAAATCCGCTTTGAAAGGAAGCAAGAGAATTATTAGATTCCAAAACATGCACCAAGCGACAATTAACCATTTTTTCTAAAAGTTTGCAAAGGCTACTAGAGAGTGCGATTGGCCTGTAGTTGTTTGAATCACTGGAATCTTTACCTGGTTTAGGAAAAGGAATGACAATAGCTTTGTACCAGGCTTTAGGAAACAAGTGTTCAGTCCAAATTCTATTATAAAAAATTAGTAAGTTATTAAGAGAGGCGTTAGAGAGGTATTTTAGCATGGTGTAGGTGATGCCATCGTGTCCTGGAGCAGATGGACGGCTATTTTGTAAACAACTTTTGAGTTCTTGTTTAGTAAAAGGTAGATTATAGTCATGGGAATGGCGAGAATTAAAATTTATGCTGGTAGATTCCATTTGTCTTTTGTAGGATAAAAATGGTTCAGGGTATGAGTCGGATTTAGAATTTGAAGCCAGAGTACTTGCTATAGTTTCAGCTATATTTTTGGGAGAAGCAATAGTCTGTCCATTATGATTTAAGATTGAGATGTGGTTTTCTGAATATAGTCCCATACAGCTTTTCACCTTTTTCCAAATGACTTTACTGGAAGTATTGGAGTTTATGTTGGAAACATACTGCATCCAGGATTCACGCTGACTTCTACGTCGCACTCTTCTAGCTTCAGCCCTTGCTTTTTTAAAAGCTAGTAATTGTTATAATTTGGGTAGCGACGAAAAATGCCCCAAGCCTTCTGCTGAATTTTCTTTGCCTTTTGACAATCGTCATTCCACCAAGGCTTCCTGTGTCGCGGCATAGAGTGTGAGAATGGTATACTAATATCAGCAGCATTGATAATACATTGAGTAATATTATCAAGCGCATCGTCGATGTCACCCTCTATCATATCGCTTGTTATTTTAGCATTGACTGTGAAAGTTGGCCAATTCGCCCTGTCATAGATATAGCGTTTAAAACAGTAGTTAGAATCCTTGAGGGGAAATGGTCGCTACCATGCAGGTCATTGGAAACCCAGAAGTTCCAAAATGGATAAATGGAAGGGGAACAAATAATGAGATCTATAGCATGAAAAGTGCGAGTTGGTTCATGGAAATACGTGTGATCACCATTATTGAGAAGGCATAAGCCATTGTCAGAAATTGTTTTTCAATTGTATCACCACGTTGGTTATTGTCAGAATTATCCCATAGTTGGCTATGAGCATTTAAATCACCGAGTATGATAAAAGGAGAGGCGAGTTGGAGAATGAGATTATCAAGATCTGCTGAATGAATGGACGGATTCGGTGGTAAATAAATAGTACAGATAGTAATAAGTCGATTTATATGTGCACGGATTGCAACAGCTTGTAAGTAAGTATTCAAATTAATTTGTGAATGTGGTACACTGCGAGATATAAAGAGAGCCACTCCGCCAGTGGCTCTGTCACTTCCAGTAAAATCTTTCCTGTATGTTGCATAGTTGCGTATTTTTGCTTTGTCGTTAGGTTTAAAATGAGTTTCCTGAAGAGCTAAGCAGAGTGGTTGATGGTCTGACAGAATATCACGGATTTCATCATATTTGTTGCGATAGCCGCGGCAGTTCCAAGATATAATATTAGTCATGAATGGGTTAATTTTATAGTTTTAGTCAGGCACAGATTCTTCAAATATAATATTTTCATCATCATCCGAGTCATCACGGTATAACTCGGCATCCATAGCCTCATCCGTGTAATGCTTCAGTTGTTTGGGATCTTTAATGTTTTTGATTACTGAACCGATGCCAGATTTTTGCCTCCCCTTCCCCACAGTCTTCCATTGTGGAGAGACTGGAGTTGAGGTTTTCTTTTTAGTCGTTTGTACTGGGGGGTTTTTTAGATTATGTTTCCTGGGGATATCAGGTTTCTGTGGTATGGTGCTATTCGTGGCAGCTTTTGTTTTAGTTTGGGATTGAGATAACTTATTAGATAGAGCTGTTAATATCTGAAGATTCTTCTCTATGTCATTTATTTTTGCTGGTTCAGAGGAAGGTGTGCTGGTCGATTGTGTTACGGTAAATTTATCGCGTGGATAAGAAACATCAGTTTGTGTAGCCATGTGTCTTACGAATGTTAATTGCTTCTTGAGTAAGCTGGAGTAGGTAATTCCGACAGATGGGGTTCTATTTTCAACAAGTTTACGGGCATCAGGATAGGACAAATTCTGAGTGATTTTTATGGTAACTATTTCTTTTTCACGGTTCCAGTTAGGGCACTCGTGGGAATATGCTGTATGATTTCCTTTACAATTAACGCAGTATTCAGATTTTTCACATGAGGTATTGTCATGGCCGACCTCTTCACAATGTGCACAGGTGAGAGATCCACGACAGTTTGTTTTAGTATGCCCGTAACGTTGGCATTTAAAGCAACGGACGGGGTTTGGTATGTATGGTCGGACTCGACAGTTTAGATATCCTGCTTTAATTCTAGGTGGTAAAGTAGTGCTATTGAAAGTTAGAATAATATGTTTAGTGGGAATTATCTGCTCATTTTTACAGATGGTGATACAGCGTACATCTATGATATTTTGGTCTTTTAAATTTTCTAAAAGTTCATCTTTGGTGGAATATAAAAGATCAGGTTCAGATATTACTCCGTGGCTTGTATTTAAAGTTCTATGTACTTTTACGGAAACAGAAAAGGTGCCTATTGTAGTGTAATTTGAGAGAAATTGTGATTGTTTTGTTGTAGAAACCTCAACCAGCAAATCGCCAGATTGTAATTTTTTCAGAGAATGACCATCTCCCAAAACAGACTGGAAAGTTTTTGCTATCAGAAATGGGGAAGTTTTTTTAAACGAGCAATCAGAGTGGCTATCAGTACGTTTTACAATGAAAAAGCGAGTAAATGAACAAGACAGTGCAGTTTGTTGCTCTCCACTAGGGAGAGAAATAGAAGGAAAAGAAGTGATTCCATCCATATTTAAAAAATAATAAAATTCAGACCCCGGCCGCACCACCCTCTCCCGAGCCCTACAAGGGGATGCACATTTGTGCACCAGTGCTAACCAGGGCCCATACGGTCACAAGACAACCCTATGTCAGTCTCCACCCTTAACGAGATGACTAGTAGTTGCTCGATCACTTGATCCCTAAAGCCAGTGACAAAAGCCAGCTGACCAGCTGATTCATGCATACGGGACCAAATGCACCTCCCGTCTACCTGAAGCAGAGGCCAAAGCAGTGTGTTGGTTTCCCTCAACTGCCAGGATCCCCCTTTCCAGGGACACGGGTCGCCACGCACGGCCAACACGTGGGTGGTTTACAATTTTCCATGAGTCGATATACAGGATGTATCGGCTCATGCAGAATTGCCCTCACCTCCGAAGAGGAAACCACAATGAGAGTGAAACAAAGGGGAAAGGAAGACCAGAAGAGTAAGAGGAAAAGGAAAGGAGAAAAATCACTCAGGTGCCCCGGGGTTGTGAAGCCCGTGAATACCTAAAGAAGGTATCCCCCTGGGGGGGGGGGGGCAAAATATATGTGCAATTTTATTTTATGTTATTTAATTGTTAAAATTAAACCTTTAAAGTTTCAAAATAAGTGGCAAATGTATTTAATAAAGTTTGCGTTTTTTACACTTTTTAATTTTATGACACCTGTCACGCAGGGCCGTAGCTAGAAGTGAACGATAGGGGGGCTTAAGAGAGTGTACGGGAGGCTCATAATTTTTTTTCTCTCTTTCTGACACAGAAGGATAAATTAGTGCATATTCACATTGTAGGACTATGTTTATTATCAAACTGTCGTAATAACTTAATTTTATTCTAAGAAAAGTATATGATGATGAAAATGTTGAGTGTATAGCTGGTGCATAACTCAGCATTATGTTAGCTTCATATGTACAAATTGGTTGGTTGGCTGGTTGTATAGGGTTTAATGGCACAAAATCCCTTCAGGGACATGCTGCGCCAAAACAAAGATTAAAAAATCAAAAAATAGAAATATCTGGATGGGGTATCCCATCCAGATACAGTCAAGCAATGGTAGAAAAGTAAAAAGTTAGGATGTACAATTAAAAGTAAATAAATAGAAAGGGCAAACTGAGAAACAAAGTCATAAAATAAATAATAAACATTAAAAGATCATATGTCAAAATAAAATCCAGCACTTTTTAAAAAAGTAAAGAGTGCCCCATGAGGTAATTCCCCAATGAGGTTTGTCAAGGTTGGAGATGATGAGTTAAAAAATGTCCTGTACAAGTGTCGGAGGCCTGGGCAGTCAGTTAAAATATGGTGAATGGTCAAGTGATCAAAATGACATTTTGGACACATGGGTGCATCCTCCCTAAGTAACAGATGTTTATGTGTGATCCTTGAATGTCCAATTCTCAGACGAGTTAGAATAACATCCTTTTTTCTTGGATAAATTGGAGGTAAGGTTACGATTGTTGGTTTTATACTATGCAGTTTATTATTGAAAGTCAAGTCCCAGCTTTCTTGCCATTTATTATAACTAAGGCGTTTAATAGTTAGTTTAACGTCTGAGAATGGGACTTTGTGGTGAAGGGGATCACGAGCAAGTTTTGCCGCCATATCTGCTTTTTCATTTCCAGGAATACCCATGTGTCCAGGTACCCAGCAAAACAAAATACTATAGCCGCGCCTTGTCAAATCTTTATAGATGTTAAGGATGGCTAACACATAAGGATGATTATTAAAAGATTTAATAGCATCAATAGAACTATTTGAGTCTGTGTAAATAATGAAGGATGTGTTATGATGATGGGAAATGTGTAACATGGCTCTTTCTATTGCAATTAATTCTGCTGTAAAGATTGAAGTGGAAGGGTGAAGCTGATAACTCAACGAGGTGTTATCATAAAAAACCCCACAACCAACAATGTCGCCACATTTCGAACCATCTATATAAATATCAGTATAGCTATTATAATTTGTACGATGAGCAGAAAATAATTGTTGAAAAACAATAGGGGCCATGTTATTTTTATCAAATCCTTTAAAAGGATGAAGAGAGGTAATGCTAGGTGGCTTCCAAGGAGGGAATACATGCAAAGAGCATGTACTCACCTCAATATCATTCAAAGGGCTATTGTTAATTAAGTTTCTCATTCGTACTCCAAAAGATGGAATGCAAGAAGGGCGATGCTGATAAAGAGTATCATTGTCAGTATTTAAAATATAGGGATGAAGTGGATGACCAGGATAAGAAAGGACACGATAAAAAAGTTCCAGTGAAAGCTTTTCACGAGTATAATGCAATGAAGGTTCATTGCAGTCAACGTAAAGGCTTAAAACTGGAGAAGTACGAAATGCACCAGAGCAAACACGGAGTGCACTATGATGCACAGTGTCAAGTTTTTCTAAAACAGATTTTCGGGCAGAACCATAAACCTGGCAGGCATAGTCAATTTTTGCACGGATTGCAGCCCTATATATTTTAATTAGAGAAGTACGGTCTGCTCCCCAAGAGGTGTTAGATAGTACTTTCAGCAAGTTCAGCGACTTTTCACATTTTGTCCTTAATTGTAAAATGTGTGGTAAAAATGTGAGCTTTTTGTCAAAATGGAGGCCTAGGTACCGAACACTGTCAACAACAGGAATTTTAGTTGAGTTGATAAAAATTTCAGGATCTGGATGCAGATTCCTTCGTCTACAGAAGTGAACACAAGAAGTTTTGTCCTGAGATATTACAAAACCATTTTTATTTGTCCAGCTAAGAATACTTTTAATTGCAATTTGCAATTGTCTCTCGATAAAGCGAATATCTTGCCATTTCCATCCAGATTGCCAAAAAGGAATGTCAAAGTTAAAGTTTAGAGAGGTCTTAAATCATAAAATAAAAGCCCGCATGTTTTAAAAAAGCAAAGAGTGCCCCATGGGGTGTTTCCCCAATGAGGTTTGTCAATAGTGGTGATGAAGTTTTAAAATAGAGTCTATAAAGGTGCCGGAGACCCGGACAGTCCGTCAAAATATGATGAATGGTAAGATAATCAAAATGACAGTGTGGACACATGGGTGCATCCTCCCTCAATAAAAGATGTTTATGGGTCATCCTAGAGTGTCCAATTCTCAGACGAGTCAGAAGAACATCTGTTTTTCTTGGATAGTTTGGAGGCCAGGTCAAGATAATTGGTTTGATATAATGTAGTTTATTATTGATTTCTAAATTCCAACTTTCTTGCCAGTTATTATGAATAAAGTGATTTATAATTAGTTTAGTGTCTGAGAATGGTACTTTATGGTGTAAAGGGTTAAGAGCAAGCCTTGCTGCCTCATCCGCTTTTTCATTACCAGGAATACCCATGTGTCCAGGTAACCAACAAAATAAAATATTATAACCTCGTCTAGTCAATTTAATATAAAAATCCAGGATGGTAGTGACATAAGCATGTCTTTTAAAAGATTTAAGTGCGTCAATAGCGCTATTTGAGTCAGTATATATGATGAAGGATGTATTATTATGATTAGATATGTGAACCATGGCTCTCTCTATTGCAATTAATTCAGCTGTAAATATAGAAACAGAAGGATGAAGCTGATAACTTAAAGAAATATTATTACAAAAAACGCCACAGCCAACACCATTTCCACTCTTTGAGCCATCTGTATAAATGTCGATAAAATTTTTATAATCTGCACGGTGTGCAGCAAATAATTGTTGAAAAGCAGCAGCAGGTAAATTCTTTTTATCGTAATTTTTAAAAGGATGGAGGGTTGTGATAACAGGTGGATTCCAGGGAGGATACATATGCAATGGATATGTGCTCACCTCAATGTTATTCAAAGGGCTATTGCTGATTATGGTTCTCATTCTGACTCCAAAAGACGGGACGCAAGATGGACGATTTTGATAAAGAATATCATTGTCAGAGTTTAAAATGTATGTATGAAGTGGATGACTAGGATGTGAAAGGAGACGGTAAAACAACCCCAAAGAAAGTTTTTCACGGGTATAATGTAATGAAGGTTCATTACAGTCAACATATAAGCTTAAAACAGGTGATGTACGAAATGCACCAGAGCAAACACGAAGTGCGCTATGGTGCACTGTGTCAAGTTTTTCAAGAACAGATTTTCTAGCTGAGCCATAGACCTGGCAGGCATAGTCGATCTTTGACCGGATCACAGCCCTGTATATTTTAATAAGAGAAGTACGGTCTGCTCCCCAAGAAGTGTTAGAAAGTACTTTAAGTATATTCAGTGATTTTTCACATTTCGTCCGTAAGTTTAAAATATGAGGTAAAAAAGTAAGTTTCTTGTCAAAAATTAAACCCAAATAGCGAACACTGTCCGCAACAGGTATTTGGGTTGAACCAATAAAAATTTCAGGATCTGGATGTAGATCCCTACGTCTACAAAAATGCACACAAGAAGTTTTGTCATGAGATATAATAAAACCATTTTTATTAGTCCAATTAATAATATGAGTGATTGCAATTTGCAACTGTCTTTCAATAAAACGGATATCCTGCCCCATACACATGATACGGAAGTCATCTACATATAAATCTCCTTTCACTGAGGGAGGAAGCTGCTTAAGGATGTCATTTATTTTAATAGCAAAGAGGGTGACACTCAGGACACTTCCCTGGGGTACACCCTCCTCTTGTTCATAAAAGCTAGACAAAGTGCCCCCAATTCGGACTTGAAAAAGTCGAATGGCAAGAAAATTTTTGATAAAAATTGGCAGGTTCTCGCGGAAGTGCATGTTAAAAAGATCTCTGAGAATTCCGTATCGCCATGTTCTGTCATAGGCTTTCGCCATGTCAAAGAAAACTGACACCAAATGGTTGCGTTTGAGAAAGGCTGTTCGAATATAGTGTTCAAGATGGAGTAAGTTATCGATAGTTGACCTACCACGTCGGAAACCACTTTGAAAAGCAGTTAGCATATGGTTAGTCTCTAAAACATACACGAGGCGGCAATTGACCATTTTTTCAAGTAATTTACAAAGGTTGCTAGAGAGTGCGATAGGCCTATAATTACTTGGATTGGAAGCATCTTTTCCAGGTTTAGGAAAAGGAATCACAATAGCTCTACACCACGCTCGAGGAAAAATCTGTTCCATCCAAATTCTATTATAGAAAGAAAGCAGAGCGTCAAGAGAAGGTGCAGACAAATGCTTGATCATGATATAGGTGATGCCATCGTGACCTGGGGCAGATAAGCGACTATCTTGCAAACATTTTAAAAGTTCTGACATAGTAAATGGTATATTATATGAAAAAGAGTTATGAGAATTAAAATCAATCCTGGACTTTTCAGTTCGTCTTTTGTATGATAAAAAAGGTTCTGGATATGCGTCTGATTTTGAAATAGAAGCTAGGGTAGACCCTATAGTCTCGGCTATGTTCTTAGGAGAGGTGATAGTTTGACCGTTATGTTTTAAAATAGAAATGTGATTTTCAGAGTAAATGCCCAGACATTTTTTCACTTTAGCCCACAGTTCTTTACTGGAGGTATTTGAGTTTATGCTTGATACATAGTTAACCCAGGATTCACGTTGGCTTTTACGTCGCACTCTTCTAGCTTCAGCTTTTGCTTTTTTATATAATATGTAGTTATTGTTATTTGGGTACCTCCGAAAAAGACCCCAAGCTTTTTGTTGTTTCTTTTTTGCCGCCTGGCAGTCACTATTCCACCATGATTTTCTGTGTTTATGAAAGGAAGAAGTTTTTGGAATGCTAGCATCAGCAGCACTGATAATACACTGAGTTATGTTATCAAGTGCTTTGTCAATATCATCAGCTATCATGTTATCAGTAATATTTGCAAGAGCAGTAAAAGTTTGCCAATTAGCTCTGTCATATACATATCTTTTTGGATAGTCACTAGAATCTCCATCAGGATTAGTCAATGTAGTAAAAATAGGGAAGTGGTCACTGCCATGCAAGTCGTCTGAAACCCAGAAGTTCCATAATGGATAAAGTGATGGGGAGCAAATGGAAAGGTCTATGGCATGGAAAGTACGGCTCGGTTCATGAAAATAAGTATAATCACCATTATTAAGTAGGCATAAGCCATTGTCAGAAATTAATTTCTCTATTATATCTCCACGTCGGTTATTATCAGAGTTACCCCACAGTTGGCTATGGGCATTAAAATCTCCTACCATAATTAAAGGCATGGGGAGTTGGAGAAGAAGAGAATCCAGATCTGCTGGTTGAATATATTGATTTGGAGGTAAATAAATGGTGCATATTGTTATGAGTTGTTTAATATGGACACGGACTGCGACAGTTTGAAGGTTAGTATTTAAAGAAATAGGAGAATGGGGTAAATTATTGGAAATAAAAAGAGCCACACCACCAATGGCCTTTCCATTAGCTGTCATATCTTTCCAGTAGGTTGTATAGCTGCGTAATTTTGCTTTGTCAGTGGGCTTTAGATGAGTTTCCTGTAAGGCTAAGATTAATGGTTGATGGTCCGAGAGAATATAACGGATTTCGTCGTATTTATTGTGATATCCACGGCAGTTCCACGATATAATATTAGTCATAAAAAGGAAAGTTAGATAAATGTATCTATGTCATTTTGTTCGGAGGTAGTAGACATACTATCTCCATCGTCCAATTCAGCATCCGGTTCAGGATGAATTTCCATAGTGTATTCATCCTCCACAATTATTTGATTTATTTTATTATGTTTGCCTAGATTTGTTTCATTTTTTTCTATTTTATTCTTTTTTGCAGGAGTTTCAGATACTGTAGTGGATTTAATAGTTTGAAGATTATGTTTTGCAGAATCTGATCTACGACTTTGTTTTAAAGATGAATTTTTGATAGCAATTTTTGTGTTCTTTTTATCTAGTGGAAATTGGGGAAGTTTAGAGTGTACAGATTTTGGAGAGACAGTTTGGTCAGGCACAGATTCTTCAAATACAATATTTTCATCAGCATCCGAGTCACTGCAGTATAACTCGGAATCCATAACCTCATCCGCGTAACGCTTCAGTTGTTTTGGATCTTTAATATTTTTAATTACTGAACTGATGCCAGATTTTTGCTTCCCCTTCCCCACAGTCTTCCACTGTAGAGAAACTGGAGTTGAGGTTTTCTGTTTAGTCGTTTGTAGAGCGGGTTTTCTTTGGTTCTGTTTTCTGCGGATATCAGGTTTCTGTGGTATTATGGTATTCGTGGCAGCTTTTGTTTTATTTTGGGGTTGAGGTGACTTATTGGATAGAGCTGTAATTTTCTGCTGTTTCTTCTCCAAGTCAGTTATTTTTACTGGTTCAAAGGATGTGGTGTTAGTAAATTGTGTTACGGTTGATTCATCTTGCGGATATGTTACATCAGTTTGTGTAGCCGTGTGTCTTACGGCTGTTGATTGTTTCTTGAGTAAGCTGGAGTAGGTAATTCCAACAGATGGGGTTCTATTTTCAACAAGTTTGCGGGCTTCAGGATAAGATAAGTTTTGAGTAATTTTTATGGTAACTATTTCTTTTTCACGGTTCCAGTTAGGGCACTTGCGGGAATATGCTGTATGATTTCCTTTGCAGTTAGCGCAGCGTTCGGATTTTTCACATAAATTATTGTCATGGCCCACTTCTGCACAACGTGCACAGGTAAGGGATCCACGACAATTTGTTTTAGTATGACCGAAACGCTGGCATTTAAAACAGCGGGTAGGGTTTGGTATATAGGGTCTGACTTTACAGTTTAGATATCCTGCTTTAATTCTAGGTGGTAAAGTAGTGCTATTGAAGGTCAGAATAATATGTTTAGTGGGAATTACCTGCTCATTTTTACGGATGGTGATACGGCGTACATCTATGATATTTTGGTCTTTTAAATTTTCTAAAAGTTCATCTTTGGTGGAGTATAAAAGATCTGGTTCAGATATTACTCCGCGGCTTGTATTTAAAGTTTTATGTGCTTGTACAGAAACAGAAAATGTGCCTATTGTACTGCAGTTTGAGAGAAATTGTGATTGTTTGGTTGTAGAAACCTCAACCAGCAAATCACCGGATTGTAGTTTTTTGAGAGTGTGACCATCTCCTAAAACAGACTGGAAAGTTTTTGCTATGAGAAATGATGAAGTTTTTTTAAACGAGCAATCAGAGTCGCTATCGGTACGTTTCACAATGAAAAAGCGAGTATTCTTCGAAGACAGTACAGTTTGTTGCTCTCCGCTAGGGAGAGAAGTAGAAGGAAAAGAAGTGTTTCCATCCATATTTAAAAAAAATAGAATTCAGACCCCGGCCGCACCACCCTCTCCCGAGCCCTACAAGGGGATGCACATTCGTGCACCAGTGCTAACCAGGGCCCATACGGTCACAGGACAACCCTATGTCAGTCTCCACCCTTAACGAGATGACTAGTAGTTGCTCGATCACTTGATCCCTAGAGCCAGTGACGAAAGTCAGCTGACCAGCCGATTGATGCATACGGGACCAAATGCACCTCCCGTCTACCTGAAGCAGAGGCCAAAGTAGTGTGTTGGTTTCCCTCAACTACCAGGATCCCCCTTTCCAGGGACACGGGTCGCCACGCACGGCCAACACGTGGGTGGTTTACAATTCTCCATGAGTCGATATACAGGATGTATCGGCCCATGCAGTATTGCCCTCACCTCCGAAGAGGAAACCACAACGAGAGTGAAACAAAGAGGAAAGGAAGACCAGAGGAGTAAGAGGAAAAGGAAAGGAGAAAGATCACTCAGGTGCCCCGGGGTTGTGAAGCCCGTGAATACCTAAAGAAGGTATCCCCCTGGGGGGGAAGTTGATTAAGGATATCATTTATTTTTATAGCAAAGAGGGTGACACTCAGGACACTACCCTGAGGTACACCCTCCTCTTGTACATAAAAACTGGAAAGGATTCCTCCAATTCGAACTTGAAAGAGCCGAACTGCGAGGAAGTTTTTGATAAAAATAGGAAGGTTTCCGCGAAAGTCTAAATTAAAAAGGTCACGTAGGATCCCATATCGCCATGTTCTATCATAGGCTTTCGCCATGTCAAAGAAAACTGACACCAAATGGCTGCGTTTGAGAAATGCAGTGCGAGTGTAATGTTCAAGGTGGATTAGGTTATCGATAGTTGATCTACCACGTCGAAAACCACTTTGAAAAGCGGCAAGGCGATTGTTTGTTTCCAAAACATGAATGAGCCGACAATTGACCATCTTTTCAAGAAGCTTGCAGAGGCAGCTAGAGAGTGCAATTGGCCTATAATTATTGGGATTAGTAGCATCTTTTCCTGGTTTGGGAAAAGGGATAACTATAGCTCTGCACCATGCATTAGGGAAGGTCTGTTCAGTCCATATTCTGTTAAAAAAAGAGAGTAGATTGTTAAGGGAGAGTGATGAGAGATGCTTGAGCATGATATATGTAATGCTGTCATGACCAGGTGCAGATATGTGGCTGTCTTTCAAACATTTTAAAAGCTCTGATATAATGAATGGTTGATTGTATGAGAGCGAATTATGAGTATTAAAATTAATCCTGTTCATTTCAGTTCGTCTTTTGTAAGATAAGAAAGGTTCAGGATATGCGTCGGATTTTGAGATGGATGCAAGGGTATTAGCTATGGTCTCTGCTATGTTCTTAGGAGATGAGATGGTGTGACCGTTGTAATTTAAAATGGAAATATGATTTTCTGAGTAAAGGCCCATACATTTTTTCACTTTTTGCCACAGTTCTTTGGTTGAGATATTGAAGTTTATGCTAGATACGTAGTTAGTCCAGGACTCCCGTTGGATCTTGCGTCTCACTCTTCTAGCTTCAGCCTTTGCTTTTTTATATGCCATATAATTAGTATTATTAGGGTACCTCCGAAAGAGGCCCCAAGCCCTTTGTTGTTTCTTCTTTGCATTTTGGCAATCATTATTCCACCAAGGTTTCCTGTGTTTATGAGTAGATGATGTTTTTGGAATGCTAGAATCTGCAACATTGATAATACACTGGGTGATATTATCAAGTGCATCGTCTATGTCACCTTCTATCATATCATTTGTAATTTTAGCAAGGTCTGTGAAAGTTGGCCAATAGGCTCTGTCATAAACATAGCGTTTAAAACAATTATTAGAGTCCATGTGGGGAGTAGTCTGCGAAATAAAAGTAGGAAAATGGTCACTGCCGTGGAGGTCATCAGAAACCCAAAAGTTCCAATATGGATAAATGGATGGGGAACAGATAGTGAGATCTATGGCATGGAAGGAGTGAGTAGGCTCGTGAAAGTAAGTATGATCTCCATTATTGAGCAGGCATAAGCCGTTGTCAGAGATAATTTTCTCAATCATACTACCACGTTGATTAGAGTCATGGTTTCCCCACATTTGACTGTGGGCATTAAAGTCTCCGAGAATAATGAAAGGAATGGGGAGTTGAAGAATAAGATTATCTAGATGTGCAGATTGTATTGGCAGATTTGGTGGCAAATATATGGTACAGATTGTTATTAAGCGATTAATATGAACACGGACTGCAACTGCTTGTAAGTTAGTATTTAAATTGATATAAGTATGAGGTAAATTATTTGAGATAAAAAGAGCTACTCCACCAGTAGCTCTGTCAGTACCTGAAAAATCTTTTCTATATGTAGAGTAATTGCGCAATTTTGCTTTGTCAGTAGGTTTAAGATGCATTTCTTGCAGAGCTAAACATAAAGGTTGATTGTCATGAAGAATGTTTCGGATCTCGTCATATTTATTACGAAAGCCACGGCAGTTCCATGAGATAATATTTGTCATGACTGGGTGAGTTAGATATAAGTATCTATGTCGTTTTGTTCGGAGGTAGTAGACATGCTACTATCTCCATCGTCCAATTCTGCATCCTGTTCAGGATGAAGGTAAAGAGCATCATCATCCTGCACAATGGTCTCATGATTATTGGTATCCTGCTTTGGAGTTAGTTGATGTTTCTGTGTTTTATTCTTTTTCTTCTTGACTAGGTTTTCAGATGATACAATAGTTTTAATAATTGGAAGGCTGTGTTTTTCTGTGTCAGATTTACGATTTGTTTTTAAAGGTGTTATTTTGGTTGTATTTTGAGTGCCTCTTTTATGGAGTGGAGCTTTAGGAAAAAGAGATTGAGATGATTTTGAAGTCCCATTTTGCGGTGATTTAGGAGGAATGGAATTGACTAATTTAGATGAGCTAGATTGTGTAGTTCTATTAGTTTTATTTAAATTATTTGAGGAGCTGTTTTCTTTTTGGTTTGATTCATGATTAGTTTCAGTAGGGAGTTCTGTTTGTGTTGCAATGGTTTGATAAGTTCTGTGAGAAGTTTTTGATAAGGCAGTAGCATATGATACACCAACTTTGGGAGTCCTGGATTCAACAATTTTTCTGGCTTCTGGATATGATATATTATCTTTGGTACGTATGGTTTGTATTTCTTTTTCTTACTTCCATTGTTCGCAGGATTTTGAGTAAGATGGGTGGTCTTTCTTACAGTTTACACAATAAGGTGTTGCATGGCATTGTATACTTTCGTGGTCAGCTACGCCGCACCGACCGCAAGTGAGTTTCCCTCGGCAAGAGATTTTTGAGTGCCCAAAGCGTTGACATTTAAAGCAACGCAATGGATTTGGTATGTAGGGTCTAACTGAGCATGATAAATACCCAGCAATTATATATTTAGGTAAGTTGGGTGTATTAAATGTGAGGATGATGTGCTTCGTAGGTATTTGGACTTGATTAGAGGTTTGCTCGTCTTTACGGTAAATTTTTATTCGTTTGACTTCAATGACGTTTTGGTCTTTAAGGTTTTCTAATATTTCGTCTTCAGTGACATACAAAAGATCAGACTCTGAGATTACTCCGCGAGATGTATTTAATGATCTATGTGGCGATATGGTGACGGCAATGTTAGCAAGATGTGTACATTTTTTAAAATTCAAAGCTTGCTGGCTATTGCTGACTTCTATTAGTAGTTCACCTGTCCGGAGTTTTTTTATTGTTTTGGGTTCACCAACCAAACCTTGTATTGCTTTATGTATTAAAAAAGGTGATGTCTTTTCAAAAGTTCCTTCTTGCCGTTTTATTACAAAAAATCTTTCTTTGATTTTATTGGCATCGGAGTTGACAGTTTTACTTTCCATGTTGAAAGAAAACTCTTCAACCCGTTCTGCCCATGAGGTAGATTGTGAGGTATAGTTCAATACTTTATTTTGTTGTGGGGCTACCACTTCGTAAGCAGATACATCCATCTCTGATGAGCTCTGAGACATTACAGTTTCAGGCTGATTTTTAAGCGAGTTATGGGGTTGTGGGGCTACCACATCGCATGTCTTAATTCCTAAATTTGTCGCCATATTTGAGAGAAAGAGTAAAATAAAACGCCAGGCATCGGGCCTGGTCACCGACCCTTCTTCTTACCGTTACGTCTGGTGCAGGTCTCAAAAGGGCGAAAACTATTTTCAACAGACCCCCACGTTTTTCGATGTAGTCTTTTTTGTCTTTTGTCTATTTTAATTTTTTTAAACAAGAGAACAGCAACAAAGTTAATAGAACAAAGAACTATGTGAACAAAAAGTTAGTCTAAAAACCCCAAACAAGAACAAAGAGTTAGTAAGAAAACAAACAAGAACAGAGAGGGATAACAAACTGAAAAGAGAAGATTAAAAAGTGTGAAACAAAGAGAAAAGGATAGACAACTAAAATAGAGAAGAAAAAAAGGAAAGGAGAATAATCGCTCAGGATCCCGGGGTCGCGAAGCCCGTAAATACCTAAAGAAGGTATTCCCCTGGGGGATATGTACAAATTGGATTAGGGAATGTTGAAACACTTATTTTAGAAACAATTTAATTTTGCAAAACTGTGAAAGGATCCCAAAACTAAATTAGATTTTTGAGCAAAATTTCATTTGAATTTATTGGAACAAAAATTCATTTAGTGACCTTGGAATGTTTTTCAGGGGGAGGGGGCTCAAAATATTTTAGAGGGGGCTGAACCGCCCATAGCGCCCCCTTAGCTATGCTCTGCTGTCACGAAGAGAAATGGTTATGATCGAAACTTTTGAATCGAAAACGAGTATTAAATTTAAACTATTCAAGCAGATAAAAGTGCAATTATTTTATTAGGAATATATAATAAACTATTTTGATAAATAGTATTTTATTCTATATCATATTTATTTCACTATTGATAGTTGTGTTTTTTATAAATATCCTGTAAATATTTCATCGTATCATAATTTCTAATTTAAGCAAGAATTTCATGTGCAGTTTCTTTTTGTGTGTTTCAAAATTTTAATCACTTTTGGATCGAAAACGGGTATTAAATTTAAATTATTCTAGCAGATGAGAGTGCAATTATTTTATTAGGAATATATAATAAACTATTTTGATAAATAGTATTTTATTCTATATCATGTTTATTTCACTATTGATAGTTGTGTTTTTTATAAATATCCTGTAAATATTTCATCGTATCATAATTTCTAATTTAAGCAAGAATTTCATGTGCAGTTTCTTTTTGTGTGTTTCATTTTTTTAATCACTTTTGGATCGAAAACGGGTATTAAATTTAAATTATTCAAGAAGATGAAAGTGCAATTATTTTTATTAGGAATATATAATAAACTATTTTGATAAAGAGTATTTTATACTATATCATATTTATTTTACTGTTGATAGCTGTTTTTTTTGTAAATATCACTAATGTCCTGTAAATATTTCATCATATCATAATTTCTAATTTAAGCAAGAATGTCATGTGCAGTTTCTTTTTGTGTGTTTCCTTTTTTAATCAGTTTTGGATCGAAAACTGGTATTAAATATAAATTATTCTAGCAGATGAAAGTGCAATTATTTTTATTAGAAATACATAATAAACTATTTTGATAAAGAGCATTTCATACTATGTCATAATAAATGATTTTGAAAAAAAAAAATCTATACAAGTTGATTTTGAAATATTTTTCTATTTTTCATAGTTACTTTCTTAAATATTATTTAAAGTGGGATTTTATTATGGCTAATATGATATAAAAATTTATGTGTTAATGATATCCTTATTTTCTATATACAAACTTTATACGTAATTTGACTTTTGTAATTTTCACATAATATGGCGCAATAAATTCTTATTTTAAATCTAATTTTTTTGCCAGGTGTAATTGAGATTCTATGTAATATTCGTAACGTTAATTTATTTAATTCTTCAAGGAAGATTGAGTTTTTTAGAAGTCAGTTTTATTCTTGATACGGTATTTTTTTGTTAATATTGTTAGGATGATAATTTTTGTGAATTCATTTCAAGCTATTCGTTATTTTTAATGAGATGCAAAAAATTATAAGTAATTTGATCATTTTAAAAATGTAAATTAATTTGATATACATTAGAACCCAGGTCCATAGCTAGAAGTGAATAATAGGGGGGAGGGGGGCTCATTTTCTCTTTCTTTCTCTATGATGCAAAAAGATACATTAACACATATTCGCACTGTAGGTTGGTTGGTTGTATAGGGTTTAATGGCGCAAAATCCCTTTAGGGACATGCTGCGCCAAACAAAGACATAAATATAAAAAACATGGGGTTAAACAACCAAAATAGAAAAGGCTATCTGGATGGGATATCCCATCCAGATATAGTCAAAAAACTATAAAAAAACATTTAAAAAATTAAAGACAAGTATTTTGTAAAGGTGCTAGTATCAAGAAAGGCATCTGGATGGGGTTTCCATCCAGATTGCCAAAAAAGGAATGTCAAAGTTAAAGTTTAAAGAGGTCCTAAATCATAAAATAAAAGCCCGCATGTTTTAAAAAAGCAAAGAGTGCCCCATGGGGTGTTTCCCCAATGAGGTTTGTCAATAGTGGTGATGAAGTTTTAAAATAGAGTCTATAAAGGTGCCGGAGACCCGGACAGTCCGTCAAAATATGATGAATGGTAAGATAATCAAAATGACAGTGTGGACACATGGGTGCATCCTCCCTCAATAAAAGATGTTTATGGGTCATCCTAGAGTGTCCAATTCTCAGACGAGTCAGAAGAACATCTGTTTTTCTTGGATAGTTTGGAGGCCAGGTCAAGATAATTGGTTTGATATAATGTAGTTTATTATTGATTTCTAAATTCCAACTTTCTTGCCAGTTATTATGAATAAAGTGATTTATAATTAGTTTAGTGTCTGAGAATGGTACTTTATGGTGTAAAGGGTTAAGAGCAAGCCTTGCTGCCTCATCTGCTTTTTCATTACCAGGAATACCCATGTGTCCAGGTATCCAACAAAATAAAATATTATATCCTCGTCTAGTCAATTTAATATAAAAATCCAGGATGGTAGTGACATAAGCATGTCTTTTAAAAGATTTAAGTGCGTCAATAGAACTATTTGAGTCAGTATATATGATGAAGGATGTATTATTATGATTAGATATGTGAACCATGGCTCTCTCTATTGCAATTAATTCAGCTGTAAATATAGAAACAGAAGGATGAAGCTGATAACTTAAAGAAATATTATTACAAAAAACGCCACAGCCAACACCATTTCCACTCTTTGAGCCATCTGTATAAATGTCGATGTGCAGCAAATAATTGTTGAAAAGCAGCAGCAGGTAAATTCTTTTTATCGTAATTTTTAAAAGGATGGAGGGTTGTGATAACAGGTGGATTCCAGGGAGGATACATATGCAATGGATATGTGCTCACCTCAATGTTATTCAAAGGGCTATTGCTGATTATGGTTCTCATTCTGACTCCAAAAGACGGGACGCAAGATGGACGATTTTGATAAAGAATATCATTGTCAGAGTTTAAAATGTATGTATGAAGTGGATGACTAGGATGTGAAAGGAGACGGTAAAACAACCCCAAAGAAAGTTTTTCACGGGTATAATGTAATGAAGGTTCATTACAGTCAACATATAAGCTTAAAACAGGTGATGTACGAAATGCACCAGAGCAAACACGAAGTGCGCTATGGTGCACTGTGCCAAGTTTTTCAAGAACAGATTTTCTAGCTGAGCCATAGACCTGGCAGGCATAGTCGATCTTTGACCGGATCACAGCCCTGTATATTTTAACAAGAGAAGTACGGTCTGCTCCCCAAGAAGTGTTAGAAAGTACTTTAAGTATATTCAGTGATTTTTCACATTTCATCCGTAAGTTTAAAATATGAGGTAAAAAAGTAAGTTTCTTGTCAAAAATTAAACCCAAATAGCGAACACTGTCCGCAACAGGTATTTGGGTTGAACCAATAAAAATTTCAGGATCTGGATGTAGATCCCTACGTCTACAAAAATGCACACAAGAAGTTTTGTCATGAGATATAATAAAACCATTTTTATTAGTCCAATTAATAATATGAGTAATTGCAATTTGCAACTGTCTTTCAATAAAACGGATATCCTGTCCTATACACATGATACGGAAGTCATCTACATATAAATCTCCTTTCACTGAGGGAGGAAGCTGCTTAAGGATGTCATTTATTTTAATAGCAAAGAGGATGACACTCAGGACACTACCCTGGGGTACACCCTCCTCTTGTTCATAAAAGCTAGACAAAGTGCCCCCAATTCGGACTTGAAAAAGTCGAATGGCAAGAAAATTTTTGATAAAAATTGGCAGGTTCCCGCGGAAGTGCATGTTAAAAAGATCTCTGAGAATTCCGTATCGCCATGTTCTGTCATAGGCTTTCGCCATGTCAAAGAAAACTGACACCAAATGGTTGCGTTTAGAAAGGCTGTTCGAATATAGTGTTCAAGATGGAGTAAGTTATCGATAGTTGACCTACCACGTCGAAAACCACTTTGAAAAGCAGTTAGCATATGGTTAGTCTCTAAAACATACACGAGGTGGCAATTGACCATTTTTTCAAGTAATTTACAAAGGTTGCTAGAGAGTGCGATAGGCCTATAATTACTTGGATTGGAAGCATCTTTTCCAGGTTTAGGAAAAGGAATCACAATAGCTCTACACCACGCTCGAGGAAAAATCTGTTCCATCCAAATTCTATTATAAAAAGAAAGCAGAGCGTCAAGAGAAGGTGCAGACAAATGCTTGATCATGATATAGGTGATGCCATCGTGACCTGGGGCAGATAAGCGACTATCTTGCAAACATTTTAAAAGTTCTGACATAGTAAATGGTACATTATATGAAAAAGAGTTATGAGAATTAAAATCAATCCTGGTCTTTTCAGTTCGTCTTTTGTATGATAAAAAAGGTTCTGGATATGCGTCTGATTTTGAAATAGAAGCTAGGGTAGACCCTATAGTCTCGGCTATGTTCTTAAGAGAGGTGATAGTTTGACCGTTATGTTTTAAAATAGAAATGTGATTTTCAGAGTAAATGCCCATACATTTTTTCACTTTAGCCCACAGTTCTTTACTGGAGGTATTTGAGTTTATGCTTGATACATAGTTAACCCAGGATTCACATTGGCTTTTACGTCGCACTCTTCTAGCTTCAGCTTTTGCTTTTTTATATAATATGTAGTTATTGTTATTTGGGTACCTCCGAAAAAGACCCCAAGCTTTTTGTTGTTTCTTTTTTGCCGCCTGGCAGTCACTATTCCACTATGATTTTCTGTGTTTATGAAAGGAAGAAGTTTTTGGAATGCTAGCATCAGCAGCACTGATAATACATTGAGTTATGTTATCAAGTGCTTTGTCAATATCATCAGCTATCATGTTATCAGTAATATTTGCAAGAGCAGTAAAAGTTTGCCAATTAGCTCTATCATATACATATCTTTTTGGATAGTCACTAGAATCTCCATCAGGATTAGTCAATGTAGTAAAAATAGGGAAGTGGTCACTGCCGTGCAAGTCGTCTGAAACCCAGAAGTTCCATAATGGATAAAGTGATGGGGAGCAAATGGAAAGGTCTATGGCATGGAAAGTACGGCTCGGTTCATGAAAATAAGTATAATCACCATTATTAAGTAGGCATAAGCCATTGTCAGAAATTAATTTCTCTATTATATCTCCACGTCGGTTATTATCAGAGTTACCCCACAGTTGGCTATGGGCATTAAAATCTCTTACCATAATTAAAGGCATGGGGAGTTGGAGAAGAAGAGAATCCAGATCTGCTGGTTGAATATATTGATTTGGAGGTAAATAAATGGTGCATATTGTTATGAGTTGTTTAATATGGACACGGACTGCGACAGTTTGAAGGTTAGTATTTAAAGAAATAGGAGAATGGGGTAAATTATTGGAAATAAAAAGAGCCACACCACCAATGGAAATAATTATATTCCACCAAGGAAAAATAAATATTTATCATCTTAATTAAATACATTTTACATTTTAGAAAATAGAGTAGAGCATCGAACATCCGGACGTCGCTTAACGGGATTGTCCAATTACCCGGCCGATCAACGATCATACATTTTTTTTCCGCCTTCTCCAAATTTTTTAAAGTGGCACATTTGGTTCTTTAGGTGCGATAGGATAAATTCGGCTGAATGTAACAAAAGTTAACAGTTAGATAATTATTTCCTAATTTTGAAATAATACCACTAACAAATGCAAAGAGAGCAAACGATGCATATAATAAACTAACTAGAACCAAATAAGTTTCATTTCCAATGCGCAAGTCCTCATGAAAATCCCACTTTTCTAGCAGAAGACAATCAAGAAAATTTTTTCCCTATCACGATATATTTTGTAAATGTATACACTGTACAGTGTATGTATATATACATGTAACAGTTTCTATGTGTACATCTATGTATAAAGTTATACCAATTTTTTTAGAAAAAAATTTAAAAAATGAGTTCTAAATACATCTATTGCAGTGTGCTAAAATGTGCACTACTACAAAATGTGCACTACACTAAGCTTGAAAAAACTTGAAGGAAAGCTACTTTAAAAAACTGCCATAGCCGTTTTTAAAAATTGTCCAACTATCTGAATTTTCTATCTATCGGATCGGCCTCGATCTCGCTCCCTACCAGTCTGGATAATCAGCTCTCTACTGTATTTTTATAGTGATTGGCAATGGCAAACAAACTGGTATTCGGATTATTTAAAGGTGGCTTCTACGAGTAAACTTTTTATGTGTTATATTTTCATTTTATATTTGTGTATATATGTTGTAATTTTTTTCAAAACTGAGTAATTTCTTTTTATTCAAGCTGATTAAAGAATTAAAAAAAGACATGCTTTACTGCCATTTAAAAAAAATCTAACTTCTACATGTTTTTCTGACATTTATCCTATAATTATGAAAATTTTGTAAGTTAATCTTTTCAGTTAATCTGTTGAAGTATAGTTTTCGAAAATAAAATTGGTTCGGATTAATCGGAATTTTGGATTGGATGGTTCTACTGTATATTTATTTTCAGGATAAATGATAAATAGCATTTTAATTTACTATTCTAAAAAATATTTGAATAGTGGTGAAACAGTTACGTCATAGGGGCGGCAAAATAATGCTCGCCTCAGGCGGCAAAATCTCTAGCGCCGGCCCTGGGCATCTCAAATTCAAATAACAGAAGGTAAGCACATTTAAATAAAAACATGATAATATAAAGCCTATTCTTCTCTGAAATTATCATTCCTTGGGATATTTAAAATTATTTATAACAAAGGCGGAAGCCTTAATTTTGTTTCTCTATAAAAATAGGAAACAAAGGTTTTTAATAACAAAATATTAATTTTGGAATTAATAGCTAATTAATTTTACTTAGTTGAAAGTTAAAAATTTTACGAACATAAAATCCATTTCATTGGTGTATTTTTTATTTATACGCTTTTTTTTTTTTTTTTTTTAACGAGAATTGTTTTTTCTCTTTTTATAAAGTTGCTCATAATCTTAAAATTCATTTTAGAAAAAATATATTTTTGAAAAAAAAAAATACATTTATATTTTCTAAAAGTATAAATACATTTAAACTAAACTGATTCGTATTATAAAATTTCAAAGTAATAATAATATTAATAAATAACGTTAACAAATTGGACCAACTATCATACAAAACATATCAATATTTTACGATCTCAAAATACTTAAAATATTATCACTTGTTTCTTACTTATCTGAAATTCTAAATGTGTGTATATCTATTAAAAAATAATAATATTTAAGTGTGATAAAAGAAAATCAAAGCAGTGTCCAATAAAGAAACATTTTCTTTTATTTATCGAAATATATTTTTTAAATCTGAAAATACTCTCGTATAATAAAACTTTTCTTGTAAGCCGTAGGAAACAATGGCAGATGAAAGTAGTTTCCTTAGAAACTATTTTCATCTGTCATTATTTCCTACTGCTTACAAGAAAAGTTTTACTATACGGGGATATTTTTAGATTTAAAAATATTTCCATAAATAAAAGAAAGTTTCTTTATTAAAATGGAATATTTTCAGATAAAAAAAATATATATTTCCTTATACAAAAGAAAAGGTTTCTTTACTAAACAGGAATATTTTCCGATTAAAAAGATATATATTTCCATAAATAAAAGAAAAAGTTTGTTCTACGCGGGAATTTTTACTTTTTTCAAGATTGGTTTAATGACCGATTCAGAAAGGTTTCCGTTTTAAAAAGGAATATTTTCTATCCATTCTACCATTCTACCAAGACATTTCCTTGTGTAAATGGAAAGTTTTTCTTATATTATCGGAATATGTTCTATTATTACAGATGAGTTTATTTATTTGGAAAACTTTCCTTTATGAAAGGGATAGTTTTTTATCTCTTCAAAAACTTTTCTTTCTACAAAATGAAAAAATTCCGTAACCTACAGGAATTTATTCTGCGTTTAAAGATTAGTTTGTGAATCAAACAGGAAAACTTTCCGAAATCTACAGGAATTTATTCTGCGTTTAAAGATTAGTTTCTGAATCAAACAGGAAAAAAATTTCCGAACAGAAAGGGAAATCTTTCTATTTTTTGGATTTTATTCCGTGTCCATTCGGAAAAGTTTCCGTATCGAAAAGGGCAACTAATTTCCCGTTTCCTGCCGGAAACTTTTTCGGATTTTTTTTTTTTTTTACAGTGTACATAGATATTATAATATGCATGTGTGATTCCGGAAGGGATTTTTGTGGCTTCGGATAAGGAGGGGGGGGGGGGGTGTCACTCCTTGGGTTCAACACTGCAGAAAAACTTCTAGAATTCATGAGCAGTTAGCTTTTTACTGTAATAGTGGAACAAAATTTTAACTGTCTTTTGGTTTGTTTTATGTTGAAAGTTAGAAATCGACTGATAAAGCTGCTAAATTAATTTTTTTGTACTAGTAGTTAAAAAACATAGAATTAACATCTTACAAGGAAGGTCTCCATACGGGCATAGTCAGAAAAATCTGAAAAAATTACAGAATGTTCTTCTCATATGGGTATTTATATGTTTATAAAAAAATCTTGGCCGAACCTCCATACAATGTTTTTTCAACGAAATTTAGGGTCCCCGATTTGATATTACCAACATCATTTTTGGCTTGTAAGAAGAAAAAGAACACTAAATTGAAACTTTGTCCTGAGTGCAGTTTTCTCTTCGCATGCCCATGCATATGAATTCAAATTTATCAAAATGCCGCTTAAAAAGCTGTAATTTCGTGAGAGAATCTTGAAATAAATGTGAATTTAATTAAAAGATCTTTTTTTAAAAAACGCACATTTTTAGGGATAATCGAGAAAAAAACACTAATTTCTTTAAAGGATTGTGAGAAAACGCCAAATTGGTCAAAGGGTTCTTCAGGGGCGATTCTGAGTAAAAGCTTTTTTGAAATTTACAGCAAATTTTCTGAAAAGTTACAGCCGATTGTGTGAGAGACGGGGAGGGGATTTACTTTTGACTCTGTTTTTTCCGCTGCCGCCCTTTGACTAAATTTGTGGATTTTCTGTAATCTTTGGACGAAATTATCGGTCTTTTTTAGAATTTTTGATGAAATGTA